>CM032164.1:30147548-30322687 GCA_018901935.1 Pugionium cornutum | reverse complement strand
ATTTTTTAAGAAATATTTGACATTAGATCAAATTAGGTCAAATTAGATCAAATTAATTTGTTAGTTTTATAATATTAGTTAATTGGTTTGGGTAAAATTGGTTTGTGATTAAATTGGTTTATGTATAAATTGGTTTAAGATTTGGTTAACTAGATTTGATCCAAAATTAATAGATACCTGGTAATCTGCTAACCCACAAAATAATAAAATGTAAACCGATACCCGCTCCGATATAGTAAAACTTTGATTCGCTCCGATCTATAATTTTTTTTATTCGATCCGTATCCGTAATCAAACAGAGGGACGGGTCAAGAGTGCGGGTCAAGAGTGCGGGTCAAGAGTAATAACGAGAGGCCTAATAGTGTGTATTTGAACTGGAGTAATACTAAAGTGGAAAATTGATAAAGTGAGAGGAACGGTAGTCGCAGAACCGACACATGAATTTGCGTAGCAGGGGATAATTACCCATCCACACCATTTTTCTTGATTTCTGTTATATCGCTCTTTGCGAACGCACAAAGCAAGGCAGGTCGAGAGAGATTACCAGCGTGACCTATACAGAATAGAGACTGAGAAACAGAACTTCATCTCTTGCCCCTGGATCTGATTTCGTCTACGAATGATCTCCATACCTGGATCGGCTTCAGGTTTGCTTGTTATATACATCGTCTCATGTCGCAAACTTCTGAGATCTGTTGTTGCATCGGCTTTTTTTCGTGTTTGATTACGTATCATCGTTTTCATGTAGACATTTCGTCGATATTCGATATTATTCATACCAATTTATGAGTTAGTTTGTGTTCATGACCGATGATATCTAATTCTCCAAGTTGAAAGTCGACAAACTATTTTGATGTCGTGATCTATTATTCGTTATCGGTCTATTAAATTCGAATCTGCTTATTACGCATTTCTTTGGTGCCTTGATCTATATGCGTGAACATTCAGTTCACTTATATCGTTTAGATTCTGGGTTTCATCTTTAAAATGTTTGTTATGTAGCCATATATTCTGTGTATTTCATGAAACCTTATGGATCAAGCATAGCCGATAGGATTACTAACGCGAGAAGGTTTTTTTTTTTCATACAGGAAGTAAGATGTTTGGTGTCTATCGAGTTTTCGTCTTGCTGGTGTTTGTTTGTCAGCTTTGCAATGGGTTTTATCTGCCAGGGAGTTATATGCACACATATTCAAACGGAGACTCTATCTTTGCCAAAGTTAATTCTTTGACTTCTATAGAAACTGAGCTTCCTTTCAGCTTCTATAGTCTTCCCTACTGTAAACCACTTGAGGGCATTAAGAAAAGTGCTGAAAATCTTGGGGAGCTTCTCATGGGGGATCAGATTGATAACTCTGCGTATAGGTTTCGGATGAACACGAATGAGTCTCTTTATCTCTGCACTACGAGTCCTTTGAATGAGCACGAGGTCAAGCTTTTGAAGCAGAGAACTCGTGAGTTGTACCAAGTGAACATGATTCTAGATAACTTGCCAGCTTTGAGATTTGCAAAGCAAAATGGAGTTACCATCCAGTGGACTGGGTACCCTGTTGGATATTCACCACCCAACAGCAACGATGATTACATCATCAATCACCTGAAGTTTAAGGTACTTGTCCATGAATACGAAGGCAATGTAATGGAGGTAATTGGCACTGGTGAAGAAGGTATGGGTGTGGTGTCTGAAACTGATAAAAAGAAGGCACTGGGCTATGAGATTGTTGGATTTGAGGTTGTTCCATGTAGTGTTAAGTACGATCCTGAAAAAATGACGAAACTTCACATGTATGACCCTGTTCTTTCAGTTAACTGTCCGGTCGAGCTTGACAAAGCTCAGATCATAAAAGAACATGAAAGAATAACCTTCACTTATGAAGTCGAATTTGTTAGGAGTGAGACAAGATGGCCATCCAGATGGGATGCCTATTTGAAAATGGAAGGTGCTCGCGTCCATTGGTTCTCTATTCTGAACTCGCTTATGGTGATCTTCTTTCTCGCTGGTATAGTTTTTGTCATATTCCTGAGGACAGTGAGAAGGGATTTGACAAAGTATGAGGAACTGGATAAGGAAGCACAGGCACAGATGAATGAGGAGCTCTCTGGATGGAAACTTGTTGTTGGGGATGTGTTCAGAGAACCAGAACTATCAAAGCTTCTTTGCATTATGGTGGGAGACGGAGTTCGGATTACAGGAATGGCTGTTGTCACGATTGTTTTTGCAGCACTCGGTTTCATGTCACCTGCTTCAAGAGGAATGTTACTGACCGGGATGATTATTCTATATCTATTCTTGGGTATCGCTGCTGGGTACGCTGGTGTTCGGCTGTGGAGAACTGTCAAGGGAACTTCAGAAGGATGGAGATCACTTTCCTGGTCCATTGCATGCTTCTTCCCGGGTATTGCTTTTGTTATACTAACAGTGTTGAACTTTCTTCTCTGGAGCAGCAACAGCACTGGCGCGATCCCAATATCATTGTACTTTGAGCTCTTGGCTCTCTGGTTCTGCATCTCAGTTCCACTGACCCTGTTTGGAGGTTTCTTAGGCACACGAGCAGAAGCGATCCAGTTTCCAGTGAGAACCAACCAGATTCCACGGGAAATCCCTGAACGAAAATACCCATCATGGCTTCTTGTCCTTGGAGCAGGAACACTTCCTTTTGGAACACTATTCATAGAACTCTTCTTCATCTTCTCCAGCATATGGTTAGGGAGATTCTACTACGTGTTCGGTTTCTTACTCATCGTCCTCCTTCTTTTGGTAATCGTGTGTGCAGAAGTATCCGTGGTCTTAACCTATATGCACCTCTGCGTTGAAGATTGGAGATGGTGGTGGAAAGCTTTCTTTGCATCTGGCTCAGTTGCATTGTACGTTTTCGCTTACTCCATCAACTATTTGGTCTTTGATCTCCAAAGTTTGAGCGGTCCGGTCTCGGCTATGCTTTACATTGGCTACTCTCTGCTTATGGCAATTGCAATCATGCTTGCTACTGGAACCATTGGCTTCCTCACTTCCTTTTACTTCGTCCACTATCTCTTTTCCTCTGTCAAAATCGATTGAAACCTTGACGAAGAATCTCAGCCTTTGATGTTTACTTTTTTTTTTGGGTTGTCTGAAGCAATTTAAGGTGTTGTCAGTGCTAGAATTGTAGAGTCCGCTCTTTTACATGTTTTTTTCCTTTATAATTTTTTCGGACTTACCAATATTACCCTACATGTTATTTTTGCATGCAACTCGGCCTCTTTTTTGTTTTTTTGTTCTGTTTTGAACTTTTAGGAGAAATAAACTAGACTTGTTTTCCTGCTTATTCCTTCTGTGAATAACTTAGGACAATTTTCAATCTATGACTAGTTGTGGAAATCCAGTGGAGCAATAAAATGTGTTTGTTATAGGCGTTGAAATATCACATGTAGCTCATTCCAATGGTTCTTCAATTCCCAGAAGATGATTCCTTGGAGCAACTTTTATTTTCAAAAATCTTGTTATGCCAGTATTCTTCACTCGAAAATTCAAAATGAAACTAATTTTTTCTTCTTGGGATGCATGTAACGTTTTAATGCATTGACGTTCGCAACTTCATTGTTAGTAATTTGGACACCTCGAACAATTGTTGTATCATACCAATCACAGCATTTTAAATGCACTAAACCGAAATACTCAACTTATGTTATTTCCTGCAATATCAGATAAAAATTGGTTTCACCCCTCACACACTCTATAGTTCATAGTCACCTTGTTATTCTCTCATTTGAAGATGTGAAACGCATAGCTTTGAATAAAATACATTAGTGTGGTACTTATCTTTGGTGTTGGATCTTTTCTCTACTTATGGAACCATAGTGGATACATCATATCACCATATAATACCTATAAAAAAGAAATTAGGAATTAAAAAAATATATATGCAATTTAACGTTATAGTTATTAGTGTTTTAAAAACGTATATGCATTTTCAACTAAAGAAAAAAATGTTGATCTTTACGGTTGTTAATTTATGTGGAACAAATTCCCTCGATAGTTTCTAGTACTTAGGAAACTAGCAAGCTGGAAATGCATATGTTTAATACTAATTATTGAATCTTATACTTAAATCTTTGAAACAATATATTCTTACCTTTTAAATGGCCGTACTTCAATAAAATATATATTTGTGTGATGTGGTAATCTTCTTCATTGGCCTATCATGTTTCTCTCAATTTTTCACTTGATCGACCAATTGGGAAGAATATGTTTGAGACACAATCTACCGCACATGTTATTGCCACACTACTATCATCATAACATCGTAGGGATCTTTTGCGTGTGAACTTTGGTGGCAAAATAATACGACGTGAAGTGAGAAGTTTATTCGGTTATACTCCCTGCAATAATCGAGCTTTCAATGTTTGCTAGATTTTTTACTGTTTTATAAGACTCTCAAAGGGATACATTCAATGGAAATGGACTGGTTTGCCAAGAGCCGCTTTGTGCGGTAGATAAGATTTTCTATAACATCAAGAAAGCTGGAGCAAAGATCTTTTTTCCAAGTTGCATAGCAAATATGGAATTTTAGTACTGAGTTGTTCTAATTCATCTTCTATCAAAGTGCAGTACCTAATATCACAAAAAAAATACTCCAACTCCTAAATAAAAAATTGACAAGAAATAACATTAATTTTTCACTATAACATGATCTAAAACGATAAGTATAATTTCAAATATTTGAATAATTTAACCATATATCACAAAATCCAGATTTAATCTCTAAATTTTAAATAAAATAAGATTCAACAAAATAAAATTTTCAACATATTTTTAAATCCGAGTTTTAACAAAAAATAATCTGATTATTATACAGAAACTATACATGATGGTTCCGATACCAACTGATGATAATTTTATGATTTGTATAATCATAAACTCATGCTAATTTTTGAATAATAAAAAACAATATCGGAAACGTATTTTTTGGATTCATGACTTATGATAATGAAATTAAGAATTATTTTTCCACGATGAATCCAAAATAGTTGAAGACCTCTGTTGATGGAATACAAAGATATTCTGAATTTTCGATTAGTATTATCATGGATACCATAACCTTTCTATTTATATAGAAATAATTTCTAATCTGATTTTTCATCAAATTAAAAATTACATAATGTATGCATATATAAATCTTCCATAACATTTATATTTTATAGTATTTTATTTTTTCTAAATAACCAAATAATTTTGATTAATTTAAATAATAACCATAACACTGATTATAAATGTTTGATTGCAAAATAATGCTTTTCACCTGAAGTTTTTCATACTTCTTTTAGAATCTCTGTTTTTTCTTTCTAAGAAAATACTCACGCTTTGGGATCAGGAAGATTTCTTCTATAAATTCCTGGATCAGGTGTGAAGAAGATCTCTTTTTCTTGAATATTGATCTTCCTTATCCAATTTAACAAACATATTTTTGTTTGTATCAAAGGTATCAGAGTTATTACGACCCTCGGCTGTATGATGCGGAAAAATAATAGTTTCTAAGATAGTAAGAACCAATGTTCATGAAACAATAATTCTAATCTTACTTTGCGAAGAATCCAGAAGTAGAATAAGATTCTAAACAAAAGCAAGTTGAAAATTACAAAGAAATTGAAGAGAAACTGAAGAAGAAGAAATGTAACAAACTTTTTTTCTGAATGAAAATGTTCTTTTTCGGTGACACAACGTTTAATAGCAATTTTAACTCATCTTTCTCTCTTTTAATCGTAATCGTCCATGTTTCATTAGTATCTTAGCCTTCCACGTGTCTTTCACATTTAATTCTTTTAAGTTCCATTCATTTCCTGTATCAAATCTCCCATGTTCAAAAGACCTTGTCCTCAAGGTCTAAGGACAAAAACTTCCTCAATAGTTTATGCAAGAATTTCCATATTGCTGCCTCCTCCGGTTGCTTTGTCCATTTAACAAGAAAAATAGTTCCAGTTTGTCTTTGCCTTTTCACCATCTTGTGATCAAACATAAGTTCTAGTTCCTGCGGCAACACATCTTTCATGTTGTATCCATATTTCTTCATGATTTGTGCATTCTTCTTTGGCTCTCTTACACTTATTTTCAACTTTTTCTTGATGTTCTTTAGACATATGACAGATAATCCAAGACCAGCTCTAGATCGTGTAGTACAATCCAAAAGATTTGTTGCTTCTCTGCTCAATTCTGGTGTTTGTAGACTATGTGAATTTTTTGGTGGGCTATTTCTCTCAAACAAATGGTTAGACCCCAATTTCCATTTCTAATCCTTGAAAAAACTCCAAACTGATTTGACCAATTCACCAATACCATTGTGTTTTATGATGCGTTTGTTTGTGGCTTCATGTAGATTAATTTGTTGTAAGAGGTTTGGCAGACACCTTTGTTTGAACCTAAACTTCCAAGATTTAGTCGACAATATCAGCTTCTTTCTTTGTTGGAACATGTGGCTTCTCTCGAGCATTCTATCAAACATTCGGTGTGCATCATATGTCAACTGAACACATTCTGATTTCTTGTTAATCACAGCCATTTTATAATCATCTAACTCATGCATATTATCCTCTTGATGATCATAAACATCTAATAAATCCTTTGTAAAGTTATGGCATGGTTCCATGAAGGAAATTTGTACCTGACCTTGTGAAATCGGTTGTAGACAACTAGATTGTGGTATATTTATTTGGTGATTCTCTTCTCGTTGTATAATTTTTTCCACCGAATCTGGTTCCACAACATATTCTTTGTCTTGAATCTGCTTTATTTTTTGTAGCATAATAGGGTCTTGATTTTCCTCTTGTATCGTAGGAGTCACACACATTGCTTGATTTTGATCTTTACTAGTTGAGTGATGCTTTATAGGATATGCTTGTTCATACAATTTTCCCACTAGCAAACAATGTTCAATGGATTGTGGCCCGAACATGCGAATATTTTCCTGCATATCCTCTCTCAATCCAGCAAGAAAAACTTTTACCAGAGATGCCTCCGATAGATTCGTCTTTGTACGAATCAACTCAAATTTATCATGATAATCCACTATTCCAGCTGTTTCTTGCAAGTTTTTCAACTCAGTTATCGGATCAACCCCTTTGTGCACCATCGAGTCTTCTCGTAATGACCGGTTCGCATTTTCAGTCGCGATAGTACTTTTGAAAGCATGTATTCCCGATCCAAACGATTTTTCTATTCCGTGAGCTGTTGTTTCTTTGATTAAAGCTTGTGACCTTGTTTCCACCATAGCTACCAAGAATCGTGCATGCTCTGATACCATTGATGCGGAAAAATAATAGTTTCTAAGATAGTAAGAACCAATGTTCATGAAACACAGATTCTAATCTTACTTTGCGAAGAATCCAGAAGTAGAATAAGATTCTAAACAAAAGCAAGTTGAAAATTACAAAGAAATTGAAGAGAAACTGAAGAAGAAGAAATGTAACAAACTTTTTTTCTGAATGAAAATGTTCTTTTTCGGTGACACAACGTTTAATAGCAATTTTAACTCATCTTTCTCTCTTTTAATCGTAATCGTCCATGTTTCATTAGTATCTTAGCCTTCCACGTGTCTTTCACATTTAATTCTTTTAAGTTCCATTCATTTCCTGTATCACTGTAGTGATGACGGAAACGTGAGTTCAAAAAAGAGCAAGGAGAAGATGATTCCTCATCTGGAAGAGGTTGTCACCTCCTTCAAAACGCAAAACGCCTCCGTAGTGTAAACTCCTCTGGTAGGGTAGATCGGCCCTCCTCGAGCACGAAACCAACACCGATCATTCAGGGAACAAGATCTAAATTGACGCACCAAAATCGACCAGGTACAACTTTCAACTACGCCGGAGTTACAACACTCCTAAAATTTGAATTTCTTATTAATAGCGATAAGATAAAGAACATGTTATTTAAGGTGGAATAGTTTTTCAATATTGATCATACCTCCGATGAGTTGAAAGTAGGACTTGCTTCTATCCATCTCGATGATATAGCTGCTAACTGGCACCAGGCCTTGGTCCAGTGTGAGATAGAAAGAGGAGGAATGCAAGATTGGATCTTGTATCAAGGCTTACTTAAGGAGTGATTTGATAGAACTCTGGGATGATCCGATTGGTGAGTTGAAACAACTGCAGGAGACATACATCATTTCAGATTGTCATAGAAAAATTCGAAATGATTCGCACACTACATCTACTAGAAGAGTGCTTGGTGAGCACCTATCTGGCAGGGTTACGCCTCGACACGCAGATGCACATCTGGATGTTCCAACCTACTTCGATGCACATCTGGATGTTCCAACCTACTTCAGTATGCCAATGTCTAACGCTAGGCCAATTATACGAGATGGTACACCGAATAAATACCAGCCTTCGTCTGCTTGGACATCCAACAAGTCTGCAGAAGGCTTTAAGCCATCGTTTACAGGAGGAAAGGGTCAGCTTCTTGCCAAGTAGAATACAGAGGCGAAACCAGCATTATTGGCAAAACCGAAGGATATTCTTCCATGGAAATTTTTGAGCAAAGAGAAAATGAATGAGAGGAGAGCTAAGTGGTTATGCTACTTATGCGACGAGAAGTACACCCCATGTAAATACCTCACACACAAGAGAACCCAACTCTTTATGATGGAAACAGAAGAGAAGACCAAGGAAGAAGAAGCTGAACCAACACAGATCAATCTCGATTTAGATCATATTTCATTGAGCGCCTTGGCCAATATTACTTATTATCACACTATGAGAGTTTGCGGCACTTGTGGGTAGCGGGTTTTATGCATTCTTATAAATACTGGTTCTACTTGCAACTTCCTCACTCATGAGATTGCAGAAAAATTGGGCCTCCAAATGCAATCCGCACGAGCTGTGGAGGTGGCGGTCTCAGATGGAAGTAAATTGGCAGTGGGAATCAACGTGGAAAAATTGGAATGGAATTTTCAAGGTGCAACATTCACAGCTAATTTCATGGTAATTCTTTTGCGAGGTTGTGATATGGTTTTAGGCGTACTTGCAAATTGGGCGCTATTACATAGGATTTTTCCCAGTTTGAAATGAAGTTTAAGTTGGGACAAATGAAAGTGATGCTTCAGGGCATCAAACCGAATTCCATACGCTATGTGAAAGATGCTAAACTGAACAAGTATAATGAGGAGCAAGATCAATTATCTATGTTGTGTGCAATGACATAAACTTCAGAATGGGAAAGCAACACACCAACATGGGTCACCCTCTGGACAGTGAATGCGGGCAGTACTATAGCGACCATTACTACGAGTATTGAGCAATAAATGCGGAGTTATGAGAATATATTTGAGGAAAAAAACTTTACCACCCTTTAGACCGAGGCATGATCATCATATTCCCCTGCTAGAAGGTTCAAACACGGTAAACTACCGCTATGCTACATATCAGAAGAACAAAATTGAGAAGATTGTGCAGGAAATGTTGGATCAAGAGACCATACAACTGAGTTTCAGCTCGTACGTTTCTCTACAGATATTAATGAAAAAGAAAGATGGCAGTTGAAAGTCGGTGTATTGACTATATTGGGTTAAACAATCTGACATCAAGGGATAGATTCCCAATTCCACTGATCAAGGACTTGCTAAACAAATTTGGGGGATCCAAGGTGTGTTCCAAGACCGATTTAAGATCCGGGTACCATCAAGGTCGAATGTACCTGAATGATGTTCATAAGACAGCTTTTAAACACATTGTGGGGAATACAAGTACTTAGTCATGCCCAGGCAACCTTCTAGGGATTAATGAACAACGTCTTCAAAAGCCTTTTTTGAAAATTTGTTGATAGGTGTGATGCTACACATCCGTGAATCTGTGAACATATACGACAAAACTTGGGCCAAAAGGTTTGGGCCTAATTTCTTAGAAGGAGAAATTAGTCAATGCCCATTAGTGAGGTCAATATAAAACCCAACCGAAGAAGTCGTCTGCAACAACCTGAAAAACAAGAAGAAAAAGATTACAGAGCGACGATACCGAAGGAGAGAAGAAGGGGAAAATCGAAGGTGTTCACTTGGGTATAGGAGGTACCTAGGTTCCTATTAAGCAAATAGGGTGTTTCGATTTTGCAGATTATCTTCTCTCTTGTATCGTAGGTTTATTTCTGTTTTCTGTAAAGTTGCAACTTCGATCGTGAACTCTCTGAGAGTTCAAGGTGTATTCTTTCTCACAGTAGTGGATTTGGAAGTTCTGTCTTCCCGAGATGTACCGGCATTTGCTGGGAACTCGTAAAATGCCCGTGTTCTTTAAGTTTCTGTACAATTGAATTGATCATTGTAGTCATTAAAGAATAGAGAAAGATAACAAGTGGTATCAGAGCATAAGGTTCAAGAAAGAAGGAAATCTTGATCACCAGCTTAAAGATCGAAGTGATTCTTTGTAAGAAGAATACAAGAAAGTAAAATGTCAACTTTACGGAATGAAGTCGAAAGGTTTGATGGGAGTGGTGATTTTACCTTATGGAAGGTACGTATGATGGCTCATTTTGGTATGGCTGGTCTAAAGAGTATTCTGCATGATGAGGATCTGCTGCTGGAGTTACCTGTCACAGAGGAAGAAGGAAGCTCCTCCGGAAAAGATCAGACAACAAAAGGTTCTGATGAGACATCATTAGCAAGAGTAAAAGACCCAGAAAAGCTAGAAAAGTCAGACAAGGCAATGAGCATCATAATCACAAATGTAGGTGATCAATTTCTACGGAAGATCATACACTGTCAAACAGCAGCAGCAATGTGGTCTACATTAGAAAGTTTATACAATGAAAGCACCCTACCAAACCGAATATATCTACAACTCAAGTTCTATACATTCAAGATGATAGACACAAAGAAAATAGATGAGAATGTGGACGATTTTCTCAAACTGGTGGCAGACTTAAGTAATATCGGCGTCACAGTGTCGGAAGAGGTTCAGGCCATATTACTATTAAGTTCATTACCTTCCAGCTATGACCAGTTAAAGGAAACATTGAAATATGGAAGGGAAACCCTTCGTCTGAAGGAAGTAACAGCCTCTGCAAAATCAAAAGAAAGAGAGCTAACCGAGAGTCTTAAGACAGTAAAAAACCAAGCCGAAGGTTTATATGTTCAGCAAAGGGGGAGATCAGAAAAAAAGGAAATCAACAGGGGAGAGGAAGGTCAAGAGGTAGATCAAAATCAAGACAAAGAAACAACAAGTCAAACAAGGGAACTTGTTTTGTGTGTGGCAAGGAAGGACACTGGAAAAGGGAGTGTCCAGAAAGAGGAAATCGCAAAAACTCAGATTCTGCTAACATGGCGTCAGGTTCTGAGTCTGATCAACCTTTGGTGTTGACTGCTAGCACACAGGAAAGTCATGATGCATGGGTTTTGGACTCGGGATGCACGTTTCATATAACTCCAAACCGGGAACTCTTGTATGATTTCAGAGAAGCAACAGGTGGTAAAGTGTTGATGGCGAACAACACTGAAAGTGAAGTAAAAGGCATCGGAAAAATCAAGATCAGAAATCCAGATGGGTCACATGTAATTCTCAGCGAAGTGAGATACATGCCATCAATGAGCAGAAACCTTATATCCTATGGGATGCTTGAAAAGTTAGGATGTAATTATGAAGGAAACAACTTCCACGTTACATTCTATAAGCAAGGAAGGAAGGTATTCTCTGGAAAGTACTCTAATGGATTATATTATCTACAGGGTACAGTTCTGAATGGGGAAGTATGTCTAGTAAAGCCTAAAGAAAGTCTCACAAATTTGTGGCACACTAGGATGGGACATTTAGCTGAAACCGGATTAATTGAGTTAGAAAAGGGAGGATACATTCCTAAAGGAGAAATAGAAAAATTAGATTTCTGTGAGAATTGTGTGTTGGGTAAATCACACAAGCAGAGCTTCACAGCATCCAAATACAGGGCTAAAGGGGTATTGGATTATGTACACTCAGATCTATGGGGATCTCCAGCTACCCCTAGCAGTTTGGGGGACTGTAAGTACTTCCTATCCCTCATAGATGATTACTCCAGAAAAGTCTGGATTTATTTCCTTAAGTCAAAAGAGGAAGTATTCCAAAGGTTCAGGGAGTGGAAAACCATTGTTGAGAATCAAACTGGAAGGAAATTAAAGTGTCTACGTACAGACAATGGTTTAGAATATTGCAATCAACAATTCAAAAATTTGTGCAAACAAGCTGGAATTAAAAGGCACCGCACCTGTACATACACCCCTCAGCAGAACGGGGTGTCGGAAAGGATGAACAGGACAATAATGGAGAGAGTGAGGCGTATGCTTGTTGAAGCAGGCCTAGAACAGAGTTTTTGGGCAGAAGCCGCATCAACTGCAGTATATCTGATAAACAGATCACCCAGCTCGGCAATTGATAACAAAGTACCAGAGCATATGTGGAGTGGATTCAAACCAAGTTTAAACCACTTGAGGCGTTTTGGATGTTCTGCCTACGTCCATGTAACCCAAGGGAAAACTTGTCCTAGAGCTGTCAAAGGTATCTTTGTAGGGTACCCTTTTGGTGTTAAAGGGTATCGAGTGTGGTTGCCTGAAGAAGGAAAGTGTACAACTAGTAGGAATGTGGTATTCAACGAGAGTGAAGTCTACAAAGACACAGTCAGCAAGGCAATCAAAGACAGCTGTTCAGAAAATCCAGGAAAAGAAAAGAAAGGAAAAAGAGTCTCGTTTAGTAACAACTTGACAAGAGGTCCATCCCCTAATGGTTTCAAAGAGGAAGAAACACCAGATCAAGGTGGAGTACAAAATGAGACAGAAGACAATCAAGATGAGAATTCAGATGAGATTGATACAGAGGAAACAACAAATGAGTCTGAAGAGGAATCGGTACCAGAGAATTATCTCCTAGCTAGAGATAGAGCAAGAAGAAGCAACATCAGACCACCGTCAAGATTCGAGGACTCTGACTTTGTTGCTTACGCTTTATCAGTTGCTAATGACCTTGATTTTGATGAACCAAAAACTTATCAAGAAGCAATGAAAAGCAAAAGATGCAAGCAGTGGAAAATAGCAGCAGATGAGGAAATGGATTCGCTTAAAAGGAATCACACTTGGGATCTAATAGAGAAACCAGAAAATCAAAGGTTAGTAGAATGCAAGTGGATTTTTAAGCTAAAACAGGGAATTCCAGGAGTGGAGAAACAACGATATAAAGCAAGGTTAGTCGCGAAGGGCTTCTCACAAAAGGAGGGGATCGACTACAACGAGATTTTCTCCCCAGTAGTAAAGCACGTATCAATCAGAGTAATGCTTTCATTAGTGGTTAATTTCAACTACGAGTTGGAACAAATGGATGTAAAAACGGCATTTTTACATGGGAACCTGGAAGAAAGAATTCTAATGAAACAACCAGAAGGATATGTGAAGAAAGGGGATGAAAATAAGGTATGTCTCCTGAGGAAATCGCTTTATGGGTTAAAACAGTCACCACGTTTGTGGAACCAGAGATTTGACTGTTTTATGAAGACTTTGAAATTCAAAAGGAGTGAGTATGACCCATGTGTTTACATGAAGAACATAGAAACAAAGGATGCTGTCTATCTACTTCTCTATGTAGATGACATGCTCATTGCCTCCGGAAATGGGTCAGTCATAAAAGAACTCAAAGGAAATCTAAGTAACGAATTCGACATGAAAGACATGGGTAAGGCTTCTAGAATCTTGGGAATGGACATCATCCGTGATAGAGAAAAAGGTAACTTGATGTTATCTCAAGAAAGGTATCTAGAAAAGGTTTTAAAAACCTTTGGAATGTTTGATGCAAAGGCAGTGGTAACACCAACTACACCCCAATTCAAGCTTAGAAGTTTAACTGAAGACGAAAAGTTAACAGAAGAGAGGTTCATGGAAAAGGTTCCCTATGCTAGCGCGGTAGGAAGTTTGATGTATGGCATGGTGGGGACTAGGCCAGATTTAGCTTTCGCAGTGGGTCTAATCAGTAGATTTATGTCAAGTCCAGGGAGAGACCACTGGTCAGCAGTGAAATGGGTACTACGTTACCTAAAGGGAGCATATCAATTAAAGCTTGTATTCAAGAAAAGTTCAATAATCGAAATTGAAGGATTTTCAGATTCCGACTATGCAAGTGACATTGATAGGAGGAGGTCAGTTACAGGGTATGTGTTTAAAGTAGGAGGAAACACAGTTTCGTGGAAATCCAGTCTTCAGTCAGTCGTAGCCCTATCAACTACTGAAGCCGAATACATGGCTATGGCATCAGCCGTAAAGGAAGGAGTGTGGCTAAAAGGTATATGCACAGAGCTAGGATTGTGTCAAGGAAAGGTCGTGTTGAACTGCGATTCTCAAAGTGCTCTAGCACTAGCCAAGAACTCAGTTCACCACGAAAGGACAAAGCATATCGACACTAAATTTCATTTCATTAGAGATATAGTGGCAAGCGGCAGCATTACTCTAACTAAAGTCCATACATCAAAGAATCCAGCTGACTTCTTAACAAAAACCGTACCTGGGGAGAAGTTCCAACTCTGTTGCGAACTTCTCGGAATCAGCTAAAGAAGACGGATCTGCACAGGTGACCCTAAGGAGTACGTGTGTACCTGCAACACGGAAGAAACTCACATGAGTAAATCTGAAGCAAAAACCTCTATAAGCTTCATGATATTAGGGTTACCTGAGTCAGAGAACCCGAAGCTACTCGGGAAGAGAGGAGCTTCGGGTGGCAGGGAGAGGAAAGGACATTTATGTTGAGGAATATATCTCACCGATATACCGACATGCAAGTAAGAACAGGTTAGATTTTTCGGATAAACCAAAAATCTGTAAAAACCGCATGCAATCTACCTAAGAGGAGAGAAAAGGGAGGAAGCATCTGTTACCTGTTCGAGGTGGAGACACCAGAAGAAGGAAAGGAAGACGGAAAGCAGACGGTCAGAAAAGGATCACTCAGAGGAGCTCATCAAAGTCGTCTAGATCTAGAGAAAATGGTGGAGATCTAAAGAGATATTGAAAGGGGCGAGAGGTGATAAGTATGACCGGGGAAAAATCCGAAGGATAATCGGAAAGTTCACCGGAAAAAGGTGAACTGTCTGCAAGATGTCGAAAAGGGGACAAGAAGCTACGAGAAGAGAAGGAGGAGGATCTAGGGTTTGCAAAGTTTGTCGTAAGGTGGAGTTTTGTGAACATATACGACAAAACTTGGGCCAAAAGGTTTGGGCCTAATTTCTTAGAAGGAGAAATTAGTCAATGCCCATTAGTGAGGTCAATATAAAACCCAACCGAAGAAGTCGTCTGCAACAACCTGAAAAACAAGAAGAAAAAGATTACAGAGCGACGATACCGAAGGAGAGAAGAAGGGGAAAATCGAAGGTGTTCACTTGGGTATAGGAGGTACCTAGGTTCCTATTAAGCAAATAGGGTGTTTCGATTTTGCAGATTATCTTCTCTCTTGTATCGTAGGTTTATTTCTGTTTTCTGTAAAGTTGCAACTTCGATCGTGAACTCTCTGAGAGTTCAAGGTGTATTCTTTCTCACAGTAGTGGATTTGGAAGTTCTGTCTTCCCGAGATGTACCGGCATTTGCTGGGAACTCGTAAAATGCCCGTGTTCTTTAAGTTTCTGTACAATTGAATTGATCATTGTAGTCATTAAAGAATAGAGAAAGATAACAGAATCATCTACATGTACGCGAGGAAGAAGAGCAAAACTACAAAAATCAGCAAGCCAAGTTATTGAACAATACTGGGCTGAAGACTTGGGCTTTATCAATAAATAATAAATTAGAATGACCACTAAAGTTTTCATTAAGTTGTAATATGGTCGGTGGAGAAACTTATATAAATAGTAAGAAATAGTATTAAGAAGGGTATCGAGTAGTTTGTGATCCAAAAGTGTGTATCAAGCCTAACCAATATGGCGATCGCCATATTTTATCAAGCCTAACCAATGTGGTGATCACAATATAGGTATGAGAACAACGAATGTGAAGTATGAGCGAGAGAGAATCAAACATGAAGTGTTGTTTGCAAGATTATTCTTGAGCTATAGGACAGATAAAATAATGCTGGCAAATTGAAAGAAATATAAATTTAAACTGAAGCATAGTAAACTTAGGAAAGAGATGAAGAGAAAGTTGTTTACTAATCCGACGTTGAAGGGCATAATGAAGCAGAATAACAAGAATACAAAAGATATGGTGAACAATGTTCTATTTATTGGAGATGGTATTTCTACTAAGACTTATAGGGAAAAAGAAAGATGCTCGTCCACAATCCAAAAAGATGAAAATGTGCATATTTTTGTCAGTGCATATTTTTGAAAACCAGATCACAGGTGTTCCCAAACGACTGATAGCATCTGAACACAATGATTTTGAGGCTGGAGAAGATTTAAAATACATAACTCTGTAAGAGAAGATAGAAGGGATAGTAATCGTTTTGATATTTTGCTACAATAAATGTGGGAGAAAAGCAGTTCAAGTCAAGACAAAGTGCTCCTAATTAACTTTTGAAAGAAATCAATCAGACTGACAGCAACAAATACTAAGTTCCGCACAAAATTTTTGGTATAGCTCTCGATTCTACCGCCAATGCCAACGCCAACTTAAAGCAAGAGCTGGTTAAGTTTGAGTCGGATTCTACCGCCAACGCCAACTTAAAGCAAGAACTACAAGAGAGCTATGTTGCCTTGTAAAAAGAACACCTCCGCTGCACCCAATAGCGTATGAAGGCACATGCTGATTCGCATCAACGTGACATCCCATTCAGATTCGACAAATCGGTTTTCTTAAAACTGCATTCCTACCACCAACACTCTCTAGCCTGCCACCATAATGAAAAGCTTTCTCTTTGGTTCTACAACTCTTTTTTCATCGAAGCAAAGATTGGCCAGGTTGCTTACCACCTAAATTTTCCTCCGGACACAAAGATTCATAACACCTTCCACGCCTCACAGCCAAAGAATGTCATGGGCGATCTTCTGCGATTGCTCACTTTGCCCCCACATGTACAATATGATGGGGTGTTCCAGGCCGAACCCAAAGCTGCACTGGGCACTCGAGTACACCCAAAAACCGGCCATGAAGAGCTATTGATTTAGTGGAAAGATTTGCCACATAACATCATCGATCTAGGCATTGATTAGCTACTTCAATCCCTAGCCTTAAGCACACCCTAAAAATCAGGGATTTGTCATCTAATTTACCTAAACAATCCTAAGTGAATATCAGATTTTCCTAATCTATCTTACCCACGATCCTTACAGAAAACTACTCAAACATATTAAATAAAACTGTAAGCATAAAGAAATAAAAGCAAAAAAACATAGGATAAGATATAGGGTAGATAAATCCTTCACAAGAAACCAAGAGTGCAAGAACAAAGATTGAAACCAATGTCTCCTCTCTCTAAAAATGTCCAGAGCAATAAAATAAAAGAAACCTTAGTAAAATTTAGGTTAAAACTGTTTAAAAGGGGTTTTTATAGTATCTCTAACAATTAGGTATAATCTCGGAACAAATCAGTTAAGTAAAATATGTTTAGTGGATTTTGGGGTCGGGTTGGTACGAGATCGGCCACATGAGATCTGTCTAATGTTCAATCTTGTTATGGGCAGGGAAATCATGCAGTTTGTCCTGATATCGGCCATGGTGAGAACGGCGTTATGGCCAATCTCGTGTTGGGCAGTGGAATCGTGCAGTTTGGTCTGAGATCAGTCATGGTGAGATCGGCATGTTGGCCAGTCGTGATGGGCAGTGAAATTGCACAGGTTGTCTTGAGATTAGCTATGGTGAGATCGGCATGATAGTCAGTCTCGTGATGGGCAGTGAGCACATCTTGTCTTGAGATCGGCCATCGTGAGATCGGCCTGATGGCCAGTCTTGTGATGGACAGTGGGTTTTGCTTGAATTGGGTTGGGATTGGCCAAGTTGGGAAGGGAGTTCGCTCAGGTCGGTTTGACATCAGCCATGGTGAGATTGGCCTCATTGCTGATCTGGTGATGGGAAGAGGTGTTGGTTTGAGATCAGTCACATAAGATCGGCCTAATCGCCGATCTCATGATGGGCAGTGAGTTTTGCTTGAGGTTGCTTGGGATCGGCCAGGCTGGGAAGGGAGTTGTCTTGAGCTCGGCCAGGCTGGACAGGGAGTTGGCTTGAAATCATCCATGGTGAGATTGGCCTCATGGCTGATCTTGTGATGGGTACTGAGTGGGCTTGAGATCGGCCACATGAGATCGGCCTAATGACCGATTTCGTGATGGACAGTGAGTTTTGCTTGAGTCGACTTGGGATCGACCAAGATGGGAAGGGAGTTGGCTTGGGATCGGCCAGGCTAGGCAGGGAGTTGGCTTGAGATAGGTCACGGTGAGATTGGCCTCATGGTCGATCTGGTGATGGTTAGTGAGTGGGTTTGAGATCGACCAGGCTGAGATCGGCCCGATGGGCGATCTCATGATGGGCTGGAAGTATTCTAGATCGTCTAGGCTGAGATCAGCCTGATGGACGATCTCATGGCTTCTAGGAGACCCTTTTCCAGTTCTTGTTGTTTGATCCCATCTAACTTCTCGATGTACCTGAAAACATCAAGAAGGTATGCAACATGCAAAAATGCATGTACTAACCTATAGAATGCAATGCTAAATCCCAATGAATGTAAATGGGTGTATAGAATGCCTAAAATGCCAATGAAGACACGAAAAAGGTGGTGAAATGCATGGTGAAACAGTATAAAAATTATAGTTATCAACTTCACCCCGACTTGCTTTTTACTCGTTCTCGAGGAAAACAAGCAAAAACAAAACCAAAGAAGAGGATTGAAGACTAGACCCCCTAACCGAAAGCGCGCACAAAGATCTAAAAATCTTTATCCAAGAGTATTGTAATGATTGAATCGAGCCTACTTCCTAGTACTGTTTGTATGTGCCACAATGTCAATCCCTAGTCATGCTATGCGCGATTAAATCCCAAAACTCCTTAACATTCAGTTAAAAGCATAAGTGAATCTTTCTATGCATCAACCAAGACAAGTTAATTTGGCTTGGGAGAAATGGTTTCTGAAACGAGATAAGGTGGTTCAAGTGGTCGCAATGCTTCTCTCGAGAAGGAATGAAACTTATGCAAAACAGTAAGAGTCAAAAACAATGATGCATACAAGGCAAGACTTTCGTCTACCCATTTCCTAGCACAAAAATCTCTATCCCAAACTCAAGATAATCCCATCCTAAGTGATCTACCCTTTCGAGGCTTTTGTGCCTATATTATTTTCTTCTCTCAGTTTGTGATAGCTATAGTTTTATCCTAGGAAAAATTCTTGCAATTGCACATAATTGCAGTTATAGTACAAAGGGTTATCGTATCCTTAAAGACCTAATATTGCACGATAAATTCTGAAAATTAAATTAAGCTAAAAAAATCAATAGAATGATAAATGAAGTTATTAAGAAAATCGAATGGAAGACTTGTTGGAAACGAGGTTTAATTTAATGAGAGAAACGTTAGGCTTTGGAAAATTCTTATGTAAATCTGAATTGTAGACTAGAAAATTGTTAGGATTTTAATGCAAAACCGTTTTCGAACTCAAAACACAATTGCAAATCAACCAACTTTCGTTGCGAAGATTATTTATGTCTAATCCTTAGAATTCCAATTTTGTTTTGCAAATTCAATCCATCTAAGCATGTATTAAAGCTCATGTTTTCGATTGTTCACAAAATCTCTAAGCCAAATTTCTTTGCACCTAGTTAATTTGCTCATCTAAGATAGGTCACGAAAAACAATAATACTTTCGTATCTATTGATTAACCTAAATTATAAATTCTAGGTGATCAAACTAGAAATAGGGTTTAAAACGATCCACATGAAGAACTAAGTGATTATCCTAACAATCCATATAATCTAACAATTCATCTTTAACCTTTGACAATCCCTAAACCTAACAAACAAAATACTCACACATGGAGATTAAAACAAAAATCATGAATGAAAAAGAATACATAATATAAATTAATAAAAGATACAAAGGATTCGAACTCAAATGAACGAAGTCTTTGAATTGTCTCCCCAACAGCCCTAGAATAAATCTCTCTCTCATTCTCCAATGAAATAAAACCTAACTATCTCTAACAGCTAAAATAGACCTATTTATAACTTCAAACACTTATTGGGGAATTTTGAAGTTTCTCGATAAATCTGAACCAAATATGCAATATTGGAAGACTTGCATTGAAGAACCTGCAAAAACTCTAAAAGACTCCAAAAAATGCTAAAAGGACTCGATAAGTGACATATACCATGGTTAAAAACTGGTAAAAAATGATATATCAACTCCGGCAGACTTAGCGTTTGCTTGCCCTCAAGCAAAACAAATATCTAAACCTGTGAAAGAGGTTTGAAAACTCGGAAACTCACCTTCTCTTTAGAGTACTGCAATGACTTTTCAACCTTATAATCCACATGACACAAGACCATCCTAAATCGAATCACAATGTATGATGAGGAAATCAGGTCGTATGTTCAGCCAGGAGACCAGACTGGCCGACCAGGAAGCTTGCCCGAGACAGCCGGAACATCTGGCACGTCTGCCGGCCCAAGCAGTACCGCCGGACCCTTGACCAATAGGACCAGACCAACCAGCATTGCCGGCAGAGAGGCCCAAGCTTCCGGCACACTTGGTGGCGACGTGGATGACACCGCCGGTCCCCTTGGTGATGCCGCCGACTCCGGGATCAACTTGGCCGGTCCTGAAGGCATTCCGGCCAGTACCTCGCACAATCCAGCCGGTACAGCCGATCCAGCCGAGTGCACGAGTATTTCAACTTCTACACAAGGAAACTCGGACCAGATAAGCTACCAGCTTCAGGACATGCATCTAGAGGAAGTATCCACACCAGTAGTGCCACCAGGAGCAATGACAAGGAGTAGATCAAGAGCATTCTTCCACAAGTTCAGCTTATGGGTGGACAAGCTCCTAGAGGAAGATCGACTAAGGACAATGGGCCAGAAGTACAAAGAAGAGTCCAAAGGCTTCTCAACAATGCAAGGAACTTCAGAGACTTGGGCTTTAGTGGCAAGAGAGGTCAGGGCCCAAAGATTCTTAACCCTACTCCAAGTCGAAGACTAGGAGCAAGGCGCGTGCATGCCACAAGGACGGCCACCTTCCATTTCTTGGCCGTGAGGTAAGTAAGGTAAGTTTCAATTCGACTATATGCCTCTTTCTGTTTTGTAGGGTAGGATCTAGATTCTTTACATTTTTAAGTCAAGAACATTTTAGGAATATGTCCTTTTTCGGTTATACACTTTTGTATCTTTTCCATTTGTGCACTTTTGTAAACTTTCCTTTTCTTTATTTGAGTCGACCCTAGAAGGTCAAGCTGTCGAGCATATTAATAAGGCTCCTTCCAGCATTGTAGTTCGACAACCTTTTTGATATTAATAAAGTAGAACTTTCTTCCAACAAGTTTTCTCTCTAAGAATCTTGTGTGCTTAGAATCTAGTTGAGACCAGCCCTCCTAGCTCTAAGTTTGTGATTTATCACGAAGTTCATCACCCCTCGTGTGGTTCACTTCACCCCTCCATCGAATACCAATCCAAAAACCCCTATCCAAGAAGTCTAAGGTCGAGTTTTTCACCTAACCTTCTCCAAACAGCCCACGCGCATATAAGCCTTGAATCGAGGCTTGTATCAATGTACTTCTCCGTACGCAATTGCAGTTTCCCAGATCCAATCCAAAATCTCTCAACATTGTCCATAAGCCTTGATCGATCGGTCTCATCTATGATCTCAATGCTAAGAACCTCTAGGCTCATTCATGTACAATATCATAACAAACAAACCATACAGTCTTTTTGGTACTCTTTCCTCTGCCAAACTTATTTTTTTTTGTTCTTGTTTTTTTTTGTCAAAGGCGTAGGCGAATAATGGTATTATGGGAAATTTTCCTAACTTCGCTTCCAACATTTTTTTTGATCATTTATTTTTAAGTAAAATAATGAGATTATAGGAAATTTTCCTATCCTTTTACTAAAAAAATCATTTAATCTTTTCCATTTTTTTCATATATTTTTTTTGAAATTAGGGAGAGGGGTACCATCTTTTTGATTTCTCATTGGTTGCGTTTTTCAGGTATAAAAAAGAAGTCAAGCCCTATGAAAACCAGTCATATTGATGAGGTAAAAGGAAAAGCTCAGAAGTTAGTTTAGGTTTTTTGGAGTCTGCTAGAAATTTAGACGTCTCTAGTTAGCTGGCTTACTCTTAGATTTTTATTAGTCGTATCTAGACTGATTTTGCAACAATGATCACTTAGATGAAGTAGTCAACACAATAAACTAAAACAAAAAGTGCATTTCCAACATATTTTTACTCAATTAATCGACAACTGACTCAATTAATCGACAACTGACTCAAGAAAAACATAAAAATGACTCAAAATAACAAAAATAAACATCAACACGTTCCTCCCCTAGACTTAAACAACATTGTCACCAATGTGATCAAGATAAGAGGTCGAAAGTAAAGACACAAGATAAAACAAAAGAAAAAGCCAAAGAAAAGATAGAAAATTACATGGGTATTGGTGTCGATCGACACCCTTGTTTTGGTCGATTTCTTTGGCGTTGCAAGATCAGTGTTGATTGACACTGATCCTTGGTGTCGATCGACACCAATGGGTGGTCGACATCTGCTCGACATTGTAACGTTGCAGCTCGATTCCGCGTTACGTCAGGGGTGTGGTGTCGATCAACACTAGTATGGTGTCCATCGACATTGATTTTGATTTTTTTTTGTTTCACAAAAATGAAACACGTGCAAAAAAAAAGCAAAAAACAAAATCAAAATATATAAGAACTCACAAGTCGGTTGCCTCCCACTAAGCACTTGTTTTCAGTCATTAGCTTGGCTTTTTTTGAATTTAGGCAATTAGAGGAACCGATAACGGAACAATGTGTCCATCTAGAATATCCGTGTAATCCCAATAATACTTGGGGTGCTGACCGTTCACGGTAAGCTCCTTGCCTTCAAGATCCAATAAGAAGACAGTTCCGTATGGTCGGACTTCCTTGATGGTGAAAGGAGCTGACCAAGGAGTACGTTGTTTTCCAAGAAACAGTTGTAAACGAGAATTATATAGAAATACCTGGTAATTCAGTTCGAAATGGCGAGAGATGATTTCCTTATCATGATATGCTTTTGTGCGCTCTTTGTAGATCTTTGAGTTTTCATATGCGTGATAGCGTATCTCATCGAGTTCGTGGATTTGAATCAATCTACTCTCTGCCGCAGATTTAATGTCAAAATTCATAATCTTTACTGCCCAAACTGCCTTATGCTCCAGGTCAACTGGAAGATGACATGTTTTTCCATATAACAGATGGAACGATCTCGTGCCAAGTGGTGTCTTGAACGCGGTTCTGTATGTTCATAGGGCATCATCTAACTTTGGAGACCAGTCTTTGCGAGTTATTCCAACTATCTTTTCTAGCATTTCCTAGATTTGTCTATTGGAGACTTCACCTTGTCCACTCATCTCAGGGTGATAAGGAGTTGCCACTCGATGGTGAACAACATGATTCTTTAAGAGTTTCTCCATCAGTGATCACCACTCTAGGCACTCCAAATATGGAAAATATAGTGGTTTGAATATCTTCATCACCACTGATGCATCACTCATTGGACTAGCAATCGCTTCAACCCACTTAGAGACTAATCCACTACAGCTAAGATGTATTTTTTCCATACGATGGAGGAAATGGTCCCATAAAATCGATTCCCTAGCAGTAAAAAGCCTCAACATCTAAGATGAAGTTTTGTGGCATCTCATGTCACTTACTAATCTTTCTTTTCCTCTTGCACGTATCACACTGCAAAATAAACCTGTTAGCGTATTTGAACAAATCCTCGCTTCAATCATATATACGCTTTCCTTAGGAAATTTTTCATCTATATGGATATGTTCATCGATCTTAATCCTTGAAATATGGTCTGCTACACCGTTCTCAGCTCTTTTTTTATCTTTAACCTCGTTGTCAAACTCTTGCAGCAAGAGAATCCAATGCAACAGACGAGGTTTGACATCTATTTTCTGCATTAGATACTTCAAAGCAGAGTGATCCGTATGCACCACAACCTTAGAACCAACCAAATACGACTGAACCTTCTCAAAAGCAAAAAATACAGCGAGCAGCTCTTTTTCTGTAGTAGAATAGTTTCTTTGTGAATCGTCCAATTTCCTGCTGGCATAATAAATGGCATATAGTTTATTGTCCTTTCTTTGACCCAAAACTGCTCCAAATGCGAAATCACTAGCATCACACATCACCTCAAAAGGTAAATCCCAGTATGGAGGTTGCACAATTGGAGCAGTCACCAATGCTTGCTTTATTGTTTCAAAAGAAACGAGACATGCAGATGAGAAAACAAATTTTCATCTTTGCATAATAGGGCTGTGAGTGGACAGGCTATCTTGCTGAAATTTTTGATGAATCTTCTATAAAATCCTAGCATGACCGAGAAAACTACGAATCTTCTTCATTGAAGTTGGTGGCTGTATACTTATCATAACATCAGTCTCAGCCTTATCAATTTCAATACCTGTCTCAAAAACTCTATGCCCAAGAACTATGCCATCCTTGACCATAAAGTGACATTTTCCCAATTCAAAACCAAGTGTTCCTCTTCACACCTCTTAAGTACCTTGGACAAATTGTCTAGACAGTCTTTAAACGATGATCCATAAACACCTCCATGATGTCTTCTATCATGTCTGTGAAGATAGCCATCATGCACCTTTGGAAGATTGCTGGAGCGTTACATAGTCGAAATGGCATTCTACGGTGTGCAAAAATGCCATAGGGACAAATGGCTGTATACTTATCATAACATCAGTCTCAGCCTTATCAATTTCAATACCTGTCTCAAAAACTCTATGCCCAAGAACTATGCCATCCTTGACCATAAAGTGACATTTTCCCAATTCAAAACCAAGTGTTCCTCTTCACACCTCTTAAGTACCTTGGACAAATTGTCTAGACAGTCTTTAAACGATGATCCATAAACACCTCCATGATGTCTTCTATCATGTCTGTGAAGATAGCCATCATGCACCTTTGGAAGATTGCTGGAGCGTTACATAGTCGAAATGGCATTCTACGGTGTGCAAAAATGCCATAGGGACACATATATTTTGTCTTCTATTGGTCTTTTGGATGTATGGGAATCTGAAAGAACCCTGAGTTTCCATTCAAAAAGTAGTGGTAAGGGTAGTTTGCTAACCTATCCAGCATATGATCGATGAACTGCAATGGAAAGTGGCCCTTCCTTGTACGAGCGTTCAATTTTCTGTAATCGATGCACATTCTATGCTCAGTTGTTGTTCTCGTGGGAATCAACTCATCCCTCTCATTCTTCACTTAGGTACAACATGAACAGACCTGACCCAAGAGTTGTTTGAGATGGCATAAATGATCCCTGCTTCCAAAAGCTTAATTATCTCTTTCTTGACCATTTCTTTCAGGTTCGGGTTCAATCTCCTCGATACCTATTTGTACACAAATCTGGCGAGATACCTGAATGGTCAGAAAGAGAATAGCCAAGAGCTTTGCAAAATTTGCGCTGCTTACTTAGTAGTAAAGTGAGTTCTGTGTTGTTTAAGGAAGTATTAACAATCATGGGATAAGTGAAATTTGGACCAAGAAATGCGTAGCTTAGCCCTGTAGGGAGTGGTTTTAGATCGATTTTTTGAGCTTGTTCTTCACTCCAATTGCCTATCGTAGCAACTTTCTCATAATTTTTAGTCACTTCCTCTTGAACAACCAGATTGTTCACCTACTCACTAGTATTCATCATCTTGACATACCCAGTAGTAATGTCATCCAAGTAAGATTCAGAACTACACTACAAGAAAACTGGCAAAATGCAACTGCATTTGGCGACCACAGTCCTAGTCGCAAATTTTGCGACCATATTTGCCACTGATATGCGACTAATTTGCGACAAAGCGGTAGTCGCAAATTGGTCACAATTTTGGGATTAAAAACTGTAGTCACTAATCAGTCGCAATAGGAAACTAATTTGTGACTAATATGCGACTAATATGCGACTATGTTATGACTGATTAGCGACTGCATGTGGAAAAATCACATGTTGGTCGCATATTGGTCGCAAAATATGCAACCAAATTGCGACCACGGTTGGAGTGGCTCTTCAGACACAAAGTGGTGGCAAAGTCATAACATAAAAAAATATGTGCAAGGTAGGTATACGGACATATAAGCGACTACACTGTTGTGGTCGCAAAGTAGTGGCAAACTAGTGGTAAAATCTTATATATATATGCCCCCATGTACCATTCTATCATTTGTAGAATCAAAAGGAAAAAAAACTTCAAACATGTGGGGAAATTATAATAATTCGAGAGATTGGATGTGGGGAAATTCAAAAGGATTGATAATCAAACAAGAAATATATCGGCAGAATTTGCACAAGGCATGAAGCAGTTTATGAATTTTGCAAGTAGTCAACCAGTAGCTCAAAGTAGCAAAAGTAAGTTTTTCTTTCTTTGTATTATATAAGAGGTATAAGATTAAGGGAATGTGTTAAGTGTTTTAGGTAAATGATATGTAAATTTGGTAAAATTTGTCAATTGTTGTTGTTTACTCAGTAACTGAAGTTTGTACAACTCCTAATGATATTATCAATCTTATATAATTCATAGTATTCAACAAAATCATATAATTTAGAGTTTAGAGTATTTATTGTGATTACTTTGGCACCACATTACCACTACATTGGGAATGTGCTGGAAAATTGATCACAAAATAATCTGTGGTCACAAAGTAGTCACTAATTAGCGACCAATTGTGACTACAGGTTCAAACTTTCTACTGTGGTCGCAAATTGGTCGCAAAATAGCGACTACTATGCGACCATATAGGGTAAATTTACATTTCCCCTATGTGTTTTTCACATTTACAACTTATTTTTGCATTTCTAGGTAAGTACTAACCATTATAGGTGGCCAAATATAAACAAAATCATATTTGTGTTTATGTAAATGTTAGAAACATTTGAAGTTTATATAAGAAGTATAATGTTAAGGGAATGTGTTAAGTGTTTTAGGTAAATGATATGTAAAGTTGGTAAATTTGCCAAATGTTGTTGTTTATTTAGTAATTGAAGTTTATACAACTTCTAATGATGTTATCAATCTTATATAATTCATAGTATTCAATAAAATCATATAATTTAGGGTTTAGGATATTTATTGTGACTACTTTGCCACCACATTGACACTACATTGTGAATGTGGTGGCAAATTGGTCACAAAAATAATCCATGGTCGCAAAGTAGTCGCTAATTAGCGACCAATTTGCGACTACAAGTTCCAAATTCCTACAGTGGTCGCAAATTGGTTGTAAAATAGCGACTACTTTGCGACCACATAGGGTAAATTTACATTTTCCTATGCGTATTTCACATTTACAACTTATTTTTGCAATTTTAGGTAAGTACTAACCATTATAAGTGGTCAAATAAAAAAAAAATATATTTGTGTTGATGTAAATGTTAGAAACATTTGAAGTGTATATAAGAGGTATAAGATTAAGGGAATGTGTTAAGTGTTTTAGGTAAATGATGTGTAAAGTTGGTAAATTTGTCAAATGTTTTGTTTACCTAGTAATTGAAGTTTATACAACTCGTAATGAGGTTATCATTCTTATATAAATCATAGTATTCAACAAAATCATATAATTTAGACCAGATTTCCACTACATTGGGAACGTGGTGGCAAATTGGTCACAAAAATAATCGGTGGTCGCAAAGTATTCGCTAATTAGCGGCCAATTTGCGATCACCTATGAAAAATCAGATTACAGTCAATATTTTATACCGTAGTCACAAATCAGTCAAAAATTTGCGACTGATTTGCGACTATCAGTTATTTTGGTGGGAATTGAAAATTCTCGAAAATTCTCAAAAATTCAACTCCCACCAAATTAAATTTGCGACTAATTTGCAACCACCAATTAATTTGGTGTGAGTTTGAAAGTTTTTGGATTTTTTAACTCCCACCAAATTAATTGGTGGTCGCAAATCATTCACAAATTTACCACCAATTTGCGACCACGTATTTAATTTCCTCTTTTGCGACTGATTTGCGACCACATGTGTGGTCACAAATTTTCTATAAATACCCGACTCTTTTCCCTGATTTTCACACTTCACAGAAAACTTCCTACTTTCTAAAACTCTCTCAAACACAACTTAAAAGAATTACCCAATACCAAATGACAAGTAGCGGTATATCGATGAGAGGTCGTGGAAGATGACAAATCCCATCATCTTCCGGCCGTGGTAACTCTTCGGCCTCCTTGAACCCCTCATCCGCCGCTTATAGAGCGACATCCCGCCTACCACCTCAATACACCTTCACTCTTCACACGGTTCCTGAAACCGAACCGTGTAATTGGTTTCAGGAATCGGAGCAGCATGAAGAGGAAGAGGTTTTGCCTTCTAAAATAGAAATGGAGGAACAAACTATCACATTAGATAGTTTGTTACAAACCCCGGGGTAGGACCAATACCTGACAGTGTTGTCTATAGTGCCAGCACCAAACACGACTTGGTAAGAATTATATAATTATTTAATTTAATTTGTTTAATTAAAATTAATTATTTAAAATTTATTTCAAATTTAAAAACTTTAATATATTAAAATATTAGGTTTGACCGGGACAAAAGTGTCAATAACCCGTCAAATTTCAAAAAAATTGAAAAACAAATTTGACTGAATTTGATGGTCCCTAGTATAGTTGGACGGTCGTACCAGCTGAACGACAAAAAAATAATTCATCAAATTTGCGGTAAGTATATATATATATATATATATATTATTTTGAAAAAAAATTTATTTAATAAAATTTAACAATTAATAAAATTAATATATTTTAAATTTGCAAGCAATCATACACTTTGGATCATATGATCACCTCGGTGGTACGAAAGGAGTTTGACTCTGTATGTGTAAGACGGATGAAAGGGATGGTGAGCACGATCATACAACCGCAAAACGTCCAAGGTAGATTTTCCCTAGTCTGTACAAAACAATGACAGACTATTGGGAAACAGAAATATCTAATAAGAGGAGTAGCAAATCATCCAATAACCGCAACTCCTCTCGGGATGGTCTTGGTCCGCGTAAACATTTGTCGGGCCAAAAATCCTATATCCAGATCTAACAGGAAATGGTAAGTATTCTAAAATATTAAAATTAAAATTAAAATTTATTTGTTATTAATTAATAATTTATTTCGAAATTTAGAAAAATAATTTGGACGTTGAAATTGGTGAGCTCTTTATAAAGATTCACACTCGGCAGAATGGTTCTTATGTCGATTTGAAAGCTAAACAAATTGGTGAAGCATACGAATAAAACATCCAAAAAAAGATGGCGATTATGGCGATCGATGCAACTGAAACATTTGACGGTACTTCCCGTCGAATTGAGCTGACCCAAGACAAGAAGAATGAAATCTTCATTCAGGTATAAAAATTTTCTAAAAATAATTTTTTTATTTACACTAAATTTAATAAACTTATTCTACAGGTTTCATTATTATTTTGTAGTCCTCCGTTGTGGATGACCGATGCCATCTTTACGGACTCGGTAGTGATACAAGCCTCGATTCAAGGCTATACGCGCGTGGGCTGTTTGGAGAAGTTTAGGTGAGAAACTCAACCTTAAACTTCTAGATGGGGGTTTTCTGTTTGGTAAAGGATGGAAGGGTGAACTGAACCACACGAGGGGTGATGAAACTCGTGATAAATCACAAACTTAGAACTAGGAGGGCTGGTCTCAACTAGGTTCTAAGCGCACAAGTCTCTTGAGAGAATAACTTGTATAAAGAAAATTCGATCTTTATTAATTATCAAAAAGGTTGTCGAACTACAATGCTGGAAGGAACCTTATTAATATGCTCGACAGCTTGACCTTCTAGGGCCGACTCAAGAAAAAAATGGAAAACTTACAAAAGTGCACAAATGGAAAACTTACAAAAGTACATAACCGAAAAGACTTATTCCTAAAATGTCTTTGACTCAAAAAATGTAAATAATCTAAATACTACCTTGTAAAACAGAAAGAGGCAAATATCTAATTTGAAAACTTACCTTTCTTACCTCTCTTGCCACTAAAGCCCAAGTCTCTGAAGTCCCTTGCATTGTTGAGAAGCCTTTGGATTCTTCTTTGCACTTCTGGCCCAATGTCCCTTGTCGATCATCTTCTAGGAGCTTGTCGACCCACAAGCTGAATTTGTGGAAGAGTGCCCTTAATCTGCTCCTTGTCATTGCTCCTGGTGGCACCACTGGTGTAGAGATTTCCTCTAGATGCATGTCTTGAAGCTGGTAGCTTATCTGGTCCGATTCTCCTTGTGTAGATGTTGAAATGGTGGTGCACTCGGCTGGATCTGCTGTACCGGTTGGACTGTGCGAGGTACTGGCCGAAATGTCATCTGAGCCGGCCAAGTTGATTCCGGAGCCGGCAGCGTCACCAATTGGACCGGCGGTGTCATCCATGTCGCCACCAGTTGGGCCGGAGGTTTGGGCCGGAGGTTTGGGCCTCTCCACCGGCAATGTTCGTCGGTCCGGCACAGTTGGTCGAAAGCCCGACGGTACCGCTTAGGCCGGTAGACGTGCCAAATGGCCCGGCTGTCTCGGGCAAGCTCCTAGGTCGGCCAGTCTGGTGTCCTGGCTGGCCATACGACCTGATGTCCCCATCATCCCCTCCCTCTTCAGTAGGTTGTGACCTCAAAACTGGTTCATCTGCATGGAAAGGGACTAAGTCAGTTACGTTGAACGTGTTAGACACATTAAACTCATCTGGAAGCTCGATCCGGTAGGCGTTGTTGTTGATCCTCTCCAGCACTCTGAATGGTCCATCTCCTCTTGGTGCTAGCTTGGAACTCCTTAGGTTGGGGAACCTCTCCTGCCGTAGGTGTAGCAACACCCAATCGTCTGGTTGAAAAATCACCTCCTTTCTTCCCTTGTTGGCATGAGTCACGTACTGCCCGGTCCTCTTCTCCAAGTTCTCTGATACCTTCTGGTGTAACTTCTTTATGAACTCCGCCTTGGATGCTCCGTTGAGGTTAGTCATCTCTGCTGGTTGCAGTGGCGTTTGCTCCAATGGTGTGAGGGGGTTGAAGCCGTAGACTACTTCAAAAGGAGTTTTCTTGGTTGCTGAGTGCACGGCTCGGTTGTATGCAAACTCTATGAATGGCAGGCACTCCACCCAAGTCTTGAGGTTCTTCCCTAGTGTAGTCCTGAGAAGAGTTGACAATGTCCGGTTGACTACTTCAGTTTGGCCATCGCTTTGAGGATGGCGGTGGTAGAGAAAAGCAGCTTCGTGCCTAACTTCCTCCAAAGGGTCCTCCAGAAATGGCTGAGGAACTTGGTGTCCCTGTCTGACACGATGGTCCTTGGCACTCCATGAAACCATACTATCTCCCTGAAGAACAGCTTGGCTGTTTGTGTGGCATCATTAACATTGGCACACGGAATGAAATGTGCCATCTTGGAGAATCTGTCCACCACTACCAAAATTGCATCTTTGTGGTTGATCTTGGGCAGACGTAGAACGAAGTCCATTGATATGTCCACCCATGGATGTGTAGGTATGGGCAGTGGGAGATACAACTCGTGAGGATGCATTCGGGACTTCGCTTTTTTACAAGTGATGCACCTTGCACAATGGGCTTCTATTGACCTTTTGATGTGTGGTCAGTAGAAGTGCTCCTTGACCACTGCTAGAGTCTTGTCGACACCAATGTGGCCCATGAGTCCTCCTCCATGAGATTCTCGGATGATAAGCTCTCGTAACGATCCTTGTTGATACAAGCCTCGATTCAAGGCTTGGATGCGCGTGGGCTGTTTGTAGAAGATTAGGTGAGAAACTCAACCTTAGGCTTCTGGATAGGGGTTTTCTGGTTGGTAAACGATGGAAGGGTGAAGTGAACCACACGAGGGGTGATGAACCTCGTGATAAATCACAAAATTAGAGCTAGGAGGGCTGGTCTCAACTAGGTTCTAAGCGCACAAGTCTCTTTTGAGAGAAAGCTTGTAGGAAAAAGTTCTACTTTATTAATAATCAAAAGGTTGTCGAACTACAATGCTGGAAGGAGCCTTATTAATATGCTCGACAGCTTGACCTTCTAGGGTCGACCAAATAAGAAAAGGAAAGTTTACAAAAGTGCACAAAAGGAAAAGATACAAAAGTGCATAATCGAAAAAGGACCTATTCCTAAAATGTTTTGACTCAAAAATGTAAAGCAACTAGATCCTACCCTGCAAAACAGAAAGAGGCATATATTCGAATGAAACTTACCTTAACTCACCTCACGGCCAAGAAATGGAAGGTGGCGTCCTTGTGGCATGCACGCGCCTTGCTCCTAGTCTTTGACTTGGAGTAGGGTTAAATATCTTTGGGCCCTGACCTCTCTTGCCACTAAAGCCCAAGTCTCTGATGTTCCTTGTGTTGTTGAGAAGCCTTTGGACTCTAATTTGCTCTTCTGGCCCATTGTCCTTAGCTTCTCTTCCTCTAGAAGCTTGTCGACCCATAAGCTGAATTTGTGGAAGAGTGCTCTTTATCTGCTTCTTGTCATTGCTCCTGGAGGTACCACTGGTGTAGATACTTCCTCTAAGTGCATGTCCTAGAGCTGGTAGCTCATTTGGTCCGAGTCCTCTTGTGTAGAAGTGGAAGTGTGCGTGTACTCGGCTGGATGGCCTGTACCGGCTGGATTGTGCGCGGTACTGGCCGGAATGACTTCAGGACCGGCCAAGTTGATCCCGGAGTCGGCGGTGTCATCAGGGGGACCGGCGGTGTCATTCACGTCCCCACCAAGTGTGCCGGAAGCTTGGGCCTCTCCGCCGGTGATGTTGACCGGTCTGGTCCTATAGGTCGAGGGTCCGGCGGTACTGTCTGGTCCGGCAGGCGCGCCAGATGGTCCTGCTGTCTCGGGCAAGCTTCCTGGTCGGCCAGTCTGGTCTCCTGGCTGGATGTACGACCTGATGTCCTCATCATTCCCTCCCTCTTCAGTAGGTTTTGTCCTCAAAACTGGATCATCTGCATGGAAAGGGGCCAAGTCAGTAACATTGAACGTATTGGACACATTAAACTCACCTGGAGCTCGATCCGGTAGGCGTTGTTGTTGATCCTCTCGAGCACTCTGAATGGTCCATCTCCTCTTGGTGCTAGCTTGAACCCCTTAGGTTTGGGAACCTCTCCTGCCGTAGGTGTAGCCACACCCAATCGCCTGGTTGAAAGATCACCTCCTTTCTTCCTTTGTTGGCATGAGTCACGTACTGTCCGGTCCTCTTCTCCAAGTTCTCTGCTACCTTCTGGTGTAACCTCCTTATGAACTCTGCTTTGGATGCTCCATTGAGGTTGGTCATCTCAGCTGGTGGCAGTGGTGTTTGCTCCAATGGGGTGAGAGGGTTGAAGCCGTATACCACTTCAAATGGGGTCTTCTTGGTTGCTGAGTGCACGGCTCGGTTGTAAGCGAACTCAATGAATGGCAGGCACTCCACCCAAGTCTTTAGGTTCTTCCCTAGTGTTGTTCTGAGAAGAGTTGATAGGGTCCTGTTGACAACTTCAGTTTGGCCATCGGTTTGAGGATGGCAAGTGGTTGAGAAGAGTAGCTTCGTGCCTAGTTTTCTCCAAAGGGTCCTCCAGAAATGGCTGAGGAACTTGGTGTCCCTATCTGATACGATGGTCCTTGGCACTCCATGAAGCCGTACTATCTCCCTGAAGAACAGCTCAGCTGTTTGTGTGGCATCATTGACATTGGCACATGGGATGAAATGTGCCATCTTGGAGAATCTGTCCACCACTACAAAGATTGCATCTTTGTGGTTGATCTTGGGCAGACCTAGAACAAAATCCATCGAGATGTCCACCCATGGATGTGTTGGTATGGGCAGTGGGAGATACAACCCGTGAGGTTGCACTCGGGACTTTGCCTTCTTGCAAGTAATGCACCTTGCACAATGTGCTTCTACTGTCTTCTTGATGTGTGGCCAGTAGAAGTGCTCCTTGACCACTGCTAGAGTCTTGTCGACACCAAAGTGGCCCATGAGTCCTCCTCCATGAGCTTCTCGGATGATAAGCTCCCTTAGTGATCCCTGTGGTATGCACATCCTTCTTTCTCGGAACAAAAATCCCTCATGGATGTAGAATTTGCCATGACTCCCTGTGCTACACTCCTTGTAGCTCTCAACAAGGTCAGGATCATCCTTGTATAGATCCTTGATGTGCTCGAATCCTAGGACCTTTGCCTCCATGGTTGATATCAAGGCAAACCTCCTTGATAGTGCATCGGCTACCACATTGTCTTTGCCCTTCTTGTACTTGATGATGTACGGGAAGGTCTCTATGAACTCCATCCACCTGGCATGTCTCCTCTTGAGATTGGTTTGCCCTCTGAGGTGTTTGAGAGTCTCGTGATCAGTGTGGATCACAAACTCCTTGGACAGCAAGTAATGCTGCCAAGTCTCCAATGCTCGGACAAGGGCATAGAGCTCCTTGTCATAAGTGGGGTAGTTCAGTGAGGCACCACCTAGCTTCTCACTGAAGTATGCCACTGGTCTCCCTCCTTGAGTTAGCACTGCTCCTATGCCTAATCCAGAGGCATCACACTCCACTTCAAACGTCTTGTTGAAGTCGGGAAGGACCAGCACTGGTGCGTGTGTCAGGCTGTCCTTCAAGGCCTGGAATGCCTTCTCCTGAGTTTCTCCCCAGCTGAATCCCACGTTCTTCTTCACTACTGCCGTCAGTGGTGAGGCAATACTGCTGAAGTTGGGCACGAATCTCCTATAGAAGCTGGCCAGTCCGTGGAAGCTCCTTACTTGGCTGATGTTTCCTGGTGTTGGCCATTCTTGTATGGCTCGAATCTTCTCCTCATCAACCTGTAGGCCCTGTGAACTCACAACAAAACCTAAAAAGACAAGCTTATCAGTACAAAAGGTGCACTTCTTGAGATTGGCATAAAGCTCTTCTTGTCGAAGGGTTTTAAGGACCATCTCAAGATGTGTGAGGTGTTCGTAGGCACTTACTATAAACAAGTATGTCATCAAATAAACTACTACAAACTTACTGATGTACGCCCTAAGAACTTGGTTCATAAGGCGCATGAACGTGCTTGGGGCATTAGTCAAGCCAAATGGCATGACTGTCCACTCATAGAGTCCTTGCTTTGTCTTGAAAGCGGTTTTCCACTCATCACCTTCCTTCATTCTTACCTGGTGGTATCCACTTTGAGGTCTATCTTGGAGAAGATCGTGGCTCCACTCAGCTCATCTAGCATGTCATCCAGTCGTGGTATTGGATGCCTATACTTGACTGTGATGTTGTTGATGGCTCGGCAGTCCACACACATGCGCCAAGTCCCATCCTTCTTGGGCACTAGCAGCACTGGTACAACACATGGACTGAGGCTCTCTCTAACATATCCTTGGACTGAGGCTCTCTCAAACATATCCTTTCTCCAGGAGCTCCTTGACTTGCTTCTCAAGTTCCTTGGACTCCTCTGGACTCATCCCGTAGGCTGGCCGGTTGGGCAGGGCTGCTCCGGGCACTAGATCAATCTGATGTTCTATGCCACGTAAAGGAGGCAAGCCTGCTGGTATATCCTCTGGAAATACATCCTGGAATTTGTTGAGGAGCGTTGCTACTTCATGAGGTAGCTCTACCTGTCCCTGTTCTATACTCAACACTTCCTTGAAAACCATTAGTAACATTAAGTCCTTCGAGGCTAAAGCTCTCCGGACATGACTAGGTTGAATAAGAAAGTTAGACTTAACAAGTTTCTTTTCCTTACTCATTTGGAGTTGTAGCTCATGTACTTGGGCAGGTGTAAGAGGAGCTAGGCTGACCCTTCTCTTGTCATGCACAAGGTGTAGAGATTGGTTCCCATCATGCCTGGTCTCTTTGTCAAACTGCCATGGTCTTCCTAGTAGAAGATGGCCAGCTTGCATGGGCACCACGTCCCACACGACCTGGTCTTGGTACTTGCCCACACTGAATGGCACAGTGACTTGCTCATGAATCTTGAGCTCCACTTTGTCATCAAGCCATCTCAGTCTATATGGTCGAGGATGCCGTGTCCTTTCTAGACCTAGCTTATCAACCATATACGCACTAGCAACGTTAGTGCAAGAACCACCATCTATGATGAGGTTACATACCTTTCCCTTGATGGTGCAACGGCTGTGGAAGATGTTCTCCCTTTGGATGGTCTCTGAAGGATCCACCATTGCACTGAGGATACGCCTAGTGACCAGCACTTCCCCCACATCAGGGTACTCAATGTCACCATATTCTCCTTCTGGTTCATATTCCTCTTCATCTTGGGACTCATATTCTCCTGCCTCCGTAATCAGCATGACTCGGTTGTTTGGGCACTCCCTTGAGATGTGTCCACGTCCCTGCACTTGAAACAAGTTATGTCACGTGATCTTTGAGGGTTAGAAGACTTACCAGGCTCTTTGGTCACGGGTGGGTTCAGGAGGCTTGCTCTTGACTCGACTCTCTACGCTTTTGCCTTTGTCCACTGTCTTAGCTTGGTGCCCAAGGTGTCTTAGGCTTGCTGCGGATGTCTTGGCTCTTACGTTTGATGTGCTGTTCAGCTTGCACAGATAGGTGGAACAAGTCCTTGAAGTTGTTGTAGATTTGCCTTTCCACCTTGCAGCTGATCCTTTCTTGGAGTCCATCCAAGAATTGTGCCATCAATGCTTCTTCATCATCATTGAGCTCCAATCTGTTCCTTAACCTCTCGAACTCTTCATAGTACTCCTCTACTGATCTGGTACCCTGCTTAAGAGTACGAAAACGTCGTCGCAAATCCCTATGAAAGTAAGGTGGAACATACCTTTGTCGCATGAGGTCTTTCATGTCGACCCATGAGTCTCGGGTCTCATTCTCTTCCTCCTTCTGTCAGATACCTCACGATCCCACCAGATGAGGGCATTGTCCGTGAGTTGTGCTACTGCCATTGAGACTCTCCTAGGTCCTGGTTGGTTGTAGTGATCAAAGATGTGATCCATTCGCTTCTCCCAATCTAGGTAAGCCTCGGGGTCTACTTTTCCTGCAAAAGTTGGAGGAGTTAGTTTAACATCAGGATGAATTACCCAGTTATAGGTGTGTTCATCTCCATCCTCATGACGTCTAGGAGGCATTCTTGGTCTCTGGTGAAGACCATATGGCTCAAAGCCATCATCTTCTGCCTCTGGTTGCCGTGGAGGTCCTCTCGGCCTATGGTGATAGTTATGAGGTTGCGTTTCCTCATCTCCATCTGGCTGGGGTTCCTCCTGTTCGTGCCGTGTCCTAAGGTACTCAGGACCCTCAGGACGGTCTTGCTCAGCTCTAACGTGCCTTATGGCCTGGAATCTTACTGGTCTCTCCACGCTCTCCAACCTCTCGCCTATGGATGCGAGTTGTGTTTGGAGTGTGGTGAACATGGCCATCATGGCTTCAGCTCGTCTCTATTCTCTTCTCCCATGTGTGCTACAAAGAAAGAAGACAATTAGGGTGCTCCTAAATTATTAGGAGAGTTTTCTTTTTATATGTGGTTTGAAAAAAATGCAAAAGGAAAAATTCTAAAGAAAGGAAATTCGAAAAAAGGAAACTTCCTAGACAACTTGTGCTAGCTGTCCAATTCGAATTCTTTTAGTATCTTTTCTATTTTCTTTTTCTTTTCTTTTTAATTAGACTTAAAAATAAAGGAAATATGACTTAAACAAAAAGGAAAACGTGTATGCAATGCAAAAAGTGAATCTAAACCCTAGTGATACACGTAGGAGGCTAGATGCACTCGGTTTGGAGTTTGAGGTTATTTTTTTGATTTTTCTTGAATGCGACTTAAACTAATGCAAGAACACAAAACAAAACAAGCAAAAGGATAGAAAAAACCTGGTTTATGAGCTTTAAGCTCTGATACCAAAATGATACAAGCCTCGATTCAAGGCTTGGATGCGCGTGGGCTGTTTGTAGAAGATTAGGTGAGAAACTCAACCTTAGGCTTCTGGATAGGGGTTTTCTGGTTGGTAAACGATGGAAGGGTGAAGTGAACCATACGAGGGGTAATGAACCTCGTGATAAATCACAAACTTAGAGCTAGGAGGGCTGGTCTCAACTAGGTTCTAAGCGCACAAGTCTCTTTTGAGAGAAAGCTTGTAGGAAAAAGTTCTACTTTATTAATAATCAAAAGGTTGTCGAACTACAATGCTGGAAGGAGCCTTATTAATATGCTCGACAGCTTGACCTTCTAGGGTCGACACAAATAAAGAAAAAGGAAAGTTTACAAAAGTGCACAAAAGGAAAAGATACAAAAGTGCATAACCGAAAAAGGACCTATTCCTAAAATGTTTTTGACTCAAAATTGTAAAGCAACTAGATCCTACCCTGCAAAACAGAAAGAGGCATATATTCAAATGTAAACTTAGCTTAACTCACCTCACGGCCAAGAAATGGAAGGTGGCCGTCCTTGTGGCATGCACGCGCCTTGCTCCTAGTCTTCGACTTGGAGTAGGGTTAAATATCTTTGGGCCCTGACCTCTCTTGCCACTAAAGCCCAAGTCTCTGATGTTCCTTGTGTTGTTGAGAAGCCTTTGGACTTTAATTTTCTCTTCTGGCTCATTGTCCTTAGCTTCTCTTCCTCTAGAAGCTTGTCGACTCATAAGCTGAATTTGTGGAAGAGTGCTCTTGATCTGCTTCTTGTCATTGCTCCTGGAGGTACCACTGGTGTAGATACTTCCTCTAAGTGCATGTCCTAGAGCTGGTAGCTCATTTGGTCCGAGTCCTCTTGTGTAGAAGTGGAAGTGTGCGTGTACTCGGCTGGATGGCCTGTACCGGCTGGATTGTGCGCGGTACTGGCCGGAATGACTTCAGGACCGGCCAAGTTGATCCCGGAGTCGGCAGTGTCATCAGGGGGACCGGCGGTGTCATTCACGTCCCCACCAAGGGTGCCGGAAGCTTGGGCCTCTCCGCCGGCGATGTTGACCGGTCTGGTCCTATAGGTCGAAGGTCCGGCGGTACTGTCTGGTCCGGCAGGCGCGCCAGATGGTCCTGCTGTCTCGGGCAAGCTTCCTGGTCGGCCAGTCTGGTCACCTGGCTGGATGTACGACCTGATGTCCTCATCACTTGTGGTATGCACAACCTTCTCTCTTGGAACAAGAATCCCTCATGGATGTAGAACTTGCCATTACTTCCAGTGCCACACTCCTTGTAGCTATCAGCAAAGTCAGGATCATCCTTATATAGGTCCTTGATGTGCTCGAATCCTAAGACCTTTGCCTCCATGGTGGATATCAAGGCAAACCTCCTTGATAGTGCATCGGCTACCACATTGTTCTTGCCCTTCTTTTACTTGATGACGTACGGGAAGGTCTCTATGAACTCCATCCACCTGGCATGTCTCCTCTTGAGATTGTTTTGCCCTCTGAGGGGTTTGAGAGTCTCGTGATCAGTGTGGATCACAAACTCCTTGGACAGCAAGTAATGCTGCCAAGTGTCCAATGCTCGGACTAGGGCATAAAGCTCCTTGTCGTAAGTGGGATAGTGCAGTGAGGCACCACCTAGCTTCTCACTGAAGTATGCCACTGGCCTTCCTCCTTGAGTCAGCACCGCTCCTATGCCTATTCCAGAGGCATCACACTCCACTTCAAATGTCTTGTTGAAGTCGGGCAAGACTAGTACTGGTGCATGCGTAAGTCTGTCCTTCAAGGCCTAGAATGCCTTCTCCTGAGTTTCTCTTCAGCTGAATCCCACGTTCTTCTTCACTACTACCGTCAATGGTGAGGCAATACTGCTGAAGTTGGGCATGAATCTCCTGTAGAAGCTGGCCAGACCGTGGAAACTCCTCACTTGGCTGATGTTGTTCGGTGTTGGCCATTCTTGTATGGCTCGAATCTTCTCTTCATCAACCTGTAAGTCCTGTGAACTTACAAAAAAAACTATGAAAACAAGTTTATCAGTACAAAAGATGCGCTTCTTGAGATTGGCATAAAGCTCTTCTTGTCGAAGGGTTTTAAGCACCAACTCAAGATGTGTGAGGTGATCCCTTAAGCACTTACTATAAACTAAAATGTCGTCAAAGTAAACTACAACGAACTTACTGATGTACGCCCTAAGAACTTGGTTCATAAGGCGCATGAAGGTGCTTGGGGCATTAGTCAAGCCGAATGGCATGACTGTCCACTCGTAGAGCCCTTGCTTTGTCTTGAAAGCAGTCTTCCACTCATCACCTTCCTTCATCCTGACCTGGTGGTATCCACTCTTGAGGTCTATCTTGGAGAAGACCGTGGCTCCACTCAGCTCATCTAGCATGTCATCCAGCCGTGGTATCGGATGCCGGTACTTGACTGTGATGTTGTTGATTGCTCGGCAGTCCACGCACATTCACCAAGTCCCATCCTTCTTGGGCACTAGCAGCATTGGCACAACACATGGACTAAGGCTCTCTCGAACATAGCCTTTCTGCAGGAGCTCCTTGACTTGCTTCTCAAGTTCCTTAAACTCCTCTGGACTCATCCGGTAGGCTGGCCGGTTAGGCAGGACTGCTCCGGGCACGAGGTCGATCTGGTGCTCTATGCCACGTAGGGGAGGCAAGCCTACTGGTATCTCCTCAGGAAAGACATCCTGGAATTTGTTGAGGAGAGCTGCTACTTCAGGGGGTAGCTCTACCTGTTCTTTCTCTACATTCAACATTTCTTTGAAAACCATTAGTAGCATTGAATCCTTCAAGGCTAAAGCTCTCCGGACATGACTTGGTTGAATAAGAAAATTATATTTAATGAGCTTCTTTTCCTTACTCATTTGCTGTTGAAGCTCATGTACCTGGGCAGGTGTGAGAGGAACTAGGCTGACCTTTCTCTTGTCATGCGCAAAGGTGTAGAGATTTGTTCGGCCATCATGTCTGGTCTCCTTGTCAAACTGCCATGGCCTTTCTAGCAGAAGATGGCCAGCTTGCATGGGCACCACGTCGCACACTACCTGGTCTTGGTACTTGCCCACACTGAATGGCACAATGACTTGCTCGTGGATTTTGAGCTCCACTTTGTAAGCGAGCCATCTCAGTCTATATGGTCGAGGGTGCCTTGTCTTCTCTAGACCTAGCTTATCAACCATGTACGCACTAGCAACGTTAGTGCAAGAACCACCATCTATGATGAGGTTACATACATTGCCCTTGATGGTGCAACGGCTGTGGAAGATGTTCTCCCTCTGGATGGTCTCTGAGGGATCCACCATTGCACTGAGAATGTGTCTAGTGACCAGCACTTCCCACACATCAGGGTACTCAATGTCACCATATTCTCCTTCTGGTTCATAGTCTTCTTCATCTTGGGATTCATACTCTCCAGCTTCCGTAATCAGCATGAACCGGTTGTTTGGGCACTCCCTTGAGATGTGTTCGCGACCCCTACACTTGAAACAAGTGATGTCACGTGATCTTTTAGGGTTAGAGGACTTACTAGGCTCTCTCTGGTCATGGGTTGGCTCAGGAGGCTTGCTCTTGAACCGTGACTCGATCTCTATGCCTTTGCCTTTGTCTACGGACTTGGGGATGTTGTTTGGTGCCCAAGGCGTCTTAGGCTTGTTGCGTATGTCTTGGCTCTTATGTTTGGTGTGCTGCTCAGCCTGGACAGATAGGTGGAACAAATCCTTGAAGTCATTGTAGATTTGCCTTTCCACCTTGCGGCTGATTCTTTCTTGCAGTCCATCCAAGAATTGTGCCATCAAAGCCTCCTCATCGTCATTGAGCTCCAGCCTGTTCCTTAGTCTCTCAAACTCTTCATAGTACTCCTCTACTGATCTGGTGCCCTGCTTAAGAGTACAAAAACGTCGTTGCAAATCTCTATGAAAATAAGGTGGAACAAACCTTTGTCTCATGAGGTCTTTCATGTCGACCCATGAGTCTACGGGCCTCAATCTTTTCCTCCTTCGGTCAGATACCTCACGATCCCACTAGATGAGGGCATTGTCCGTGAGTTGTGCTACTGCCATGGAGACTCTCCTAGGGCCTGGTTGGTTGTAGTGATCGAAGATGTGATCCATCCTCCTCTCCCAATCAAGATAGGCTTTGGGGTCTACTTTTCCTGCAAAACTAGGAGGTGTTAATTTGACATCAGGATGAGTTACCCGGTTATAGGTGTATTCATTCCCATCCTCATGATGTCTGGGAGGCATTCTTGGTCTATGGTATGACCATATGGCTCAAAGCCATCGCCTTCTACTTCTGGTCGCCGTGGAGGTCCTCTCGGCCTAGGGTGATAGTCATGAGGCTGTGCGTCCTCATCTCCATCCGGCTGGGGATCCTCCTGTTCGTGCCGTGTCCTAGGGTACTCAGGACCTTCAGAACGGTCTTGCTCAGCCCTCACGTGCCTTATGGCCTGGAATCTCACAGGCCTCTCCACGCGCTCCAACCTCTCGCCGATTGATGCGAGTTGTGTTTGGAGGATGGTGAACATGGCCATCATGGCCTCGGCTGCATCTCTATTTTCCTTTGCCATTGCGTACTACAAAAGAAAGGAACAAGTTACTCTGCTACTAGAATCGATTAGGAGGGTTCCTTATATAGAAGAATTCGAAAAAATGCAAAAAGGAAAAACTGGGAAAAAGGAAATTCAAAAAAATGGAAGATTTGAAAAAAATGGAAACTTTCTAACAACTAGTGCTAGCTGTCTTGGTCGATTTCTTTTGGTGTTTTTCCTATTTTCTTTTTCTTTTCATTTTAATTTAACTTAATAATAATGGAAATATGATTCTAACAAAAAGAAAAGTCGAAAATTGCAATGCAAGAATGAATCTAAGCCCTAGTGATGCACGTAGAAGCTAGATGCACTCGGTTTGAGTTTGATGTATATATTTTTTTATTTTTCTTGAATGCGACTTAAACTAATTCAAGAACTAGAAACAAAACTAATTAAAGGATAGAAACAACATTGTTTAGGAGCTTTAAGCTCTGATACCAAAATGATACAAGCCTCGATTCAAGGCTGTATGCGCGTGCGCTGTTTGGAGAGGTTTAGGTGAGAAACTCAACCTTAAGCTTCTGGATGGGGGTTTTCTGTTTGGTAAGGGATGGAAGGGTGAACTGAACCACACGAGGGGTGATGAACCTCGTGATAAATCACAAACTTAGACGAGGAGGGCTGGTCTCAACTAGGTTCTAAGCGCACAAGTCTCTTGAGAGAATAACTTGTATAAAGAAAATTCGATCTTTATTAATTATCAAAAAGGTTGTCGAACTACAATGCTGGAAGGAACCTTATTAATATGCTCGACAGCTTGACCTTCTAGGGCCGACTCAAGAAAAAAATGGAAAACTTACAAAAGTGCACAAATGGAAAACTTACAAAAGTACATAACCGAAAAAGGCTTATTCCTAAAATGTCTTTGACTCAAAAAATGTAAATAATCTAAATCCTATCCTGCAAAATAGAAAGAGGCAAATATCTAATTTGAAAGCTTACCTTTCTTACCTCACGACCAAAAAATGGAAGGTGGCCGTACTTATGGCATGCACGCGCCTTGCTCCTAGTTTTCGACTTTGATTAGGATTAGGAATCTTTGGGCCCTGACCTCTCTTGCCACTAAAACCCAAGTCTCTGAAGTCCATTTCATTGTTAAGAAGCCATTGGACTCTTCTTTGCACTTCTGGCCCAATGTCCCTTGTCGATCATCTTCTAAGAGCTTGTCGACCCACAAGCTGAATTTATGGAAAAATGCCCTTGATCTGCTCCTTGTCATTGCTCCTGGTGGCACCACTGGTGTAGAGATTTCCTCTAGATGCATGTCTTGAAGCTGGTAGCTTATCTGGTCCGAGTCTCCTTGTGTAGATGTTGAAATGGTGGTGCACTCGGATGGATTGATTGTACCGGCTGGACTGTGCGAGGTACTGGCCAAAATGTCATATGAGCCGTCCAAGTTAATTCCGGAGCCGGTGGCGTCACCAATTGGACCAGCGGTGTCATCCACGTCGCCACCAGTTGGGCCGGAGGTTTGGGCCTCTCCGCCGACAATGTTGGTCGGTCTGGCCCGGCTGGTCGAAGGTCTAGCGGTAACGCTTGGGCCGGTAGACGTGCCAAATGGCCCGACTGTCTCGGGCAAGCTCCCTGGTCAGCCAGTCTAGTCTCCTGGCTGGCCATACGACCTGATGTCCCCATCAGGTAGCCTGAACCGCATTCATGGGTCGGGCAGGCGTAGTGGCTTTGCATCCACTACGTCTGACTTCATTGCGCTTCAAGATCAACTCCAAGACGCAGAGCAACAAATCAAAGAACAAAACGCACGTAATATGCGTATTGAAGAAAAAAATGCGGAGATGATCGAAACTAATCAGAGGATGAAACAACTACAAAAGGAAAACCAGAAAAAAATTAACAGCTTGGAGATGATCGTCAGGTATTTCCAATGGACCGATACCGCTTTTGCGTCCTTTATGCGGAATAACAATGCCCCAGCTGAACCGTCGAATGCTTCACCGACATTTTCGCCATCCGATTTCCAATTTTTGCCTCTGGATAATTAGATTTTTTTTGAATTTTTTGTAATTTGAATTTCTTTTGATAAAATTTTGGGATATTTGCAAAATTGACCTAAAATTTAACTTCAATTGCAAGTTTAACCCGCTTAAACTTATTTTTGCAGAACTAACTTTCTATCTCCTTTTTATCCTTCAACAATAAATTTATTTACAACTTTGTCATTACCTTATAATTAATTTAAAAAATACAAAAGACCATTATGAACAAAATTTTCAAAAATATTATGAAAATGCCATCTTTTTCATTACACACAACCACCATTTTCGTTTGTTGGGAGCTCTTAATTCCATCGGCACACCCACCATTTACCTCTATTCCTTCATCAAATCTCAATCATCTCAAACTCTTTCATTTTCTCCCACATTTTTTCCAATTTCTCTTTTCACACTACATTCAAAAGTTTCCAACTTTGTAAAAGATCATCATTATCCGTTAAAACAAGCTTCTGTAAATCTATATCGGTCATCCTTTAAGTCGCTTAACTAAAAAATTAAGATTGAAGGTTAGTTTTCGTGTTTTGGCTTCGATTATATTTTTTGAGTACATACACTTACGAGAAGTTTGCTTTGTATTATATTTACAAAGCAGACTTCTCTAGCAGACTTTGAGAAGTCTGCTTCTCGAGAAGTCTACTTCAATGACAAAAACGGTTTATTCCGATCAAAGCAAACGTTTCTGAAAAGTCTGTTTTGGTGAGAAAAACAGTTTATTCCGGCTGAATCAGACTTCTCGAAAAGTCTTCGAGGTTTATTCCGGCTGAAGCAAACTTCCCAGAGAAGTCTGCTTTGATAGGAATAAACCTCGAAGACTTCTCGAGAAGTCTGCTTCAGCCGGAATAAACTGTATTTCTCACCAAAGCACACTCTCGAGAAGTCCTCGAAGACTTCTCGAGAAGTCTGCTTCAGCCGGAATAAACTGTATTTCTCACCAAAGCACACTCTCGAGAAGTCTGATTCAATGACAAAAACGGTTTATTCCGATCAAAGCAGACTTCTCTAGAAGTCTGCTTCGGTGAGAAAAATAGTTTATTCAGGCTGAATCAGACTTCTCGAGAAGTCTGCTTTGGTGACAAAAACAGTTTAATCCTACCAAAGCAGACTTCTCTTTGAAAATAATTTAATATGTGTACAATGTTCTAATAAAATTCATTAATTTCTACCGTAGATAATGGTACAAATATGTGTTGTTTGTGGGGAATGTACTATGACAGAGACTTAGAATTTTTCTGTGGATAATATAATAGGAGGTAAAATGTTTGTAATTGATGATGAAGATTTCGTTGTTGATGAATATGAGAATAAAGTTTACTCGGAAGGTGAGGATTACAATCTTTATGGTAAAGTGAAAGATGAAAAAATTCAGTTTTAGTGTTGAGGATCTCAGAAAATGAAGTTCCGAGCAAGGATAAAGTACAAAGTCTGCCGAGAAGTGTGCAAGGAAGTCTGCGAGATTTCTGCAACATAGTTTGCCGATATAAGCATGTATTTTATGAAACATGGAACCAATCATTTCAATTAATTAGAAGCCATAATGTCATCGATGGTGTTTTACAAAAACATCCAACACCATCTTGCACCGTAATTACAACATATACATTGATTACAACAACATACAACACAACCTGTTAACTTACTATTTTGATGGAATTGTTAAAACATATCTTTAGATTTTGCAGATCATAAATTTATTGTTTTTCATTCATTTCTTGCTCTTGTTATTAAGAAGTATGCATTAAGTCCTTAAGTATGCACTAAGTACTTAAGTCCGTATAAAAGTGTTTATTAAATTTTATAGTAATATTTGTGTTTTTAATGGTTGTCATTTTATAATTTTATAAGTATGATTTGACTAGAGCTGATTGAAAGGTGATTGACATACAACTAATAGTTTATTATAATTCTAAAAAATTTGATTGAAAACTGACTGACAAAGTGGAGTGATGGCAGGTAGTGATAGCTACAATAAAGTTTACAAAAACTCATTTACAATATGATAAAAATACAAACGAAATCTGCAATTAGTAATGAAGTCTGCAAGTAAAGTCTGCACTTGTAATGAAAACGTGTTATGAAGTTTGCAACGGAAGTCTGCAACACAAAAATCCATTAATTCAAAAACCAAAGTCAAATTCAAAACGTAAGAAAAAAACTCAAAAAACAACCAAAAACTGTAAAAACCACTATAAATCTCAAACATCTATTGAAAATCTTAAAAAAACTATCCAAAATTTTAAAAATCATTAAAAATCACTTTTAAAAACCACTAAAACAACAAAATTACTTTTTCTAAATCTTTTTCCAAATCTACAACAGGAGAAGATGAGAAATAAGATAAAAATATAATAAAAAGATTAAGAAAACAACAAAAAACAACAAAATCTCCAAAACCACGAAAAACCTAATAACTAGTAAAAATAACAAACTTACGTCTTTAGATCTCTTGACTTCCTTTTCTAGATCTACAACAAGAGAAGATGAGAAATATGATAAGAATATAGGAAAAAATTAAGAAAACCCTAAAAAAACAACAAAAATCACCAAAATTACGAAAAACTTAAAAACTACTAAAAACAATAAGCTTATGTTTTTAGATTTCTTCACTTCCTTTTCCAGATCTACAACAATATAAGACGAGAAAGAGTGTTATAAAAATAACAAAAGATCTAAACAATAAAAATATTCTAAAACCACAAACGCAAAACCATATATAAAAAAACTTACCTTTTTCATATTTCATGATTTTTCCCAGATCTACAAAATAACAAGATGACAAAAAACATGAGAAGAAAAGAAGAAAATAAAAGAGGGGAGATAAAAAGAGAACAAGAGAAGATTTATCTTGTAGTCTTTTTTGGAGGATGGAGGCTTCCACGTTTTTTTTAGAAATGAAATTATGATAAAATTTTAGGGTTACCTTGTTTATATATGGAGAGTTAAATTTGGTTAGTTTAAAAACAGTAAATTTTGTTATGTTAAATTTCAGTTAAAATTTTTTCAATTTCTGGTTTGCACAGACTTCTCGAAGTCTGCTTTGTATTTTATTTACAAAACATACTTTTCGAAATCTGCTTTGTATTTTTTTACGAAGCAAACTTCTCATAGAAGTATGCTTTGTGTTTAATTTACAAAGGAGATTTGTATAAGTCTGCTTTGTATTTTTTTTACAAAACAGACTTCTCGACGTGTGATTTGTATTTTATTTACGAAGCATACTTCTCGAAAAAGTCTGTTTTGTATTTTATTTACAAAGCAGAATTCTCGATGTATGCTTTGTATTTTTTTTACGAAGCAAACTTCTCGAAGTCCGCTTTGTATTTTTTTTACTAAGCAGACTTCTCGAAGAAATCTACTTTGTATATTTGTTTTTACGAAGTAGACTTCTCGAAGAAGTGTGCGTTGTATTTTATTTACAAAGCAGATTTCGTGAAGTCTACTTTGTATTTTATTTACATAACCCTAAACTGTAAATTGAAGGAAAACATCTCGAGAAGTCTGCTTTGTTAAATATACGACAACATCTCAAGAAGTCTGCCTAACACTAAACCATAAATAATAAGTTTCACTAAATGTGCGAAAATTTTGTTAAAAATTGGATGAATATGTTAAAGATAGTTAAGTAAATGCAAAACTCAAACAATTTTTCAAGTTTAGCACATGATATTTCAAATTTTACCATGAATTCTCTACAAAAACATCAACTATTAATCCACAACACATAACAACAAAAACTATCAAATATTTGATATCATTAGATCGAATCCAATCTTCTTATTTTTGAATTCATTATAACTTATATGTGCTTCTGATATGTATATAAATTGTGTTAATAACAATTATAATTTTTTTTATATATTTCACGATTTTTATTTGATTTAGGTAATTTTTTACAAAACATATTTCTCGAAGTCTGCTTTGTTTTTTATTTACAAAGCAAACTTCTTGAACTCTTCTTTGATAACAAAAAAACACGCAAGCATTGAAACGTAATTGACATTTGTACATTATTTTTTTAGTCAAAGGAGTGTTTAGTAATTTCTCTACCCTCATGGGTTAGTTTTGCAAAAATGATTTCATGGGGGTTAAACTTGCATTTGCACGCAAATTTTAGGTTATTTTTAGCAATTCTCCCTAAATTTTTTTTACTGTTTTCCATAATTTCTTTATATTTTAAAAAATAATTAATTAATAGAACTATTTATTATTTTATTATAATAATAAATATATTTTAAAAATAAAATTAAATATTATATTAATCATTAATTATTAATAATAACTAGATTTTAAAAAATAATAATTAACTAAAATATTTTGAAATTAAAATTAACAATTATTATTTAAAAAATAATAATTTTTGATTTTAATTTTAAATATTTTAATTAATTATTTTTTAAAACTAATTCGGGGTCGCAAATTAGTCGCAAATCAGTCCCAAGTATTTGTGACCAATTTGCGACTATATGTATTTTTTTCCAAAAAATTATTTGTAGTTGCAAATTGATCAAAACAGTTTGCGACCACGGTTTGCGTAGTCGCAAATCAGCCACGAAATTTTGTGTCTCATTTGCGATTACACTGGTGCACGTAGTCACAAATCACTCACAAAATTTTGTAACTGATTTGCGACTATATTGTATTCGTTTTCGCAAAATCGATCACAAAAGTTTGTGACCGATTTGCGACCATGTCTTCAACTGTGGTCGTAAATCAGTCACAAAAATTTGTAACTGATTCGCGACTATGGTTTTTGCAACCATGGATGTAGTGGCAAAATGGTCGCAAAATTTGTTACTACAAAGCAGTCACAAATTAGTCACAAATACAAGGACCAATATTTGGTCGCTAATTAGTCGCAAAATATACCACTATTACTATGGTCGCAAATCAGTCGCAAATTTGCGACTCATTTGCGACCACATAAATTTGCGATGAAGATTTTACGACCACTTTGCGACTACATGTGTGGTCGCAAAACTCGTGTTGTCTTGTAGTGCTAGTTGAACAAACCAATGTCCACTCAAGTGGATCCTCAGGATGCATAGCCTGAAAAGTTTCTTGTGCGATATCAGTGAAGGAATATACGAAGAAGATCTGACTGTCGATGGTGGTTTTCTTCATTAGCTTATCCATGTTGAATTTAATGATCAATTCATCGATATTGAGAGTTATCTTCCCTTTTTTGCAATCAATCAATGCTACAGCAGCTGCTAAAAATGGTCTCCCCAAGATAAGAGGATCATTTGGTTCTTCATCATATTGTAGAACTATTAAATATGTAGAGATTAAACATTCACCAATTTTAATTGGAACGTCCTCAAGTAAACCTTTTGGAAACCAAACTAATCTATCAGCTAAAATCAAAGACACCCATGTTGGCTTTAAATCTGTCATGCCCATACGTTGAACAACTGAAAATGGCATGAGGTTGACACATATCTGAGATCACAAAGACACTACAAGAAAACATTAACATTTTCGACGGCATTTCCGATGGAAATAAAACCGTCGGACTTTTCCAACGATTTTGCGATGGATTATCGACGGACTACCGAGGGAACTACAACCGTCAGAGATCCGTCGGTAATTTCTAACACTCGCAAGGCCATCGGTAAATTGATGGTAAAACCTAACGGTAAACCGTTGAATTTCCGACGAAAGCGTAATCATCAGGATATCCTCTTGAAATCGTCGGAACATTACCGACGTATCTCAGGCTGTCGGTAATATTCCGACGACTTCCCGACGGAATTCGTGTGTTTACACTCCATCATGAATCCGTCGGCCTCATTCGTCGGAAAACCGTCAGAAGTATCCGACCATTGACGGATGCCGTCGGCAATCCATCGGAAACATAAGAATAATCTATTAAAATTTTGTCTTTATCCGTCGGTGGTCGGAAACCATCGGAAATCCGTCGGGAGATGAATATAAAATCTATTCAAAATATGTGATTATCCGGTTGTGGTTGGAAACCGTCGGAATTCCGTCGGAAAAGGAGAATATTCTGAAGAATAATCTGTTTAAAATTTGTAATAATCTGTTAAAAATTCGTGATAATATCTAATTTTCACTATAAATAAGCTATGATCTTTCACAATTTCAACATAACAAATTTTTTTAAGAAAATGTGTTCTTCGGGTTCTTATGAGTATTTTCGATCGTGGATGGATAAACCTCGATATGATTCAATAACGGGGGAATTGACTGATGAATTTGCGCAAGGTGTTGAAGAGTTCATGGCATTTGCATCAAATAATAGCATGACATCGCAATACGGTAAAATGTATTGTCCGTGTATTAAATGTCGAAATCATAGATTAATCTCTGTTAGAGAAGTACGTAATCATTTGTATAGGAATGGATTTATGCCGGGTTACAAAATTTGGTATTCACATGGAGAAACTGATGCAACGATGCAATATTATGGTAATACTTCAAAAAGGATAGATAGTACTAATGTTAGTGTAGAGGAACCGGCATCAGAAGTTGATATAAACGGAGGTACTGTTCAAATGGTGAATGATGTATTTCGTGAACAAAGAGAATCGTACATTGAAGATATTAGCAGAATAGAGGAACCTAATTTGGAAGCCCATAAATTTTTTGATATGTTAGATGCATCCAAGCAACCTTTGTATAAAGGATGTAGAGATGGATTATCGCCTTTATCTACTGCAAGCAGGTTGATGACGACAAAGTCGGATTTCAACTTGGTTGAAGATTGTGTGAATACGATAGTTGATTTTGTTAGAGATATATTACCTGAAGATAATATTGCACCTGCTTCATATTACGAGGTTCAAAAACTTGTATCTGGTCTTGGATTGCCATATCAGATGATCGATGTATGTATTGACAACTGCATGATCTATTGGAGAAATGATGAAAACCGCATGAAGTGCCGATTTTGTCACAAACTTCGATTTCAAGAGACAAGCGGTAGAGTACCTATTCTGCATAAACGGATGTGGTATCAATCTGAACACACGGCAAAACATATGAGATGGCATGAAGAACATAATCCGAATGGAGAAATTGTGCATCCTTCGGATGCTGAAGCATGGAAACATTTTCAACAGGTTTATCCTAGTTTTGCATATGAGCCTAGAAACGTATACCTCGGGTTATCTACAGATGGATTCAACCCTTTTGGGAAGCATGGGAGGCAATACTCATTGTGCCCAGTTATCGTTACACCTTATAATTTGCCTCCTTTTTTGTGCATGAAACGAGAGTTTTTATTTCTAACAATTCTCGTCCCCGGCCCAGAGCATCCTAAGCGATCGCTTGATATTTTCTTGCAGCCACTAATTCATGAGATAAAAATATTATGGGAAAATGGTGTCGAAGCATTCGATATTTCCAACCAACAGAACTTCTTGATGCGAGCAGTACTTATGTGGACGATAAGTGATTTTCCAGCATATGGTATGTTATCAGGATGGTCGACGCATGGAAGATTAGCATGCCCATATTGTCAAGATAATACTGATGCGTTCCAATTGAAACACGGACGAAAGACTAGTTGATTCGATTGTCATCGTCGATTTTCTACCACAAGATCATCCATATTGCCGGAGCACGAAATTGTTTAGGAAAAACAACAAAATTTTTGATGCTCCACCTCCTATTCTTAAAGGGAATTATATGATGACTCAACTTAGAGATTTTGGTGTTGAGAGAACGGCTTCATGTGGAGGTAACGGACATTACCCTGTTGATGGTTGTGGCGAATACCATAATGGGCACAAGAAGAGCATTTTTTGGGATTTACTATATTGGAATGACCATTTGTTGCACCATAATCTAGATGTTATGCACATTGAGAAGAATTTTTTCGACAACATAATGAATACCATTCTAAATGTGCAAGGAAAAACAAAAGATAATTTGAAAGCTAGATTGGATTTTCTGGATATTTGTTCCCGGAAGGAACTACATGTAATGTCAAATGGAAAATCATTGTCTCCTGCATTCCGGTTGGATGCGCATGCAAAAGATGAATTCTTTGACTGGATTAAGCATAGTGTCAAATTTCCAGATGGATACGCATCTAATCTTCGTAATTGTGTCGATACTATTGAAGGTAAATTTTCAGGGATGAAAAGTCATGATTGTCATGTTGTCATGCAAAGATTATTCCCATTTGCCTTTAGCGATCTACTGCCTAAAAACGTTCCCGGAGCAATTGCAAGTACGACGTTTACATTATTTTATATATAAATAATAATAATTTCATATATTATATGATATTAAAATATATTTTTTATGTAGGGATTGGTGCTTTTTTCCGAGATTTATGTACAAGATCACTTACTGTAGACGATATCTGAACTTTGGAGGAAAAAATACCGGTTCTCATTTGTAACCTGGAGAAAATATTTCCACCAGCATTTTTTGATGTTATGGAGCATCTTCCTATTCACCTCCCTAGAGAAGCAGCACTTGGAGGACCTGTTCAGTACCGATGGATGTATCCTTTTGCGAGATATATGTTCCACCTAAAGAAAAAAGTTAAAAATCTTGCCAGGGTTGAAGGTCCAATTGTCGCACAAAGTATTAATGAAGAAACATCTAACTTTGCCAGCTACTATTTTCCATCGCAAGTGCAAACAAAAAATAGACGACCTTCACGACATGATGATGGAGGAGAAAAACCAAGCTATCCAGTGTATGTGCCAGAAATATTTGCACAAATTGGACGTTTAAATGGAAAAGGGAAGACGCGACGCCTATCAGAGGAGGAACACAATCACTTGCATTTGTATATTCTAACAAATTGCGATGAAGTTTTAGAATACGAAAGGTACATTCAATTTAATTTTGTTTTTAGTTATTATTATAATTTATTGTTTTTTTTCATAATTAACAAAATGGTTGCATTTTTATGTTAGTCTTACCACAATTATGTAATTTTCAATAATAGTTTACTATATATATATATATATTTATAATTTACTACATTATATTATTTTGTAGGTTACTACAGGTCCTTCTAGGAGTATAACGTTTCCCATGTGGTTAATTGAGTTGGTGAGTGGTCCTACATTTACTGCAAAATCTTATCCAATGTACTGCACTTGTGGATATGCTTTTAAGAGTCATCGCGAAGGAAACTTACAAAGAACTTGTAATTATGGTGTATCATCTCAATTGGGAGAAATTGTATACAACGGTATTCTTCATGAAATATTGGAAGTTCACTATCCAGAAATGAGTGATTTGAGGTGTATTGTGTTCTATTGTGACTGGTATGACCCTGTCATGGGTCAACGTGAAGACGAATTCGGTGTTACATCTGTCCACTCTCGTAAGCGACATCAAAAATATGATCCTTTTATACTTGCATCACAAGCGGACCAGGTTTGTTACATTCGATATCCTCGTGTGAGAAACAAGCAAGATCCTTGGATTACAGTGACCTCAATACATCCTAGAGGAATGGTATGTGGTATTACCGAACAAGAGCCTATGCAACAAAGCACAATTGGTAACTTAGGTTCAATAGACACTTCTCTTGAAATTAACTTTGTTATTGATGACACCACGAACGAAGATTACAACGTTTTTCAAGATTCAGAAGAAGAGATTGGCGAGTTTGACGACCAAAATTCAGCTAATTCGGAATATTTATCAAATTCAGATTAAATTTGTGATAATAATGTTTTATTTTTTTTTCATTACCTTTTTCTGATAAATAATTTGTGATAATAATGTTTTAGGATTGGTGTAGTTTCGTACAACTTCCTTTGTTTGGTTTGAAAACTCGTCTCGTTAAATTTGTGGGTTTTACTGTTGTTGTCCTATTTGAATAATAGATAACCAATATGTATGTTATACAAAAGTTAGAGTTATTTGATAAAATAAGTGAATTAGAAAATTATATAATATATTAATAATTATATGTTCTTTTATTTAAAATTTATTTAATTTAAAAATTGATATACATATAATTATATGAAATTGGTTAAAAATATCCTTATAGTATAAGTTTTATCTAAAACATTAATATACATATAATTATATGAAATAAACTATTTGGTAAATACATCCTAAAAGTACAAATGTTTTTTCGGATTATTGACTCTAAAACCCGATGGATTTCCGACGGACATTTTAATTCTGTCGGATATCCGTCGGAAAACCATTTGTAATGTGGGCAGACCATGTGTCGATCATGCACGGTGTTATAATAAATCCGAGGGATTTCTGATGGATTTACGTGGTAAACGAAATTAAAAACATGAGGTTTCGCAAAAATTAATTGATGTACCAACGGATTTCCTACGAAATCTTCCGTCGGAAATATCGAATATAACCTACGACTTCTTCTTCTCCTCTCTCTCTCGCCGTTTCGCGTTACCCTCAAAATTCCGTCGATCGCCGATTCTCCTCGTCGCCGTTTCTCCTTGCCGCCGTTTTTCTCCTCATCGCCGCCGATTCTCATCCTCAACATGTAAGTTTTATCGGTTAGATTCGTTTTAGATTCGTTTTCAGATTCGTTTTCAGATTAGTTTGAAGGATTTCGGGTTTAAGTCGGCTCTGTTTTTTAGAAAGCTAGGTTTGCTCTGTTTTCGGGTTTAAGTCGGGTTTAAGTCGGCTCTGTTTCGTCCTCAACAGTGCTGCTTTGTTTCTCGGTTATGTGGCTTTCTTTAAGAAAGCTAGAAGAAACAATACTGGAGTCTTGGAAGAACAACTGTTGAATGGAGATTCTAGTTTTGGTAGTAGTGTAGTGTTGAATAAGACCAATAGGGGGTGATAAGGCTACTCCGTACTCACCCCATTGGTTTGAAGGCAAATTTTCCTATTTGTTTCTTTAAATTGTTCATTCAAAAACTATATCATTATATGCAAACATTAGATGAATAATAAATTATACTAAATTTGATAGTAATTTAGTTATTCAAACTATTATTATAGATGAAACCAAGACAAACTTTGTATATAATTTTATTATCTTCGATAAAATCACAAAGTTCAATATTATATTATTTGCTTGTGTTATATAATTATAATATTTTCAAATACAAATTATACTTGTATATTTTTTACAAAAATATTATAAACATTAAAAATTATAGGTTTATTGTTAAAACTATTTAAAACAATTAAAAATTATAAGTTTATATTTAGTATATAAATGTTCTAATAATATGTCGTATCAAGAGTACCAAAGACGTGGTGAGTCGTCGACTCCGAGTTATATACCAACTCAAGTTCCAGAATTTGCAAATGATTTTTTCCGACCAATGACAATTGAAAAATTGGTTCAGCAGTCTGGTCGTGAACTTCTTACATTTCTCGATCCGAGACTTCAAGGAAACTCGACATGGTAAATTAAATGTTCTATAATTACATTTAAAATAATTATTTTAATGCTATTCTATAATTATATTTAAAATAATTATTTAAACGCTATTGTAATAAAATTTTGTAGGTTTGGTATTTCAAACAATGGAATAAACAAATCTATATTAAAGATGCTTCATTCTCTTTTGAACAAACCATATACCAAATTTCAAGATATTCCGTACGAAGAACATCAAATTTGGTTCAGGACGTTTGCGGTACGTTATTTAAATTTTAAATATATAATTGTTTTAAATAGTTTTTAATAATATTTTTTTAGTAATATATAAATAAATTACGCAGCAAGAATTTACATGGGATCCCATAAACACAAAATTGGTGGAAGAAGCTTTCGAAAAAGAGGCTGCAGTTCAATTTTCCCGCCACATGAACGAATGGAAACAAAAATGGAAAAAAGGAAAAGATAAACCAAGAGGGTTGAATGAGTCAGTTTGGAACGACTTTATTCGTTATTCGGAATCTTATAGCGCTGAAGTCATCTCGAGAACTAATTCGGGAAACTGGAGGAGCGACCGAAGAGGCAAAGGCATTTATATTCACAATGCCGGATCGACTAGTTTTTTGAGACGAGCCGATCAATTGGTAAATTAATTATTATATTAATTATATTTATTATTATTTAAAAATTTTAAAATTATTAATTTAGAATTTTTTACTTTTAGGCACAAGAAATTGGAGCGCCTCCATATCACTTGCAACTTCTCGAGACCGTTCACACAAACAAAAAGACCGGTCGTATCCAAGATGGTCTCGTTAGTGAGGTCATCAAAAAAGTAAAAAAGAAAAAAGTGATATTTTAACCCAACAGTCTCAAGTTGGTTCTTCATCTTCGGTCGTCGAATTGCCTCGTTCTGAGATTAGCCGTCTCGTTTTTGATGTAAGTTTTATTTTTTTAATATATGATTAATATTATAATAATTTTCATTAAATTTTGTAATAATTTTTTTTTTATTTTTACAAGAAGTACCATTTTCTGAGGATCGCCATCCAGGACTCGGGAGAGTTGCAGATACCAGTGGCGCAACATCTGCAGCTAGAAACGTGGAGAATGAAGAGCTAAAAGAAGAAATAGCGGCTATGAAAATAGAGATGAATAATCTCAAAAGCTTTGTAGAAATGATAAGAAATAAATTGCCTGATGACTTTTTTTCTCCTCCTCTGCTCTTGCCCCTCCGTTGTAATTTGTATTTTAAAATAATTATTTAATATTATATTTATAATTATAATATCATTTTTATTAATTGTATATTTATTTTAAAATATTTAAAAATATGAATTTAATTTAATAAAATAAAATTTTTTAATATTTATATTTTTAAAATATTGAATTAAAAAATTTTAAAATATAAATATTAAAAAAAAATTTATTTTCCTAATTAATTGGTTTTTTCCGATGGATACAGTCATCGGAAATTTCCGACGGACCATTCCGTCGAAAACCTATCGCCTGACTTCCGATGGTTATAAACCGTCGGGAAATATCATCGGACCAAATTCCTGACTGCAACAGTCATCGGAAATCATCCCTCGATAATTCGTCGGTAATTCCCGATGGAGTTTTCATTGAAAATCCGTCGGATATTTCCAATGACTTGTACCATGGAATATCCATCGGTATTTTCCAACGGACCTCTTCCATCGACAATCCGTCGGAAATTCCCGATAAGTTTCCGACGGAAATTTATTTCTGATGAAATAGTCCCGACGGACGATATTCATCGGAAATTTGATGGGAATCTGTATTACCGATGTTTTTCCGACGAATATGGCTGTCGGGAATGTGTAGTTTTCTTGTAGTGAGAGCATGTTCAAACCTATCGGTTAAAATCGAACAGTCTAACACAAAGCTTCCTGGATCAGGTAGCTTTGTTGGCATTTTGTTCATTAGAACCGCACTAACATCTTAAGTAATCATCAGTACCCCTTCCTCAAGACTTACATTGCTCGCAACCATCCTTTTAACATACCTTCTGAAAGTGGGTGAAGTCTTAACTGCATCAACAAACGGGAGTTCAATGACTAACCTTTCCATCATTGCTTTGCATCTGGCATCTTCCATCTCCTTCCTTGAATTCTTAGGTGGCTTAGGGTATGGAATCTTAGGTTTGTAGACACGTTCTAGAATCGATTTAGGCTGATTTTTAACTATGGAATAGTTGTGTTGATACTGGAATAGTCTTGGTCGACACTGGAATAGCCTTGGTCGACACTGGAATAGCCATGGTCGACACTGGAATAGCCATGGTCGACACTGGAATAGCCTTGGTCGACATGGGAACATCTTTGGTAGATTTTAGTCTGTTTTTGGGTGGGTATTGCTCGTCGGTCGACACTTAGCCTTGTTGACACTTGAACGTCGACCGGTCGACTTCTGCTTCGTTGGGGGTGGGGGGTCGATTATCATGTTATTTTGGAAGGTCTCGATCCATACTCACCTATGGTGTTGTTCGACACTGCCCTTGGAACCTCGAAATTCTCTTCTTCAAGCAAGAAGAGATCTTCTGCAATCTTACCTTTTCCAGAACTGGTTAGACCTCTTTTCCACTTCTCAAGGTGATGGAATTGACATGCTGTCGTGGGTTCATGTCGGTCTTTCCTGGAAGAAAATCCTCTTGTCTCTTTGCTGAATTTTCTGTCTAAGAAACCTGAGTATCCAAATTCTTTATATGGATATTGAGGGCTTCAAACTTTCCATTCAAATCTGTATACATGGCATCCATCTTACCATTGAAATCAACTGTCATCTTTTGCTGACCCTCAAGAAGTCTCTCAAATATAGACTCAATTTTGCTTGATTCTGGCGACTTCATTGGTGGTGTTTGATAAGATGAACTCCAGTAAGTCCTTGTAAAGCCACTGCTCATAAATGGTTTCTGGTACAACGGGTTAGATCCAAAACTTTCATCACTCTTTTAACCTCCTTTTTGAGTTGTGTTAGTGAAATTCTTGTTGTTCTGACCATATTGAAACCTCTGAGCCTGATATCTTCTACCAATATAGTTAAAATCCTCAATTTATTCTTCTTCAATGACATCAACTTTAGCATCAAAATAGACATTTATTTTTATTCTTTCCTACCAAGAGACTGTGCATTGAATCTAGCTTAGCTTGAATCTTTGCTATATGATTACCATCTAGATTTACAACTTGCTTTTGACTTTCATAATATGACATCTTCGTGCTATTGCTTGAAGCTAAATTATTGATGAGAATGATAGCATCATGTGGGCTTCTCGTTATGAAGTTCCCATTACTTGCATAGTCAAGCGACATCTGATACCTCCAATCAACGCCATTGAAGAATGTGCTTAGCAGTTGAGCTTCACTGAACCCATGGTGTGGACAGTCTCTCCGATATGACTGAAAACTAATCCAAAATGTTTTCAACGACTCCATAAGTCCCTGAAAAAATAGATATTCTGGTCCGCAGCTCTTCGGATCTAGCATCATCATAAAAATGCTTCAAAAATGAATTTTTCGTTGCTTCCGATGTAGTCAACAAACCTGAAAAAAGCTGCTTCAACAAGCTAGCTGCTTTTCCCGCAAGAAAGTATGGAAATATTTTACAGAACAGGTAGTCATTGCTAACTCCATTGGCCTTGATCCCACCAACCAGATCCTTGACCTTCTCAATATGATCCACGGGATGCTCATTTGAAAGTCCATGAAACTAGTGTTGTACCAGAAGAGTGTAGTATTATGGCTGAATATGAAAGTCATACCTCTCAAAATCCGGAGGTCTAATCGCAGATCTGTTGGCATAAAATTGTTCGAGCCTATTGTAATCGGTAAGTGTTCTGACAACTTCACTCATCCCAGGTGGGCACAGTTCTTCCTTGTTGTTCTCATCATGATGCTAATTCCGTTCCAAAATCACATCCCATCAACATCAAGTCTCTGATCGTGCACATTGCATCGGTTCCCTTTTTCATCAAACAAAAACCCAGCTTCATCCCGAACAAGTACTATCGCATCAACCATTTCACTTATCTTTCTTGCGTTCTTGTTCATATGCTCTAGGTTTGCTAGTACTTGCTTATTGAGATGGACTAGCATCTGATCGTTGTTGCTTCTGGTTCTGCGATTAGGCATACACATGAAACACACAAGAATAGAGATAGAGCGTGCAAGTAACAAAAAATAAAATAAATGACGCTTAGTCAAAATTATGTTATCAAAATTTATAGGCAATTATTAAGTCCCCGACAACGGCACCAAAAACCTGATAGCTCTAGTTTTACCCTACAAAAATTACTTCAAGTGCACATAATTGTAGTTATAGTATAAAGGGTAATTGGATCCCTAGAGACCTAATATTGCACGATAAATTCCAAAAATTAAGTCAAGGTAAACAAGTAAATAGAATGATAAATGAGATTGTTAAGTAAATTGAATGGGAAACTTGTTGGAAATGAGGTTTAATTCAATGAGACAAATGTTAGGCTTTGGGAAATTCTAAGGTAAATTTAAATTGTAGACTAGCAAGTTGTTAAGATTTTAATGAAAAAACTTTCTCAAACTCGAAACACAATTGCAAATCAACCAATTTTTATTGTGAAGATTATTTATGTCTAACCTTCTAAATTTCTTTGCAAATTCAATCAATCTAGACATGTATTAAAGCTCAAAATTTTTGAATGTTCACAAAATCCTTAAGCCAAATTTCTTTGCACGTAGGTATTTTGCTCATCTAAGATAAGCCAGGAAAAACAATAATACTTTTGTTTCTATTGATTAACCTAAAATATAAATTCTAGGTGATAAAAATAGAATTAGGGTTTTAAAACGATCCACATAAAGAACTAAGTGATTATCCTAACAATCTATATGATCTAACAATTCATCTTTAACCTTTAAAAATCCCTAAATCCAACAAACAACTCAGACATGGGGATTGAAACAAACATCATGAATGAAAAATATGCATAATAGAAATTAATAAAATATACAAAGGGTTCGAATTCTTCTCTCATAACGAAGTCTCTGAATTGTCTTCCCAAAAGCCCAAGAATAATTATCTCTTTGAGTCTCCAATGAAATAAAATCTAATTTTTCCTAACAGCTAAAATAGACCTTTTATAGCTTAAAACACGAAATGGGGCATTTTAAAATTTCTTGATAATTCTGGACCAAAGATGCAATATTGGAATACTTGGATCGATGGGGGTGTCGATCGACACCGTCTGGTGTTGATTGACACCAATGTAAAATCCTGAGTACAATTCTACTTCATACGTCCTAGGTTTCCTCTTCCAAATGTCTCGATTACTACAAATCATCCAAACTCGTGTAAAAACCTGTAAAAACTCTAAAAGATTGCAAAAATGCTAAAAAAGACGGGATAAAATAACTTATACCATGGTTTAAAACTGGTAAAAACCATGATATATCACTTTGAAATTATATTTTTAGCACTAGGGTGTAGTGATTAATTGGGCTCATTGGAATCATTCTTCTTTTGTAACTCTTTTTTATTTTTATCCTCTACTCTTGATAATTGATCTAGGCTTGTGCTTTCTTTACTTGCTTAGAGGAAAACTTCACTTTGAAACTTAGAGCTATCTTTTACACTTATTAACCAATTATCATGCCCCTTTTTCTTATGCACAACCCCACACACTCCCTTTTTGGGTTTCTCATGGATACCGATATACACATTCGGGTTAGCAGAGGATTGCTATAAAGGTGAAAGAAACCCAAATGTGTATATCGTTATCCATGAACAATTCTTAAGAAAGATGCATGAAAGATAATTCAAATCTGGTTCCACTTCTAATTTATAGAGTTAGGATCAAATCATACAAATTTCAATTCCCAAGAATGATCTACCTAATACGTTGTGGCACAATACAAGATTCCCAAGTTTCGAAATGGTGCAAGCATCATAGTACTCTTGGCAACGGTTCCAATCTTAGTTCTAAGTACAACTTAATTGAGGCAGTCTAACCATGGTCCATATGCAAATGCAGCGAAGTACTATATGCTTCTAAACTCAATCCTAGGACATAGAATGTAAATGACAATGAATTTTGTTTTTTTTTGGTTTTTCGAAATTATTTATTTTTTGTGTTTTTCTAATGCATAAATATATCTACAATACAAATTATGCAAATGTGACCGTCAGTGTCCCCTCCCCATGACTTATCTTTCACCATCTCGATGAGAAAATAAATACGAAAGACAGATTTATAAAAGAAACAAATATAATGAAAACATATGCAATTTTTAGCAATTGTCACCTCTTTATTGGCAGGAAAGGGTTAAGGGAGATGATGTGCTCGTTCTTGGGTGCGTTGTCATGTAGGTGGAGAAGCCGGGGAGGTTTGCTAGCTAGATACGCCTGGTGGTTGATTGGAGAGTGTCCACGAGATTGGCCGGTTCCGCCTTCATGCGCAATAGGTCTGCTCAGATCGGCGTAGTGGCCGATCTCACATTCTTGGTCCTCGATCAACCAATCTGCGATGGGCCACACGGGCAATGTCCTTCGACTTTCCTTAGCTCCTTTTTCCTTCTTCTATTTGTATCTTGATAGCTTGGGCTTGAAGTATAGATCACTTGGTCTTGATCTTGGGTCTGTATTTTCTGTCTTGTGCTCATCCAACTTTTCTTTTTCACTGGACTTACCATTGCTAGTGTCTTCTTTCTCCAAGAAACTTTATCTTCGGTCGATGCTAATGTCTTCCCATGCATATCCTCCAAACCTCCAAAGGTTTCTACATAGAAAATCTTGCCCTCGATGGTGTGTTCCTTGCATGTATCTTTCATGTTGAACTTGAGAGTAGAGGTTTTTAAGTTGAGTTCAGTTATACCTTTCGGTTCATCGATTACAGATCCTACGGTGGCTAGGAATGGTCTCCCCAATATTATTGGGTTGGCTGGCTCCTCATCCATCTTCAGGACAACAAAATCTGTGGGGATTTTTGAGTGACCAACTAATACTAGCCTTGAATCAAGGCCGTGACACTCGCGGGCAGGTTGGAGAAGATAAGGCGAGAAACTCAGCCTTAGGCTTCTGAAGTGGGTTTTTCTGGTGTGTGTTGGGTGGTGGGGTGATGATACAAGCCTCGATTCAAGGCTTGGATGCGCGTGGGCTGTTTGGAGAAGATTAGGTGAGAAACTCAACCTTAGGCTTCCAGATGGGGGTTTTCTGGTTGGTAAAAGATTGAAGGGTGAAGTGAACCACACGAGGGGTGATGAACCTCGTGATAAATCACAAACTTAGAGCTAGGAAGGCTGGTCTCAACTAGGTTCTAAGCGCACAAGTCTCTTGAGAGAATAACTTGTTTGAAAGAAAATTCGATCTTTATTAATATCAAAAAGGTTGTCGAACTACAATGCTGGAAGGAGCCTTATTAATATGCTCGACAGCTTGACCTTCTAGTGTCGACTCAAATAAGAAAAGGAAAACTTACAAAAGTGCACAAAAGGAAAAAATACAAAAGTGTATAATCGAAAAAGGACCTATTCCTAAAATGTCTTTGACTCAATAAATGTAAATATTCTAGATCCTACCCTGAAAAACAGAAAGAGGAAAATATTCTTATTGAAAACTTACCTTACTTACCTCACGGCCAAGAAATAAAAGGTGGCCGTCCTTGTGGTATGCACGCGCCTTGCTCCTAATCTTCGACTTGGAGTAGGGTTAGGAATCTTTGGGCCCTGACCTCTCTTGCCACTAAAGCCCAAGTCTCTGATGTCCCTTGTGTTGTTGAGAAGCCTTTGGACTCTCCCTTGCACTTCTGGCCCATTGTCCTTAGTCGATCTTCCTCTAGGAGCTTGTCGACCCATAAGCTGAATTTGTGGAAGAGTGCCCTTGAACTGCTTCTTGTCATTGCTCCTTGAGGTACCACTGGTGTAGAGACTTCCTCTAGGTGCATGTCTTGGAGGTGGTAGCTCATTTGGTCCGAGTCTTCTTGTGTAGAAGTGGAAATGCGCGTGTACTCGGTTGGATCGGCTGTACCGGCTGGATTGTGCAAGGTACTGGCCGGAATTCCTTCAGGACCGGCCAAGTTGATCCCGGAGTCGGTGGCATCACCAAGGGGACCGGCAGTGTCATCCACGTGCCGGAAGCTTGAGCCTCTCCGCCGGCAATGCTGACCGGTCTGGTCCTATTGGTCGAGGGTCCGGCGGTAGTGCTGGGTCCGGCAGACGTGCCAAATGGCCCGGCTGTCTCGGGCAAGCTTCCTGGTCGGCCACTCTGGTCTCCTGGCTTGATGTACGACCTGATGTCCTCATCATCCCCTCCCTCTTCAGTAGGTTTTGTCCTCAAAACTGGTTCATCTGCATGGAAAGGGGCTAAGTCAGTTACGTTGAACGTGTTGGACACATTAAACTCACCTGGGAGCTTGGCTGAGGAACTTGGTGTCCCTGTCTGATACGATGGTCCTTGGTATTCCATGAAGCCGTACTATCTCCCTGAAGAACATCTCAGCTGTTTGTGTGGCATCATTGACATTGGCACACGGAATGAAGTGTGCCATCTTGGAGAATCTGTCCACCACTACAAAGATTGCATCTTTGTGGTTGATCTTGGGCAGACCTAGAACAAAGTCCATTGAGATGTCCACCCATGGATGTGTAGGTATGGGCAGTGGGAGATACAACCCGTGAGGTTGCACTCGGGACTTTGCCTTCTTGCAAATGATGCATCTTGCACAATGAGCTTCTACTGTCCTCTTGATGTGTGGCCAGTAGAAGTGCTCCTTGACCACTGCTAGAGTCTTGTCGACACCAAAGTGTCCCATGAGTCCTCCTCCATGAGCTTCTCAGATGATAAGCTCCCTCAATGATCCTTGTGGTATGCACAGCCTCCTCTCTTGGAACAAGAATCCCTCATGGATGTAAAACTTTCCATGACTCCCTGTGCCATACTCCTTGTAGCTCTCAGCAAAGTCAGGATCATCCTTGTATAGGTCCTTGATGTGCTCGAATCCTAGGACCTTTGCCTCCATGGTTGATATCAAGGCAAACCTCCTTGATAGTGCATCGGCTACCACGTTGTCTTTGCCCTTCTTGTACTTGATGACGTACGGGAAGGTCTCTATGAACTCCATCCACCTGGCATGTCTCCTCTTGAGATTGGTTTGCCCTCTGAGGTGTTTGAGAGTCTCATGATCAGTGTGGATCACAAACTCCTTGGACAGCAAGTAATGCTGCCAAGTCTCCAATGCTCGGACAAGGGCATAAAGCTCCTTGTCATAAGTGGGGTAGTTCAGTGAGGCACCACCTAGCTTCTCACTGAAGTATGCCACTGGTCTCCCTCCTTGGGTTAGCACTGCTCCTATGCCAATTCCAGAGGCATCACACTCCACTTCAAACGTCTTGTTGAAGTTGGGCAGGACAAGCACTGGTGCATGTGTAAGGCTGTCCTTCAAGGCCTGGAATGCCTTCTCCTGAGCTTCTCCCAGGCTGAATCCCACATTCTTCTTCACTACTGCCGTCAATGGAGAGGCAATACTGCTGAAGTTGGGCACGAATCTCCTATAGAAGCTGGCTAGTCCATGGAAGCTCCTTACTTGGCTGATGTTGCCTGGTGTTGGCCATTTTTGTATGGCTCGAATCCTCTCTTCATCAACCTGTAGGCCTTGTGAACTTACAACAAAACCTAAAAAAACAAGTTTATCAGTACAAAAGATGCACTTCTTGAGATTGGCATAAAGCTCTTCTTGTCGAAGGGTTTTAAGTACCATCTCAAGATGTGTGAGGTGTTCCCGTAGGCACTTACTATAAACTAGTATATCATCAAAGTAAACTACCACAAACTTACTGTTGTACGCCCTAAGAACTTGGTTCATAAGGCGCATGAAGGTGCTTGGGGCATTAGTCAAGCCGAATGGCATGACTGTCCACTCGTAGAGCCCTTGCTTTGTCTTGAAAGCAGTCTTCCATTCATCACCTTCCTTCATCCTGACCTGGTGGTATCCATTCTTGAGGTCTATCTTGGAGAAGACCGTGGCTCCACTCAGCTCATCTAGCATGTCATCCAGCCGTGGTAATGGATGCCGGTACTTGACAGTGATGTTGTTGATTGCTCGGCAGTCCACGCACATTCGCCAAGTCCCATCCTTCTTGGGCACTAGTAGCACTGGTACGACACATGGACTGAGGCTCTCTCGAACATATCCTTTCTCCAGGAGCTCCTTGACTTGCTTCTCAAGCTCCTTGGACTCTTCTGGACTCATCCGGTAGGCTGTCTTGTTGGGCAGGGCTGCTCCGGGCACTAGATCGATCTGGTGTTCTATTCCACGTAAAGGAGGCAAGCCTGCTGGTATCTCCTCTGGAAACACATCCTGGAACTTGTTGAGGAGAGTTGCCACTTCAGGAGGTAGCTCTACCTATTCTTTCTCTATATTCAACACTTCTTTGAAAACCATTAGTAGCATTAGGTCCTTCGAGGCTAAAGCTCTCCGGACATGACTTGGTTGAATGAGAAAATTAGATTTAATGAGCTTCTTTTCCTTACTCATTTGCTATTGAAGCTCATGTACCTGGGCAGGTGTAAGAGGAGCTAGGCTGACCTTTCTCTTGTCATGCAGAAAGGTCATTGATTTCTTAATCCAGTCAAAAAATTCATCTTTTGCATGCGCATCCAACCGGAATGCAGAAGACATTGATTTCCCATTTGACATTACATGTAGTTCCTTCCGGGAACAAATATCTGGCAAATCCAATCTATCTTTCAAATTATCTTTTGTTTTTCCTTACACATTTAGAACGGTATTCATTATGTTGTCGAAAAAATTATTTTCAATGATCATAACATCTAGATTATGGCGCAACAAATGGTCCTTCCAATATGGTAAATCCCAAAAGTGGTCTTTTTGTACCAATTATGGTATTCGCCACAACCATCAACAGGGTAATGTCCGTTACCTCCACATGAAGCCGTTCTCTCAGCACCAAAATCTCTAAGTTGAGCATCAAAAATTTTTTGTTTTTCCTAAACAATGTCGTGCTCCGACGATATGGATGATCTTGTGGTAGAAATCGACGATGACAATCAAACTAACTAGTCTTTCGTCCGTGTTTCAGTTGGAACGCATCAGTATTATCTTGATAATATGGGCATGCTAATCTTCCATGCATCGACCATCCTGATAACATACCATATGCTGGAAAATCACTTATCGTACAAATAAGTACTGCTCGCATCAAGAAGTTCTGTTGGTTAGAAAAATCGAATGCTTCGACACCATTTTCCCACAATATATTTAATTCATGAATTAGTGGCTGCAAGAAAATATCAAGCAATCGCTTAGGATGCTCTGGGCCAGGGACGAGAATTTTTAGAGACAAAAACTCTCGTTTCATTCACAAAGAAGGAGGCAAATTATAAGGTGAAACGATAACTGGCCACAACGAGTATTGCCTCCCATGCTTCCCAAAAGGGTTGAATCCATCTATAGATAACCCGAGGTATACGTTTCTAGGCTCATATGAAAAAGTAGGATAAACCTGTTGAAAATGTTTCCATGCTTCTGCATCCGAGGGATGCACAATTTCTCCATTTGAATTATGTTCTGCATGCCATCTCATAGGTTTTGCCGTGTGTTGTTCATATTGAAATAAACTCTTTAACCTCTCTGTTAATGGCAAATACCACATCCGTTTATGCGGAATAGGTACTCTGCCGCTTATCTTTTGAAATCGAGGTTTGTGACAAAATCGGCACTTCATGCGGTTTTCATCATTTCTCCAATAGATCATGCAGTTGTTAATACATACATCGATCATCTGATATGGCAATCCAAGACCAGCTACAAGTTTTTGAACCTCGTAATATGAAGCAGGTGCAATATTATCTTCAGGTAATATATCTCTAACAAAATCAGCTATCACATTCACATAATATTCAACCAAGTTGAAATCCGTCTTTATCGTCATCAACTTGCTTGCAGCAGATAAAGACGATAATCCATCTCTACATCCTTTATACAAAGGCTGCTTGGATGCATCTAACATATCAAAAAAATTCCGGGCTTCCAAATTAGGTTCCTCTATTCTACTCCTATCTTCAATGTATGATGCTCTTTGTTCACGAAACGGATCATTCACCATCTGAATAATATCTTCGTTTATATCCACTTCTGATGCCGGTTCCTCTAGCCTAACATTAGTATTATCTAACCGATTTGAAGTACTACCATAATATTGCATCGTTGCATCAGTTTCTCCATGTGAATACCAAATTTTGTAACCCGGCATAAATCCAGTCCTATACAAATGATTACGTATTTCTCTAATAGAGATTAATCTATGATTTTGACATTTAATACACGGACAATACATTTTATCGTATTCAGATGTCATGATATTTTTTGATGCAAATTTCATGAACTCTTCAACACCTTGTGCAAATTCATCAGTCAATTCCCCCGTTGTTGAATCATAACGAGGTTTATCCATCCATGATCGAAAATAATCATAAGAACCCGAAGAACACATTTTCTTAAGATTTTTTGTTCTGAAGAAATTGTAAATGATCATAGCGTATTTATATTGAAAATTAGAGATTATCACGAATTTTTAAGAGATTATTACGAATTTTTAACATATTATTACGAATTTTTAACAGATATTCACAAATTTTAAACAGATTATTCTTAAGAATATTCTCATTTCCGATGGATTTCCGATGGTTTCCGACCACAATCAGATAATCACAAATTGTGAATCGATTTTTCTTACTTTTCCGACAGATTTCTGACGGTTTCCGACCACCCTCGGATAATCACAAATTTTTCATAGATTATTCTTCAATTTCCGACAGATTGCCGACGGATTCCGACAACGGTCGGATATTTCCGATGGCTATACGATGAAAATCGAGGTCATCCCATTGGTATATTTCCGACGGATTTCTGATGGATAGTAAAAACACAAGCTGTCGGGATGTCGTCGGAAAAACACCGACGGATCTAGTTTTGTTGGTAATATGCAACGGTATCAAGAGGATATCCTGAAGACCACGGGTTCATCGGAAAACCAACGGTTCACCGTCAGGTTTTACCATTGATTTCCCGATGGTTTCACAGGCATCGAAAATTTTCGATGGATCCCCGACGAATGTCTTTCCCTCAGTATTCCGTCGGAAAACTGTCGCCAATGTGTTGGAAAATTCCAACGGTTTTTATTCCATCAGAAATGCCGTCGGAAATTTTAATCTTTTCTTGTAGTTTAATCTTCTCCAACCAGTCCACGCGTGTTACGACCTTGATTCAAGGCTTGTATCAACTAACCTATAGAATGCAATGCCAAATACCAATGAATGTAAATGTGATGGGGACATCAGATCGTATGGCCGGCTAGGAGACCAGACTGGCCGACCAGGGAGCTTGCCCGAGACAGCCGGGCCATTTGGCGCATCTGCCGGCCCAAGCGGTACCGCCGGGCCTACGACCAGCCGGGCTGGACCGATCAACCTTTACGGCGGAGAGGCCCAAACCTCCGGCCCAACTGGCGGTGATGTTGATGACACCACCGACCCAATTGGTGATGCCGCCAGCTCCGGGATCAACTTGGCCGGCTCTGTTGACAATTCGGCCAATACCTCGCACAGTCCAGCCGGTATAGCCGATCCAGCCGATTGCACCAGCATTTCAACATCTACGCAAAGAGACTCGGACAAGATAAGCTACCAGCTTCAAGACATGCATCTAGATGAAGTTTCTACACTAGTGGTGCCACCAGTAGCAATGACAAGGAGCACATCAAGGGCACTCTTCCACAAGTTCAGCTTGTGGGTCGACAAGCTCCTAGAGCATGATCGACAAAGATCATTGGGCCAAGAGTGCAAAGAAGAGTCCAAATACTTCTCAACAATGCAAGGGACTTCAGAGACTTGGGCTTTAGTGGCAAGAGAGGTCAGGGCCAAAGATTCATAACCCTACTCCAAGTCGAAGACTAGGAGCTAGGCGCGTGCATGCCACAAGGTCGGCCACCTTCAATTTCTTGGCCGATAGGTAAGAATGATAAGTTTTCAATATATATACTTGCCTTTTTCTGTTTTGCAGGGTAGGATTAAAATGTTTACATTTTGAGTCAAAGACAATTTAGTTAAAAGTCCTTTTTTGGTTATTCACTTTTGTAATTTTTCCATTTGTGCATTTTTGTAAGTTTTCTATTTTTTCTTTGAGTCGACCCTAGAAGGTCAAGATGTAGAGCATATTAATAAGGCTCCTTCCAGCATTGTAGTTCAACAACCTTTTTCTGATATTAATAAAGATCAATTTTTCTTTCAACAAGTTTTTCTCTCAAGAGACTTGTGTGTTTAGAACCTAGTCGAGACCAGTCCTCCTAGCTCTAAGTTTATGATTTATCACGAGGTTCATCACCCCTCGTGTGGTTCACCTCGGCCTTCCATCCCTTACCAAACAGAACACCCCCATCCAGAAGCCTAAGGTTGAGTTTCTCACCTAGTCTTCTCCAAACAGCCCACGCGCGTCGAGGCTTTTATCATTTTGGTATCATAGCTTAAAGCTCCTAAAACCAGGTTGTTTCTATCCTTTACTTAGTATTGTTTCCAGTTCTTGCATTAGTTTAAGTCGCATTCAAGAAAAATAAAAAAAAATAACATCAAAACTCCAAACCGAGTGCATCTAGCTTCTACGTGCATCACTAGGGCTTAGATTCATTCTTGCATTGCAAATTTTCGTCGTTCCTTTTTGTTTAAAGAATATTTCCATTATCATTAAGTTAAATTAAAAAGCAAAACAAAAAAATAGAAAAACACCAAAAGAAATGAACCAAAAAACAGCTAGCACTAGTTATTAGGAAGTTTCCATTTTTTCTAACTTTTCCATTTTTCAAATCTTCCTTTCTTCCAGTTTTTCCTTTTTGCATTTTTCAAAATTTTCTATAAAACGAAAACCCTCCTAATCAACTTAGGAGCAAAATAACTTGTGTTTCTTTCTTCTAGCACAATGGCAGAAGGAAATCAGGATGCAGCCGAGGCGACGATGGCCATGTTCACCACACTCCAAACACAACTCGCATCCATCGGCGAGAGGTTGGAGCGCGTGGAGAGGCCGGTGAGATTCCAGGCCATAAGGCACGTGAGGGCTGAGCAAGACCGTGCTGAGGGTCCTGAAAACCCTAGGACAGGACACGAACTGGAGGAGCCCCAACCGGTTGAAGATGAAGACACGCAGCCCCACGGCTATCACCCTAGACCGAGAGGACCTCCACGGCAACCAGAAGCAGAAGGCGATGGCTTTGAGCCATATGGTCATCACCAGAGACCAAGAATGCCTCCTAGACATCACGAGGATAGAGATGAATACACCTACAACCAGGTAACTCATCCTAATGTTAAATTAACACCCCGAAGCCTATCTAGATTTGGAGAAGAGGAAGGCTCACATCTTCTATCACTACAACCAACTAGGACCTAGGAGAGTCTCCATGGCAGTAGCACAACTCACGGACAATGCCCTCATCTGGTGGGATCGTGAGGCTTCTGACCGAAGGAGGAGGAGATTGAGGCCCGTAGACTCATGGTTCGACATGAAAGATCTCATGAGACAAAGGTTTGTTCCACCTTATTTCCATAGAGATTTGCAACGACGCTTTTGTACTCTTAAGCAGGGCACCATATCAGTAGAGGAGTACTACGAAGAGTTTGAAAGGCTAAGGAACAGGCTGGAGCTCAATGACGATGAAGAGGCATTGATGGCGTAATTCTTGGATGGGTTGCAAGAGAGAATTAGCCGTAAGGTGGAGAGACAAATCTACAATGACCTTAAAGACTTGTTCAACCTATCCGTCCAGGCTGAGCAGCACATCAGGCGTAAGAGCCAAGACATCCGCAGCAAGCCTAAGATGCTTTGGGCACCAAGCAATAGCCCCAAGCCCGTAGACAAAGGCAACAACATAGAGATCGAATCATGGTTCAAGAGCAAGCCTTCTGAGCAAATCCGTGACCAGAGAGAGCCTAGTAAGTCTTCTGTCCCTCTGAGATCACGTGACATCACTTGTTTTAATTGTAGGGTTTGCAGTCATATCTCAAGGCAGTGCCCAAACAACCGTGTTATGCTGATCATAGAAGCTGGAGAGTATGAGTCTCAAGACGAGGAAGACTATGAACCAGAAGGGGACTACGGTGACATTGAGTACCCTGATGTGGGGGAAGTGCTGGTCACTAGGCGCATTCTCAGTGCAATGGTAGACCCCTCAGAGACCATTCAGAGGGAGAAAATCTTCCACAGCCGGTGCACCAGCAAGGGCAAAGTATGTAACCTCATCATCGATGGTGGTTCTTGCACTAACGTTGCTAGTGCATATATGGTGGATAAGCTAGGTCTAGAGAAGACAAGGCACCCTCAACCATATAGACTGAGATGACTCGATGACAAGGGGGAGCTCAAGATCCATGAGCAACTAACTGTGCCATTCAGTGTGGGCAGATACCAAGACCAGGTAGTGTGCGACGTGGTGCCAATGCAAGCTGGCCACCTTCTGCTAGGAAGGTGATGAGGACATCAGGTCGTATGTACAGCCAGGAGACCATACTGGCCGACCAAGAAGCTTGCCCGAGACAGCCGGGCCATTTGGCATGTCTGCCGGCCCAAGCGGTACCGCTGGACCCTCGACCAATAGGACCAGACCGATCAGCATTGCGGGCGGAGAGGCCCAAGCTTCCGGCTCACTTGGTGGCGACATGGATGACACCGCCGGTCCCCTTGGTGACGCCGCCAACTCCGGGATTAACTTGGCCGGTCCTGAAGGCATTCCGGCCAGTACCTCGCACAGTCCAGCCTGTACAGCCGATCCAGCCGAGTACACGAGCATTTCAATTTCTACACAAGGAAACTCGGACCATATAAGCTACCAGCTTCAGGAAATGCATTTAGAGGAAGTATACACACCAGTAGTGCCACCAGGAGCAATGACAAGGAGCAGATCAAGAGCACTCTTCCACAAGTTCTGCCTATGGGTCGACAAGCTCCTAGAGGAAGATCGACTAAGGAAAATGGGCCAGAAGTGCAAAAAAGAGTCCAAAGGCTTCTCAACAATGCAAGGGACTTCAGAGACTTGGGCTTTAGTGGCAAGAGAGGTCAGGGCCCAAAGATTCCTAACCCTACTCCAAGTCGAAGACCAGGAGCAAAGCGCGTGCATGCCACAAGGACGGCCACCTTCCATTTCTTGGCCGTGAGGCAAGTAAGGTAAGTTTTCAATACGAATATTTTCCTCTTTCTGTTTTGCAGGGTAGGATCTAGAATATTTACATTTCTTGAGTCAAAGACATTTTAGGAATAGGTCCTTTTTCGGTTATGCACTTTTGTACATTTTCCATTTGTGCACTTTTGTAATCTTTCCTTTTCTTTCTTTGAGTCGACCTAGAAGGTCAAGCTGTCAAGCATATTAATAAGGCTCCTTACAGCATTGTAGTTTGACAACCTTTTTGCTAATTAATAAAGATCAAATTTTCTTTACAAGTTATTCTCTCAAAGAAGCTTGTGCGCTTAGAACCTAGTTGAGACCAGCCCTCCTAGCTCTAAGTTTGTGATTTATCACGAGGTTCATCACCCCTCGTGTGGTTCACTTCACCCCTCCATCAAATACCAACCCAAAAACCCCTATCCAAGAAGTCTAAGGTCGAGTTTCTCACCTAACCTTCTCCAAGCAGCCCACGCGCATATAAGCCTTGAATCGAGGCTTGTATCATATTGGTATCAGAGCTTAGAGCTCCTAAACCTGGTTGTTTCTATCCTTTAGCTTGTCTTGTTTCTTGTTCTTGCATTAGTTTAAGTTTCATTCCAGAAAATCAAAAAAATAACATATAAGTTCATATCGAGTGCATGTAGTTCCTACGTGCATCACTAGGTTCTAGAATCATTCTTGCATTGCTATATTCGACTTTCCTTTTTGTTAGAATCATATTTCTATTATTTTTAAGTTAAATTAAAAGAAAAGAAAAAGAAAAGAAAAGAAAATAGGAAAAATACCAAAAGATTTCGAATTGGACAACTAGCAATAGTTGTCAAGAAAATTTCCTTTTATTCAAATCTCCATATATTCGAATTTTCCATTCCTTAGAATTTTCCTTTTTGCATTTTTTCAAATCTCTTATAAAAAGAAAACCCTCTTAACAATTTAGGAGTAGCATAACTTGTCTTCTATCTTTGTAGTACGCAATGACAGAAGAGAATAGAGAAGCAGCCGAGGCCATGATGGCCATGTTCACCACTCTCCAAACACAACTTGCATCAATAGGCGAGAGGTTGGAGCGCGTGGAGAGGCCGGTAAGATTCCAGGCCATAAGGCACGTGAGAGCTGAGCAAGACCGTGCTGAGGGTCCTGAGCACCTTAGGACACGGCACAAACAGGAGGAGCCCCAGCCAGATGGAGATGAGGACACACAACCTCATAACTATCACCATAGGCCGAGAGGACCTCCACGGTAACCAGAGGCAGAGGATGATGGCTTCGAGCCATATGGTCTTCACCAGAGACCAATGATGCCTCCTAGACATCATGAGGATGGAGATGAACACGCCTACAACCGGGTAACTCATCCTGATGTTAAGCTAACTCCTCCAAGTTTTGCAGGAAAAGTAGACCCCGAGGCTTACCTAGATTGGGAGAGAAGAATGGATCATATCTTTGATCATTACAACCAACCTGGGCCTAGGAGAAACTCAATGGCAGTTGTGCTGTAGCACAACTCACGGACAATGCCCTCATCTGGTGGGATCGTGAAGTATCTGACAGAAGGAGGAAAAGAATGAGGCCCATAGACTCATGGGTCGACATGAAGGATGTCATGCGACAAAGGTTTGTTCCACCTTACTTTCATAGGGACTTGCAACGTCGTTTTCGTACTCTTAAGCAGGGTACCAGATCAGTAGAGGAGTACTATGAGAGTTCGAGAAGCTAAGGAACAGATTAGAGCTCAATGATGATGAAGAAGCATTGATGGCACAATTCGTGGATGGGCTCCAAGAAAGGATCAGCCGCAAGGTGGAAAGGCAAATCTACAATAACTTCAAGGACTTGTTCTACCTATCTGTCCAGGCTGAGCAGCACATCAAACGTAAGAGCCAAGACATCCGCAGCAAGCCTAAGACGCCTTGGGCAGCAGGCAACATCCCCAAGCCCGTAGACAAAGGCAAGAGCATAGAGATCGAGTCACGGTTCAAGAGCAAGCCTCCTGAACCCACCCGTGACCAGAGAGAGCCTGGTAAGTCTTCTAACCCTCAAAGGTCACGTGACATCACTTGTTTCAAGTGTAGGGGTCGTGGACACATCTCAAGGGAATGCCCAAACAACCGGGTCATGCTGATTACGGAGGCTGGAGAATATGAGTCCCAAGATGAAGAGGACTATGAACCAGAAGAGGAATATGGTGACATTGAGTACCCTGATGTGGGGGAAGTGCTGGTCACTAGACGCATCCTCAGTGCAATGGTGGATCCTTCAGAGACCATCCAAAGAGAGAACATCTTCCACAGCCGTTGCACCATCAAGGGCAAGGTATGTAACCTCATCATAGATGGTGGTTCTTGCACTAACGTTGCTAGTGCATATATGGTTGATAAGCTAGGTCTAGAGAAGACAAGGCATCCTCGACCATATAGACTGAGATGGCTCGATGACAAAGTGGAGCTCAAGATCGATGAGCAAGTCACTATGCCATTCAGTGTGGGCAAGTACCAAGACCAAGTCATGTGCGATGTGGTGCCCATGCAAGCTGGCCATCTTCTACTAGGAAGACCATGGTAGTTTGACAAGGAGACCAGGCATGATGTCCGAACCAATCTCTACACTTTCGTTCATGACAAGAGAAAGGTCAGCCTAGCTCCTCTTACACCTGCCCAGGTACATGAGCTTCAACAGCAAATGAGTAAGGAAAAGGAGCTCATTAAATCTAATTTTCTCATTCAACCAAGTCATGTCCGGAGAGCTTTAGCCTTGAAGGATCTAATGCTACTAATGGTTTTCAAAGAAGTGTTGAATATAGAGAAAGAACAGGTAGAGCTACCTCCTGAAGTAGCAACTCTCCTCAACAAGTTCCAGGATGTGTTTCCAGAGGAGATACCAGCAGGCTTGCCTCCTTTATGTGGCATAGAACACCAGATCGATCTAGTGCCCGGAGCAGCCCTGCCCAACTGGCCAGCCTACCGGATGAGTCCAGAGGAGTCCAAGGAGCTTGAGAAGCAAGTCAAGGAGCTCCTGGAGAAAGGATATGTTCGACAGAGCCTCAGTCCATGTGCCGTACCAGTGCTACTAGTGCCCAAGAAAGATGGGACTTGGCGAATGTGCGTGGACTGTCGAGCAATCAACAACATCACTGTCAAGTACCGGCATCCAATACCATGGCTGGATGACATGCTAGATGAGCTGAGTGGAGCCACGGTCTTCTCCAAGATAGACCTCAAGAGTGGATATGATGAGGAAATCAGGTCGTACATCCAGCCAGGAGACCAGACTGGCCGACCAGGAAGCTTGCCCGAGACAGCCGGACCATCTGGCACGCCTGCCGGCCCAAGCAGTACCGCCGGACCCTCGACCACAAGGACCAGAGCAACCAGCATTGCCGGCGGAGAGGTCCAAGCTTCCGGCACACTTGGTGGCGATGTGGATGACACCGCCGGTCCCTCTGGTGATGCCGCCAACTCCGGGATCAACTTGACCGGTCCTGAAGGCATTCCGGCCAGTACCTCGCACAATCCAGCCGATCCAGCCGAGTACACGTGCATTTCCACTTCTACACAAGAACTCGGACCAAATGAGCTACCAGCTCCAGGACATGCACCTAGAGGAAGTATCTACACCAGCCGTACCTCAAGGAGCAATGACAAGAAGCAGATCAAGGGCACTCTTCCACAAATTCAGCTTATGGGTTGACAAGCTCATAGAGGAAGATTGATGAGGACATCAGGTCGTACATCCAGCCAGGAGACCAGACTGGCCGACCAGGAAGCTTGCCCAAGACAGCAGGACCATCTGGCGCGCCTGCCGGACCAGACAGTACCGCCGGACCCTCGACCTATAGGACCAGACCGGTCAACATCGCCGGCGGAGAGGCCCAAGCTTCCGGCACACTTGGTGGGGACGTGAATGACACCGCCGGTCCCCCTGATGACACCGCCGACTCCGGGATCAACTTGGCTGGTCCTGAAGTCATTCCGGCCAGTACCGCGCACAGTCCAGCCGGTACAGGCGATCCAGCCAAGTACACGCGCACTTCCACTTCTACACAAGAGGACTCGGACCAAATGAGCTACCAGCTCCAGGACATGCACTTAGAGGAAGTCTCAACACCAGTAGTACCTCAAGGAGCAATGACAAGAAGCAGATCAAGGGCGCTCTTCCACAAATTCAGCCTATGGGTCAACAAGCTTCTAGAAGAAGATCGACTAAGGACAATGGGCCAAAAATACAAGGAAGAGTCCAATAGCTTCTCAACAACACAAGGGACATCGGAGACTTGGGCTTTAGTGGCAAGAGAGGTCAAGGCCCAGAGATTTGTAACCCTACTCCAAGTCGAAGACTAGGAGCAAGGCGCATGCATGCCACAAGGATGGCCACCTTCCATTTCTTGGCCGTGAGGTGAGTTAAGGTAAGTTTACATTCGAATATATGCCTCTTTCTGTTTTGCAGGGTAGGATCTAGTTGCTTTACATTTTTGAGTCAAGAACATTTTAGGAATAGGTCCTTTTTCGGTTATGCACTTTTGTATCTTTTCTTTTGTGCACTTTTGTAAACTTTCCTTTTTCTTTATTTGTGTCGACCCTAGAAGGTCAAGCTGTTGAGCATATTAATAAGGCTCCTTCCAGCATTGTAGTTCGACAACCTTTTTGATTATTAATAAAGTAGAACTTTTTCCCTACGAGCTTTCTCTCAAGAAAGACTTGTGCGCTTAGAACCTAGTTGAGACCAGCCCTCCTAGCTCTAAGTTTGTGATTTATCACGAGGTTCATCACCCCTCGTGTGGTTCACTTCACCCTTCCATCGTTTACCAACCAGAAAACCCCTATCCAGAGGCCTAAGGTTGAGTTTCTCACCTAATCTTCTACAAACAGCCCACGCGCATACATCCTTGAATCAAGGCTTGTATCATTTTGGTATCAGAGTTTAAAGCTCCTAAACCAGGTTGTTTCTATCCTTTTGCTTGTTTAGTTTTTATTTCTTGCATTAGTTTAAGTCGCATTCAAGAAAAATAAAAAAAAATAACATCAAACTCCAAACCGAGTGCATCTAGCCTTCTACGTGTATCACTAGGGTTTAGATTCACTTTTGCATTGCCATTCACGTTTTCCTTTTTGTTTAATTCATATTTCCATTAATTTTAAGTTAAATTAAAAAGAAAACAAAAAGAAAGAAAAGAAAATAGGAAAATACCCAAAAGATTTTGAATTGGACAGCTAGCACAAGTTGTCTAGGAAGTTTCCTTTTTCCTTTTATTCAAATTTCCTTTCCTTAGGATTTTTCCTTTTTGCATTTTTTTGAACCCCTTATAAAAAGAAAACCCTCCTAACAATTTAGGAGCATCCTAACTTATCTTCTTTCTTTGTAGCACACCATGGGAGAAGAAAATAGAGAAGCAGCCGAAGCCATGATGGCCATGTTCACCACACTCCAAACACAACTCGCATCCATAGGCGAGAGGTTGGAGCGCGTGGAAAGACCGGTGAGATTCCAGGCCATAAGGCACGTGAGAGCTGAGCAAGACCATCCTGAGGGTCCTGAGCACCTTAGGACACGGCACGAACAGGAAGAACCCCAGCCAGATGGAGATGAGGACACACAACCTCATAACTATCACCATAGGCCGAGAGGACCTCCACGACAACCAGAGGCAGAAGATGATGGCTTTGAGCCATATGGTCTTCACCAGAGACCAAGAATGCCTCATAGACGTCATGAGGATGGAGATGAACACACCTACAACCGGGTAATTCGTCCTGATGTTAAGCTAACTCCTCCTAGTTTTGCAGGAAAAGTAGACCCCGAGGCTTACCTAGAATGGGAGAAGCGAATGGATCATATCTTTGATCACTACAACCAACCAGAACCTAGGAGAGTCTCAATGGCAGTAGCACAACTCACGGACAATGCCTTCATCTGGTGGGATCGTGAGGTATCTGACAGAAGGAGGAAGAGAATGAGACCCGTAGACTCATGGGTCGACATGAAGGACCTCATGCGACAAAGGTATGTTCCACCTTACTTTCATAGGGATTTGCAACGACGTTTTTGTACTCTTAAGCAGGGTACCAGATCAGTAGAGGAGTACTATGAAGAGTTCGAGAAGTTAAGGAACAGATTGGAGCTCAATGATGATGAAGAAGCATTGATTGCGCAATTCTTGGATGGACTCCAAGAAAGGATCAGCTGCAAGGTGGAAAGGAAAATCTACAACGACTTCAAAGACTTGTTCCACCTATCTGTGCAAGCTGAACAGCACATCAAACGTAAGAGCCAAGACATCCGCAGCAAGCCTAGGACACCTTGGGCACCAAGCAACATGCCTAAGATAGTGGACAAAGGCAAAAGCGTAGAGATCGAGTCAAGGTTCAAGAGCAAGCCTCCTGAACCCACCCGTGACCAGAGAGAGCATGGTAAGTCTTCTAACCCTCCAAGATCACGTGACATAACTTGTTTCAAGTGCAGGGGACGTGGGCACATCTCAAGGGAGTGCCCAAACAACCGATTCATGCTGATTACGGAGGCAGGAGAATATGAGTCCCAAGATGAAGAGGACTATGAGCCAGAAGGAGAATATGGTGACATTGAGTACCCTGATGTGGGGAAGTGCTGGTCACTAGACGTATCCTCTGTGCAATGGTGGATCCTTCAGAGACCATCCAAAGGGAGAACATCTTCCACAGCCATTGCACCGTCAAGGGAAAGGTATGTAACCTCATCATAGATGGTGGTTCTTGCACTAACGTTGCTAGTGCGTATATGGTTGATAAGCTAGGTCTAGAGAGGACACGGCATCCCCGACCATATAGACTGAGATGGCTTGATGACAAAGTGGAGCTCAAGATTCATGAGCAAGTCACTGTGCAATTCAGTGTGGGCAAGTACCAAGACCAGGTCGTGTGCGACGTGGTGCCCATGCAAGCTGGCTATCTTCTACTAGGAAGACCATGGCAGTTTGACAAAGAGACCAGGCATGATGGCCGAACCAATCTATACACCTTCGTGCATGACAAGAGAAAGGTCAGCCTAGCTCCTCTTACACCTGCCCAAGTACATGAGCTACAACTCCAAATGAGTAAGGAAAAGAAACTTGTCAAGTCTAACTTTCTTATTCAACCAAGTCATGTCCGGAGAGCTTTAGCCTCGGAGGATTTAATATTACTAATGGTTTTCAAGGAAGTGTTGAGTATAGAACAGGGACAGGTAGAGCTACCTCCTGAAGTAGCAACTCTCCTCAACAAATTCCAGGATGTATTTCCAGAGGAGATACACGCAGGCTTTCCTCCTTTACGTGGCATAGAACACCAGATTGATCTAGTGCCCGGAGCAGCCCTACCCAACCGGCCAGCCTACCGGATGAGTCCAGAGGAGTCCAAGGAGCTTGAGAAGCAAGTCAAGGAGCTCCTGGAGGAGGGATATGTTCGAGAGAGCCTCAGTCCATGTGTTGTACCAGTGCTGCTAGTGCCCAAGAAGGATGGGACTTGGCGCATGTGCGTGGACTGCCGAGCAATCAACAACATCACAGTCAAGTACAGGCATCCAATACCACGACTGGATGACATGCTAGATGAGCTGAGTGGAGCCACGGTCTTCTCCAAGATAGACCTCAAAAGTGGATACCACCAGGTAAGAATGAAGGAAGGTGATGAGTGGAAGACTGCTTTCAAGACAAAGCAAGGGCTCTACGAGTGGACAGTCATGCCATTTGGCTTGACTAATGCCCCAAGCACCTTCATGCGCCTTATGAACCAAGTTCTTAGGGCGTACATCAGTAAGTTCGTAGTAGTTTATTTTGATGACATACTTGTTTATAGTAAGTGCCTACGGAACACCTCACACATCTTGAGATGGTCCTTAAAACCCTTCGACAAGAAGAGCTTTATGCCAATCTCAAGAAGTGCACCTTTGTACTGATAAGCTTGTCTTTTAGGTTTTGTTGTGAGTTCACAGGGCCTACAGGTTGATGAAGAGAAGATTCGAGCCATACAAGAATGGCCAACACCAGGAAACATCAGCCAAGTGAGGAGCTTCCACGGACTGGCCAGCTTCTATAGGAGATTCGTGCCCAACTTCAGCAGTATTGCCTCACCACTGACGGCAGTAGTGAAGAAGAACGTGGATTCAGCTGGGGAGAAGCTCAGGAGAAGGCATTCAAGGCCTTGAAGGACAGCCTTACACACGCACCAGTGCTAGTCCTTCCCGACTTCAACAAGACGTTTGAAGTGGAGTGTGATGCCTCTGGAATAGGCATAGGAGCAGTGCTAACCCAAGGAGGGAGACCAGTGGCATACTTCAGTGAGAAGCTAGGTGGTGCCTCACTGAACTACCCCACTTATGACAAGGAGCTTATGCCCTTGTCCGAGCATTGGAGACTTGGCAGCATTACTTGCTGTCCAAGGAGTTTGTGATCCACACTGATCACGAGACTCTCAAACACCTCAGAGGGCAAACCAATCTCAAGAGGAGACATGCCAGGTGGATGGAGTTCATAGAGACCTTCCCGTACGTGATCAAGTACAAGAAGGGAAAAGACAATGTGGTAGCCGATGCACTATCAAGGAGGTTTGCTTGATATCAACCATGGAGGCAAAGGTCCTAGGATTCGAGCACATCAAGGATCTATACAAGGATGATCCTGACCTTGCTGAGAGCTACAAGGAGTGTAGCACAGGGAGTCATGGCAAATTCTACATCCATGAGGGATTCTTGTTCCGAGAAAGAAGGCTGTGCATACCACAAGGATCACTAAGGGAGCTTATCATCCGAGAAGCTCATGGAGGAGGACTCATGGGCCACTTTGGTGTCGACAAGACTCTAGCAGTGGTCAAGGAGCACTTCTACTGGCCACACATCAAGAGGACAGTAGAAGCACATTGTGCAAGATGCATCACTTGCAAGAAGGCAAAGTCCCGAGTGCAACCTCACGGCTTGTATCTCCCACTGCCCATACCAACACATCCATGGGTGGACATCTCGATGGATTTTGTTCTAGGTCTGCCCAAGATCAACCACAAAGATGCAATCTTTGTAGTGGTGGACAGATTCTCCAAGATGGCACACTTCATCCCATGTGCCAATGTCAATGATGCCACACAAACAGCTGAGCTGTTCTTCAGGGAGATAGTACGGCTTCATGGAGTGCCAAGGACCATCGTATCAGACAGGGACACCAAGTTCCTCAGCCATTTCTGGAGGACCCTTTGGAGAAAGCTAGGCACGAAGCTACTCTTCTCAACCACTTGCCATCCTCAAACCGATGGCCAAACTGAAGTTGTCAACAGGACCCTATCAACTCTTCTCAGAACAACACTAGGGAAGAACCTAAAGACTCTGGTGGAGTGCCTGCCATTCATTGAGCTCGCCTACAACCGAGCCGTGCACTCAGCAACTAAGAAGACCCCATTTGAAGTGGTATACGGTTTAAACCCTCTCACCCCATTGGAGCAAACACCACTGCCACCAGCTGAGATGACCAACCTCAACGGAGCATCCAAAGCAGAGTTCATAAGGAGGTTACACCAGAAGGTAGCAGAGAACTTGGAGAAGAGGACCGGAAAGTACGTGACTCATGCCAACAAAGGAAGAAAGGAGGTGATCTTTCAACCATGCGATTGGGTGTGGCTACACCTACGGCAGGAGAGGTTCCCAAACCTAAGGACTTCCAAGCTAGCACCAAGAGGAGATGGACCATTCAGAGTGCTCGAGAGGATCAACAACAACGCCTACCGGATCGAGCTGCCAGGTGAGTTTAATGTGTCCAATACGTTCAATGTTACTGACTTGGCCCCTTTCCATGCAGATGATCCAGTTTTGAGGACAAAACCTACTGAAGAGGGAGGGAATGATGAGGACATCAGGTCGTACATCCAGCCAGGAGACCAGACTGGCCGACCAGGAAGCTTGCCCGAGACAGCAGGACCATCTGGCGCGCCTGCCGGACCAGACAGTACCGCCGGACCCTCGACCTATAGGACCAGACCGGTCAACATCGCCGGCGGAGAGGCCCAAGCTTCCGGCACACTTGGTGGGGACGTGAATGACACCGCCGGTCCCCCTGATGACACCGCCGACTCCGGGATCAACTTGGCTGGTCCTGAAGTCATTCCGGCCAGTACCGCGCACAATCCAGCCGGTACAGGCGATCCAGCCGAGTACACGCGCACTTCCACTTCTACACAAGAGGACTCGGACCAAATGAGCTACCAGCTCCAGGACATGCACCTAGAAGAAGTATCTACACCAGTGGTACCTCAAGGAGCAATGACAAGAAGAAAATCAAGGGCACTCTTCCACAAATTCAGCTTATGGGTCGACAAGCTCCTAGAGGAAGAGCAGCTAAGGACAATGGGCCAGAAGAGCAAATTAGAGTCCAAAGGATTCTCAACAACACAAGGAACATCAGAGACTTGGGCTTTAGTGGCAAGAGAGGTCAGGGCCCAAAGATTCCTAACCCTACTCCAAGTCGAAGATTAGGAGCAAGGCGCGTGCATACCACAAGGACGGCCACCTTTTATTTCTTGGCCGTGAGGTAAGTAAGGTAAGTTTTCAATAAGAATATTTTCCTCTTTCTGTTTTTCAGGGTAGGATCTAGAATATTTACATTTATTGAGTCAAAGACATTTTAGGAATAGGTCCTTTTTCGATTATACACTTTTGTATTTTTTCCTTTTGTGCACTTTTGTAAGTTTTCCTTTTCTTATTTGAGTCGACACTAGAAGGTCAAGCTGTCGAGCATATTAATAAGGCTCCTTCCAGCATTGTAGTTCGACAACCTTTTTGATTATTAATAAAGTAGAACTTTTTCCCTACGAACTTTCTCTCAAGAGAGACTTGTGCGCTTAGAACCTAGTTGAGACCAGCCCTCCTAGCTCTAAGTTTGTGATTTATCACGAGGTTCATCACCCCTCGTGTGGTTCACTTCACCCTTCCATCGTTTACCAACCAGAAAACCCCTATCCAGAAGCCTAAGGTTGAGTTTCTCACCTAATCTTCTACAAACAGCCCACGCGCATCCTTGAATCAAGGCTTGTATCATTTTGGTATCAGAGCTTAAAGCTCCTAAACCAGGTTGTTTCTATCCTTTTGCTTGTTTAGTTTTTATTTCTTGCATTAGTTTAAGTCGCATTCAAGAAAAATAAAAAAAAATAACATCAAACTCCAAACCGAGTGCATCTAGCCTTCTACGTGTATCACTAGGGTTTAGATTCACTTTTGCATTGCCATTCACGTTTTCCTTTTTGTTTAATTCATATTTCCATTAATTTTAAGTTAAAATTAAAAAGAAAACAAAAAGAAAGAAAAGAAAATAGGAAAATACCCAAAAGATTTTGAATTGGACAGCTAGCACAAGTTGTCTAGGAAGTTTCCTTTTTCCTTTTATTCAAATTTCCTTTCCTTAGGATTTTTCCTTTTTGCATTTTTTTGAACCCCTTATAAAAAGAAAACCCTCCTAACAATTTAGGAGCATCCTAACTTATCTTCTTTCTTTGTAGCACACCATGGGAGAAGAAAATAGAGAAGCAGCCGAAGCCATGATGGCCATGTTCACCACACTCCAAACACAACTCGCATCCATAGGCGAGAGGTTGGAGCGCGTGGAAAGACTGGTGAGATTCCAGGCCATAAGGCACATGAGAGCTGAGCAAGACCGTCCTGAGGGTCCTGAGCACCTTAGGACACGGCACGAACAGGAGGAACCCGAGCCAGATGGAGATGAGGACACACAACAACCTCATAACTATCACCATAGGCCGAGAGGACCTCCACGGCAACCAGAGGCAGAAGATGATGGCTTTGAGCCATATGGTCTTCACCAGAGACCAAGAATGCCTCCTAGACGTCATGAGGATGGAGATGAACACACCTACAACCGGGTAATTCATCCTGATGTTAAGCTAACTCCTCCTAGTTTTGCAGGAAAAGTAGACCCCGAGGCGTACCTAGATTGGGAGAAGCGAATGGATCATATCTTTGATCACTACAACCAACCAGGACCTAGGAGAGTCTCAATGGCAGTAGCACAATTCACGGACAATGCCCTCATCTGGTGGGATCGTGAGGTATCTGACAGAAGGAGGAAGAGAATGAGACCCGTAGACTCATGGGTCGACATGAAGGACCTCATGCGACAAAGGTTTGTTCCACCTTACTTTCATAGGGATTTGCAACGTCGTTTTCGTACTCTTAAGCAGGGTACCAGATCAGTAGAGGAGTACTATGAAGAGTTCGAGAAGTTAAGGAACAGATTGGAGCTCAATGATGATGAAGAAGCATTGATGGCACAATTCTTGGATGGACTCCAAGAAAGGATCAGTCGCAAGGTGGAAAGGCAAATCTACAATGACTTCAAAGACTTGTTCCACCTATCTGTGCAAGCTGAGCAGCACATCAAACATAAGAGCCAAGACATCCGCAGCAAGCCTAAGACATCTTGGGCACCAAGCAACATGCCCAAGCCTGTAGACAAAGGCAAAAGCAAAGAGATCGAGTCAAGGTTCAAGAGCAAGCCTCCTGAACCCACCCGTGACCAGAGAGAGCCTGGTAAGTCTTCTAACCCTCAGAGATCACGTGACATAACTTGTTTCAAGTGCAGGGGACGTGGACACATCTCAAGAGAGTGCCCAAACAACCGAGTCATGCTGATTACGGAGGCAGGAGAGTATGAGTCCCAAGATGAAGAGGACTATGAACCAGAAGGAGAGTATGGTGACATTGAGTACCCTGATGTGGGGGAAGTGCTGGTCACTAGACGTATCCTCAGTTCAATGGTGGATCCTTCAGAGACCATCCAGAGGGAGAACATCTTCCACAGCCGTTGCACCATCAAGGGCAAGGTATGTAACCTCATCATAGATGGTGGTTCTTGCACTAACGTTGCTAGTGCATATATGGTTGATAAGCTAGGTCTAGAGAAGACAAGGCATCCTCGACCATATAGACTGAGATGGCTCGATGACAAAGTGGAGCTAAAGATCCATGAACAAGTCATTGTACCATTCAGTGTGGGCAAGTACCAGGATCAAGTCATATGCGACGTGGTGCCCATGCAAGCTGGTCATCTTCTACTAGGAAGACCATGGCAGTTTGACAAAGAGACCAGGCATGATGGCCGAACCAATCTATACACCTTCGTGCATGACAAGAGAAAGGTCAGCCTAGCTCCTCTTACACCTGCCCAAGTACATGAGCTACAACTCCAAATGAGTAAGGAAAAGAAACTTGTCAAGTCTAACTTTCTTATTCAACCTAGTCATGTCCGGAGAGCTTTAGCCTCGAAGGACTTAATGTTACTAATGGTTTTCAAGGAAGTGTTGAGTATAGAACAGGGACAGGTAGAGCTACCTCATGAAGTAGCAACACTCCTCAACAAATTCCAGGATGTATTTCCAGAGGAGATACCAGCAGGCTTGCCTCCTTTACGTGGCATAGAACACCAGATTGATCTAGTGCCCGGAGCAGCCCTGCCCAACCGGCCAGCCTACCGGATGAGTCCAGAGGAGTCCAAGGAGCTTGAGAAGCAAGTCAAGGAGCTCCTGGAGAAGGGATATGTTCGAGAGAGCCTCAGTCCATGTGCTGTACCAGTGCTGCTAGTGCCCAAGAAGGATGGGACTTGGCGCATGTGCGTGGACTGCCGAGCAATCAACAACATCACAGTCAAGTATAGGCATCCAATACCACGACTGGATGACATGCTAGATGAGCTGAGTGGAGCCACGGTCTTCTCCAAGATAGACCTCAAAAGTGGATACCACCAGGTAAGAATGAAGGAAGGTGATGAGTGGAAGACTGCTTTCAAGACAAAGCAAGGGCTCTACGAGTGGACAGTCATGCCATTGGGCTTGACTAATGCCCCAAGCACCTTCATGCCTTATGAACCAAGTTCTTAGGGCGTACATCAGTAAGTTTGTAGTAGTTTACTTTGATGACATACTTGTTTATAGTAAGTGCCTACGGAACACCTCACACATCTTGAGATGGTACTTAAAACCCTTCGACAAGAAGAGCTTTATGCCAATCTCAAGAAGTGCACCTTTTGTACTGATAAGCTTGTCTTTTTAGGTTTTGTTGTGAGTTCACAGGGCCTACAGGTTGATGAAGAGAAGATTCGAGCCATACAAGAATGGCCAACACCAGGAAACATCAGCCAAGTAAGGAGCTTCCACGGACTGGCCAGCTTCTATAGGAGATTCGTGCCCAACTTCAGCAGTATTGCCTCACCACTGACGGCAGTAGTGAAGAAGAACGTGGGATTCAGCTGGGGAGAAGCTCAGGAGAAGGCATTCCAGGCCTTGAAGGACAGCCTTACACACGCACCAGTGCTAGTCCTTCCCGACTTCAACAAGACGTTTGAAGTGGAGTGTGATGCCTCTGGAATAGGCATAGGAGCAGTGCTAACCCAAGGAGGGAGACCAGTGGCATACTTCAGTGAGAAGCTAGGTGGTGCCTCACTGAACTACCCCACTTTTGACAAGGAGCTTTATGCCCTTTTCCAAGCATTGGAGACTTGGCAGCATTACTTGCTGTCCAAGGAGTTTGTAATCCACACTGATCACGAGACTCTCAAACACCTCCGAGGGCAAACCAATCTCAAGAGGAGACATGCCAGGTGGATGGAGTTCATAGAGACCTTCCGGTACGTCATCAAGTACATGAAGGGCAAAGACAGTGTGATAGCCGATGCACTATCAAGGAGGTTTGCTTTGATATCCACCATGGAGGCAAAGATCCTAGGATTCGAGCACATCAAGGACCTATACAAGGATGATCCTGACCTTGCTGAGAGGTACAATGAGTGCAGCACAGGGATTCATGGCAAATTTTACAACCATGAGGGATTCTTGTTCCGAGAAAGAAGGCTGTGCATACCACAAGGATCACTAAGAGAGCTTATCATCCGAGAAGCCCATGGAGGAGGACTCATGGGCCACTTTGGTGTCGACAAGACTCTAGCAGTGGTCAAGGAGCACTTCTACTGGCCACACATCAAGAGGACAGTAGAAGCTCATTGTGCAAGATGCATCACTTGCAAGAAGGCAAAGTCCGAGTGCAACCTCACGGGTTGTATCTCCCACTGCCCATACCAACACATCCATGGGTGGACATCTCGATGGATTTTGTTCTAGGTCTGCCCAAGATCAACCACAAAGATGCAATCTTTGTAGTGGTGGACAGATTCTCCAAGATGGCACACTTTCATCCCATGTGCCAATGTCAATGATGCCACACAAACAGCTGAGCTGTTCTTCAGGGAGATAGTACGGCTTCATGGAGTGCCAAGGACCATCGTATCAGACAGGGACACCAAGTTCCTCAGCCATTTCTGGAGGACCCTTTGGAGAAAGCTAGGCACGAAGCTACTCTTCTCAACCACTTGCCATCCTCAAACCGATGGCCAAACTGAAGTTGTCAACAGGACCCTATCAACTCTTCTCAGAACTGCCTGCCGAGCGGAGCACTCAGCAACCAAGAAGACCCATTTGAAGTGGTATACTTCAACCCTCTCACCCCATTGGAGCAAACACCACTGCCACCAGCTGAGATGACCAACCTCAGGAGCATCCAAGAGTTCATAAGGAGGTTACACCAGAAGTAGCAGAGAACTTGGAGAAGAGGACCGGACAGTACGTGACTCATGCCAACAAGGAAAGAAGGAGGATCTTTCAACCAGCGATTGGGTGTGGCTACCCTCGGCAGGAGAGGTTCCCAACCTAAGGAGTTCCAGCTAGCAGTGGAGATGGACCATCAGAGTGCTCGAGGAATCAAACAACGCCTACCGGATCGCTTCCAGGTGAGTTTAATGTGTCCAATACGTTTAATGTTACTGACTTGGCCCCTTTCCATGCAGATGAACCAGTTTTGAGGACAAAACCTACTGAAGAGGGAGGGAATGATGAGGACATCAGGTCGTACATCCAGCCAGGAGACCAGACTGGCCGACCAGGAAGCTTGCCCGAGACAGCAGGACCATCTGGCGCGCCTGCCGGACCAGACAGTACCGCCGGACCCTCGACCTATAGGACCAGACCGGTCAACATCGCCGGCGGAGAGGCCCAAGCTTCCGGCACACTTGGTGGGGACGTGAATGACACCGCCGGTCCCCCTGATGACACCGCCGACTCTGGGATCAACTTGGCCGGTCCTGAAGTCATTCCGGCCAGTACCGCGCACAATCCAGCCGGTACAGGCCATCCAGCCGAGTACACGCACACTTCCACTTCTACACAAGAGGACTCGGACCAAATGAGCTACCAGCTCCAGGACATGCACTTAGAGGAAGTATCTACACCAGTGGTACCTCCAGGAGCAATGACAAGAAGCAGATCAAGAGCACTCTTCCACAAATTCAGCTTATGGGTCGACAACCTTCTAGGGGAAGAGCAGCTAAGGACAATGGGCCAGAAGAGCAAATTAGAGTCCAAAGGATTCTCAACAACACAAGGAACATCAGAGACTTGGGCTTTAGTGGCAAGAGAGGTCCGGGCCCAAAGATATTTAACCCTACTCCAAGTCGAAGACTAGGAGCAAGGCGCGTGCATGCCACAAGGACGGCCACCTTCCATTTCTTGGCCGTGAGGTGAGTTAAGGTAAGTTTACATTCGAATATATGCCTCTTTCTGTTTTGCAGGGTAGGATCTACTTGCTTTACATTTTTGAGTCAAGAACATTTTAGGAATAGGTCCTTTTTCGGTTATACACTTTTGTATTTTTTCCTTTTGTGCACTTTTGTAAACTTTCCTTTTTCTTATTTGAGTCGACCCTAGTAGGTCAAGCTGTCGAGCATATTAATAAGGCTCCTTCCAGCATTGTAGTTCGACAACCTTTTTGATTATTAATAAAGTAGAACTTTTTCCCTACGAGCTTTCTCTCAAGAGAGAATTGTGCGCTTAGAACCTAGTTGAGACCAGCCCTCCTAGCTCTAAGTTTGTGATTTATCACGAGGTTCATCACCCCTCGTGTGGTTCACTTCACCCTTCCATCGTTTACCAACCAGAAAACCTCTATCTAGAAGCCTAAGGTCGAGTTTCTCACCTAATCTTCTACAAACAGCCCACGCGCATCCAAGCCTTGAATCGAGGCTTGTATCACTTCTCAACAACACAAGGAACATCAGAGACTTGGGCTTTAGTGGCAAGAGAGGTCAGGGCCCAAAGATTCTTAACCCTACTCTAAGTCGAAGACTAGGAGCAAGGCGTGTGCATGCCACATGGATGGCCACCTTCCATTTCTTGGCCATGAGGTAAGATAAGGTAAGTTTCAATTCGAATATATGCCTCTTTCTGTTTTCCAGGGTAGGATCTAGATGCTTTACATTTTTGAGTCAAGAACATTTTAGGAATAGGTCCTTTTTTCGGTTATACACTTTTGTATCTTTTCCATTTGTTCACTTTTGTAAACTTTCCTTTTCTTTATTTGAGTCGACTGTAGAAGGTCAAGCTGTCGAGCATATTAATAAAACTCCTTCCAGCATTGTAGTTTGACAACCTTTTTGATATTAATAAAGATAGAACTTTTTCCCCAACAAGTTTTCTCTCAAGAATCTTGTGCGCTTAGAATCTAGTTGAGACCAGCCCTCCTAGCCCTAAGTTTGTGATTTATCACGAGGTTCATCACCTCTCGTGTGGTTCACTTCACCTTTCCTTCGAATACCAACCAAAAAACCCCTATCCAAGAAGTCTAAGGTCGAGTTTCTCACCTAAACTTCTCTAAACAGCCCACGTGCATACATCCTTGAATCAAGGCTTGTATCATTTTGGTATCAGAGCTTAAAGCTCCTAAACCAGGTTGTTTCTATCCTTTAGCATGTTTTGTTTTTAATTCTTGCATTAGTTTAAGTCGCATTCAAGAAAAATCAAAAAAATAACATCAAACTCCAAACCGAGTGCATCTAGCCTTTTACGTGTATCACTAGGGTTTAGATTCACTTTTGCATTGCCAATCACGTTTTCCTTTTTGTTTAAATCATATTTCCTTTATTTTTAAGTTAAATTAAAATGAAAAGAAAAAGAAAATAGAAAGAATACTAAAAGAATTTGAATTGGACAGCTAGCACAAGTTGTCAAGAAAGTTTCCTTTTTCTCAAATCTTCATATCTTTGAATTTCCAATTCTCATATTTTTTCCTTTTGCAAAATTTTCGAATCCTTATAAAAAGAAAACCCTCCTAATAATGTAGGAGCATCCTAACTTGTCTTCATTCTCTGTAGCACACAATGGCAGAAGAAAATATAGAAGCAACCGAAGCCATGATGGCCATGTTCACCACACTCCAAACACAACTCGCATCCATAGGCGAGAGGTTGGAGCGCGTGGAAAGACTGGTGAGATTCCAGGCCATAAGGCACATGAGAGCTGAGCAAGACCGTCCTGAGGGTCCTGAGCACCTTAGGACACGGCACGAACAGGAGGAACCCGAGCCAGATGGAGATGAGGACACACAACCTCATAACTATCACCATAGGCCGAGAGGACCTCCACGGCAACCAGAGGCAGAAGATGATGGCTTTGAGCCATATGGTCTTCACCAGAGACCAAGAATGCCTCCTAGACATCATGAGAATGGAGATGAACACGCCTATAACCGGGTAACTCATCCTGATGTTAAGCTAACTCCTCCAAGTTTTGCAGGAAAAGTAGACCCCGAGTGATGAGGACATCAGGTCGTACATCCAGCCAGGAGACCAGACTGGCCAACCAGGAAGCTTGCCCAAGACAGCAGGACCATCTGGCACGTCTTCCGGACCAGGCAGTACCGCCGGACCCTCGACCTATAGGACCAGACCGGTCAGCATCGCCGGCGGAGAGACCCAAGCTCCCGGCACACTTGGTGGGGACATGGATGACACCTCTGGTCCCTCTGGTGATGCCGCCAACTCCGGGATCAACTTGGCCGGTCCTGAAGGCATCCCGGCCAGTACCGCGCACAATCCAGCCGGTACAGTCGATCCAGCCGAGTACACGCGCAATTCCACTTCCACACAAGAGGACTCGGACCAAATGAGCTACCAGCTCCAGGACATGCACCTAGAAGAAGTATCTACACCAGTGGTACCTCAAGGAGCAATGACAAGAAGAAAATCAAGGGCACTCTTCCACAAATTCAGCTTATGGGTCGACAAGCTCCTAGAGGAAGAGCAGCTAAGGACAATGGGCCAGAAGAGCAAATTAGAGTCCAAAGGATTCTCAACAACACAAGGAACATCAGAGACTTGGGCTTTAGTGGCAAGAGAGGTCAGGGCCCAAAGGTTTTTAACCCTACTCCAAGTCAAAGACTAGGAGCAAGGCGCGTGCATGCCACAAGGACGGCCACCTTCCATTTCTTGGCCATGAGGTAAGTTAAGGTAAGTTTTCAATAAGAATATTTGTGTCTTTCTGTTTTGCAGGGTAGGATCTAGAATATTTACTTTTATTGAGCCAAAAACATTTTAGGAGTAGGTCCTTTTTCGGTTATACACTTTTGTATCTTTTCCTTTTGTACACTTTTGTAAACTTTCCTTTTCTTTGTTTGAGTCGACCCTAGAAGGTCAAGCTGTCAAGCATATTAATAAGGCTCCTTCCAGCATTGTAGTTCGACAACCTTTTTGCTAATTAATAAAGATCGAATTTTCTTTACAAGTTATTCTCTCAAAGAAGCTTGTGCGCTTAGAACCTAGTTGAGACCAGCCCTCCTAGCTCTAAGTTTGTGATTTATTACGAGGTTCATCACCCCTCGTGTGGTTCACTTCACCCTTCCATCTTTTACCAACCAGAAAACCCCCATCCAGAAGCCTAAGGTTGAGTTTCTCACCTAATCTTCTACAAACAGCCCACGCGCATACATCCTTGAGTCAAGGCTTGTATCATTTTGGTACCAGAGCTTAAAGCTCCTAAACCAGGTTGTTTCTATCCTTTTGCTTGTTTTGTTTTTAGTTCTTGCATTAGTTTAAGTCGCATTCAAGAAAAATCAAAAAAATAACCTCAAACTCCAAACCAAGTGCATCTAGCCTCCTACGTGTATCACTAGGGTTTAGATTCACTTTTGCATTGCCATTCACGTTTTCCTTTTTGTTTAATTCATATTTCCATTAATTTTAAGTTAAATTAAAAAGAAAAGAAAAAGAAAAGAAAAGAAAATAGGAAAATACCCAAAAGATTTCGAATTGGACAGCTAGCACAAGTTGTTTAGGAAGTTTCCTTTTATTCGAATTTCCTTTCCTTAGGATTTTTCCTTTTTGCATTTTTTCGAACCCCTTATAAAAAGAAAACCCTCCTAATAATTTAGGAGCATCCTAACTTGTCTTATTTCCTTGTAGGACGCCATGGGAGAAGAAAATAGAGAAGCAGCCGAAGCCATGATGGCCATGTTCACCACACTCCAAACACAACTCGCATCCATAGGCGAGAGGTTGGAGCGCGTGGAAAGACCGGTGAGATTCCAGGCCATAAGGCACGTGAGAGCTGAGCAAGACCATCCTGAGGGTCCTGAGCACCTTAGGACACGGCACGAACAGGAAGAACCCCAGCCAGATGGAGATGAGGACACACAACCTCATAACTATCACCATAGGCCGAGAGGACCTCCACGGCAACCAGAGGCAGAAGATGATGGCTTTGAGCCATATGGTCTTCACCAGAGACCAAGAATTCCTCCTAGACATCATGAGGATGGAGATGAACGCACCTACAACCGGGTAATTCATCCTGATGTTAAACTAACTCCTCCAAGTTTTGCAGGAAAAGTAGACCCCGAGGCTTACCTAGATTGGGAGAGGAGAATGGATCATATCTTTGATCACTACAACTAACCAGGACCTAGGAGAGTCTCAATGACAGTAGCACAACTCACGGACAATGCCCTCATCTGGTGGGATCGTGAGGTATCTAGCAGAAGGAGGAAGAGAATGAGACCCATAGACTCATGGGTCGACATGAAAGACCTCATGCGACAAAGGTTTGTTCCACCTTACTTTCATAGAGATTTGCAACGTCGTTTTCGTACTCTTAAGCAGGGTACCAGATCAGTAGAGGAGTACTATGAAGAGTTCGAGAAGTTAAGGAACAGATTGGAGCTCAATGATGATGAAGAAGCATTGATGGCACAATTCTTGGATGGACTCCAAGAAAGGATCAGTCGCAAGGTGGAAAGGCAAATCTACAATGACTTCAAAGACTTGTTCCACCTATCTGTGCAAGCTGAGCAGCACATCAAACATAAGAGCCAAGACATCCGCAGCAAGCCTAAGACATCTTGGGCACCAAGCAACATGCCCAAGCCTGTAGACAAAGGCAAAAGCAAAGAGATCGAGTCAAGGTTCAAGAGCAAGCCTCCTGAACCCACCCGTGACCAGAGAGAGCCTGGTAAGTCTTCTAACCCTCAGAGATCACGTGACATAACTTGTTTCAAGTGCAGGGGACGTGGACACATCTCAAGAGAGTGCCCAAACAACCGAGTCATGCTGATTACGGAGGCAGGAGAGTATGAGTCCCAAGATGAAGAGGACTATGAACCAGAAGGAGAGTATGGTGACATTGAGTACCCTGATGTGGGGGAAGTGCTGGTCACTAGACGTATCCTCAGTTCAATGGTGGATCCTTCAGAGACCATCCAGAGGGAGAACATCTTCCACAGCCGTTGCACCATCAAGGGCAAGGTATGTAACCTCATCATAGATGGTGGTTCTTGCACTAACGTTGCTAGTGCATATGTGGTTGATAAGCTAGGTCTGGAGAAGACAAAGCATCCTCGACCATATAGACTGAGATGGCTCGATGACAAAGTGGAGCTAAAGATCCATGAACAAGTCATTGTACCATTCAGTGTGGGCAAGTACCAGGATCAAGTCATATGCGACGTGGTGCCCATGCAAGCTGGTCATCTTCTACTAGGAAGACCATGGCAGTTTGACAAAGAGACCAGGCATGATGGCCGAACCAATCTCTACACCTTCGTGCATGACAAGAGAAAGGTCAGCCTAGCTCCTCTTACACCTGCTCAGGTACACGAGCTACAACTCCAAATGAGTAAGGAAAAGAAACTTATCAAGTCTAATTTTCTTATTCAACCAAGCCATGTCCGGAGAGCTTAAGCCTCGAAGGATTTAATGATACTAATGGTCTTCAAAGAAGTTTTGAGTGTAGAACATGGAATGGTAGAGCTACCTCCTGAAGTAGCAACTCTCCTCAACAAATTCCAGGATGTATTTCCAGAGGAGATTCCAGCAGGCTTGCCTCCTTTACGTAGCATAGAACACCAGATTGATCTAGTGCCCGGAGCAGCCCTGCCCAACCGGCCAGCCTACCGGATGAGTCCAGAGGAGTCCAAGGAGCTTGAGAAGCAAGTCAAGAAACTCCTGGAGAAAGGATATGTTCGAGAGAGCCTCAGTCCATGTGCCGTACCAGTGCTACTAGTGCCCAAGAAGGATGGGACTTGGCGCATGTGTGTGGACTGCCGAGCAATCAACAACATCACAGTCAAGTACAGGCATCCAATACCACGACTGGATGACATGCTAGATGAGCTGAGTGGAGCCACGGTATTCTCCAAGTTAGACCTCAAAAGTGGATACCACCAGGTAAGAATGAAGGTAGGTGATGAGTGGAAGACTGCTTTCAAGACAAAGCAAGGACTCTACGAGTGGGCAGTCATGCCATTCGGCTTGACTAATGCCCCAAGCACCTTCATGCGCCTTATGAACCAAGTTCTTAGGGCGTACATCAGTAAGTTTGTCGTAGTTTACTTTGATGATATACTAGTTTATAGTAAGTGCCTACGGGAACACCTCACACATCTTGAGATGGTACTTAAAACCCTTCGACAAGAAGTGCTTTATGCCAATCTCAAGAAGTGCACCTTTTGTACTGATAAACTTGACTTTTTAGGTTTTGTTGTAAGTTCACAGGACCTACAGGTTGATGAGGAAAAGATTCGAGCCATACAAGAATGGCCAACACCAGGCAACATCAGCCAAGTGAGGAGCTTCCACGGACTGACCAGCTTCTATAGGATATTCGTGCCCAACTTCAGCAGTATTGCCTCGCCCTTGACGGCAGTAGTGAAGAAGAACGTGGGATTCAGCTGGGGAGAAGCTCAGGAGAAGGCATTCCAGGCCTTGAAGGACAGCCTTACACATGCACCAGTGCTAGTCCTTCCCGACTTCAACAAGACGTTTGAAGTGGAATGTGATGCCTCTGGAATAGGCATAGGAGCAGTGCTAACCCAAGGAGGGAGACCAGTGGCATACTTCAGTGAGAAGCTAGGTGGTGCCTCACTGAACTACCCCACGTATGACAAGGAGCTCTATGCCCTTGTCCGAGCATTGGAGACTTGGCAGCATTACTTGCTGTCCAAGGAGTTTGTGATCCACACTGATCATGAGACTCTCAAACACCTCAGAGGGCAAACCAATCTCAAGAGGAGACATGCCAGGTGGATGGAGTTCATAGAGACCTTCCCGTACAAGAAGGGCAAAGATAATGTGGTAGCCGATGCACTATCAAGGAGGTTTGCCTTGATATCAACCATGGAGGCAAAGGTCCTAGGATTCGAGCACATCAAGGACCTATACAAGGATGATCCTGACTTTGCTGAGAGCTACAAGGAGTATGGCACAGGGAGTCATGGCAAGTTCTACATCCATGAGGGATTCTTGTTCCGAGAGAGAAGGTTGTGCAGACCACAAGGATCATTAACAGAGCTTATCATCCGAGAAGCTCATGGAGGAGGACTCATGGGCCACTTTGGTGTCGACAAGACTCTAGCAGTGGTCAAGGAGCACTTCTACTGGCCACACATCAAGAGGACAGTAGAAGCTCATTGTGCAAGGTGCATCACTTGCAAGAAGACAAAGTCTCGAGTGCAACCTCATGGGTTGTATCTCCCACTGCCCATACCGACGCATCCATGGGTGGATATATCAATGGACTTTGTTCTAGGACTGCCCAAGATCAACCACAAGGATGCAATCTTTGTAGTGGTGGACAGATTGTCCAAGATGGCACACTTCATTCCGTGTGCCAATGTCAATAAGTCCCGAGTGCACCCTCACGGGTTGTATCTCCCTCTGCCCATACCTACACATCTATGGGTGGACATATCAATAGACTTCGTTCTAGGTCTGCCCAAAATCAACCACAAAGATGTTATCTTTGTGGTGGTGGACAGATTCTCCAAGATGGCACATTTCACCCCATGTGCCAATGTCAATGATGCCACGCAAACAGCCAAGCTGTTCTTCAGGGAGATCGTACGGCTTCACGGAGTGCCAAGGACAATCGTGTCAGACAGGGACACCAAGTTCCTCAGCTACTTCTGGATTTCCCTCTGAAGGAAGCTAGGCACGAAGCTGCTCTTCTCTACCACCTGCCGTCCTTAAACCGATGGCCAAACTGAAGTGGTCAACAGGACATTGTCGACTCTTCTCATGACTACACTAGGGAAGAACCTCAAGACTTGGGTTGAGTGCCTGCCATTCATAGAGTTCGCATACAACCGATCCATGCACTCAGCAACCAAGAAGACCCCTTTTGAAGTAGTATACGGCTTCAACCCCCTAACACCTTTGGAGCAAATGCCACTACCACCAGCAGGGATGACCAACCTCAACGGAGCATCAAAGGCGGAGTTCACAAAAGATACACCAGAAGGTAGCAGAAAACTTGGAGAAGAGGACTAGGCAGTACGTGACTCTTGCCAACAAGGGAAGAAAGGAGATGATTTTTTAACCAGGCGATTGGGTGTGGCTACACCTACGGCAGGAGAGGTTCCCAACCCTAAGGAGTTCCAAGCTGGCCCAAAGAGGAGATGGACCATTCATAGTGCTGGAGAGGATCAACAACAAAGCCTACTGGATCGAGCTTCCAGGTGAGTTTAATGTGTCACATTCAACGTAACTGATTTAGCTCCTTTCCATGCAGATAAATCAGTTTTGAGGTCAAAACCTACTGAAGAGGGAGGAGATGATGGATACATCAGATCGTATGGCCGGCTAGGAGACCAGACTGGCCAACCAGGGAGCTTGCCCGAGACAGTCGGACCATTTGGCACGTCTGCCAGCCCAAGCGGTACAGCCGGACCGATCAACCTTTCTGGCGGAGAGGCCCAAACATCCAGCCCAACAAGCGGCAACGTGGATGACACCGCCGACCCAATCGGTGACTCCACCGGCTCCGGAATCAACTTGGCCGGCTCTGATGACAATTCGGCCAGTACCTCGCACAGTCCAGCCGGTACAGCCGATGCAGCCGATTGCACCAGCATTTCAACATCTACACAAAGAGACTCAGACCAGATAAGCTACCAGCCTCAAGACATGCATCTAGATGAAGTTTCTACACCAGTGGTGCCACCAGGAGCAATGACAAGGAGCAGATCAAGGGCACTCTTCCACAAGTTCAGCTTGTGGGTCGACAAGCTCCTAGAGGATGATCGACAAAGAGCATTGGGCCAATAGTGCAAAGAAGAGTCCAAAGGCATCTCAACAATGCAAGGTAATTTAGAGACTTGGGCTTTAGTGGCAAGAGAGGTCAGGGCCCAAAGATTCACAACCCTACTCCAAGTCAAAGACTAGGAGCTAGCCGCGTGCATGCCACAAGGTCGGCCACCTTCTATTTCTTGGCCGATAGGTAAGAATGGTAATTTTTCAAATTATATACTTGATTTTTTCTGTTTTTCAGGGTAGGATTTAAAATGTTTACATTTTTTGAGTCAAAGACAATTTAGGTAGACGTCCTTTTTCGGTTATTCACTTTTGTAAGTTTTCCATTTGTGCACTTTTGTAAGTTTTCCATTTTTTCTTTGAGTCGACCCTAAAAGGTCAAGCTGTTGAGCATATTAATAAGCCTCCTTCCAGCATTGTAGTTCAACAACCTTTTTCTGATATTAATAAAGAACGAATTTTCTTTCAACAAGTTTTTCTCTCAAGAGACTTGTGCGCTTAGAACCTAGTCGAGACCAGCCCTCCTAGCTCTAAGTTTGTGACTAATCACGAGGTTCATCACCCCTCGTGTGGTTCACCTCGGCCTTCCATCCCTTACCAAACAGAACACCCCCATCCAAAAGCCTAAGGTTGAGTTTCTCACCAAGTCTTCTCCAAACAGCCCACGCGCGTACAACCTTGAATTGAGGCTTGTATCAAAATGGGTGCATAGAATTCCTAAAATGTTAATGAAAAAACAAAAAGATGGTCAAATGCATGGTGAAGCAATGTAAAAACCATGGGGTATTCCAGGCCGAACCCAAAACTGCACTGCACACTCGAGTACACCCAAAAACCCCGATGAGGAGCTATTGATCTTGTGGTAAGAATTGCCAGCTTATGGGTGCTTGTGGGAGCTTAAGGAAGTCACTGTGAATCCATTTCCAAAATTCAACCTTGAGCACAATTTTGGTTTTGAGTGGTGGGGTATTGATAGGTGCGATGCTACACATTTGTCAATCATCTACACATATGGCTAAAGTACACAAAGTGGCTAAGTGGGATGCAAGAATCAGCAAACCAAGTTATTGAGCAAAACTGGACTGAAGACTTGGGCTTTATCAATAAATAATAAATTAGAATAACCACTAAAGTTGTCATAAGTAGTAATAGGGTTGGTGGAAGAACTTATATAAATAGTTAGAAATAGTATTAACAAGGGTATCGAATAGTTTGTGGAAGGTTTATTAACAAAATCCTCGAGATCTTTGTAATTCCAGGAATATAATCTATCAAAACTTAATTTCTATATTATGTCCTCATATTTTTTGATGATATCCTAATTTATAGCAGCTATCCAGCGGCACATGAGGAACATTTGGAAGAAGTTTTGAAGCTCATGTAAACTCATCTGTTGTACGCCAAAAGGAGAACATGGAGATCATTTGCTACAGAACTTGCAAAGTAGCTTGGGCATTTCATTCAGGAAAATGGAGATCGATAGACCATGCTAAGGTTGTAGCGGTTTCAGAATGGGTGAAGCCGGTAAACGTAAAACAACTCTATAGGTTCCTAGGTCCTGCAGGTTATTACGGAAGGTTCGTCAAAGACTTTGCAACCATTGCAGACCTCTAATTGCATTGACTATGAAGGAATGCTTCATGTGAACTGATGAAGCGCAATTAGCTTTTGAAAAATTGAAATCACCACTATGCATAGCTCTAGTGTTAGCACTACCTGTTTTCATAAGGCTTTTTTGTGGACTCTGACCCCTCAGGACAAGCTATCAATGCTATTTTAATGCAAGAGAGGCCCCCAATCTATCCATCAGTAGGCATTTGAAGGGCATGCAACTCAATCTATCCATATACTAGAAGGAACTCCTCGCAGTGGTATTCGCAGTGCAAAAATAGAGACACTATTTTCTGACGGGTCATTTCGTCATCAAAACCGACCAACGAAGCCTGAATTATTTGCTGGAGCAGCGGCTTAATACCCCGATACAACAACAATGGTTGCTTAAGCTACTGGAAATTGATTCCAAAATTCAGCACAAGGCGGGAAAGGAAAATTTGGTATCTGATGCGTTGTCACAGAAGGACGGCTTAGAAATTTTGCACATGGACTGCTATATAATGCAAAAGATTTAAGCAGGCTACAATACGGACCTACAAACAAAAGAGCTGAGCGAGATCCTCAAGGTCACCCATGAAGCCAAAACTCTGTTCTCATGGTGATGTGATCATCGGTCTAACCCCCATCCAACTGGCCGGTCTGGCTGGTCCAAAGAACACAAAAACGGCCAAAAACGCAGAAAACGATAAATAAGTGTATCTTCATGAATTTATGATCAACCAAGAAGCGGCCATACAAGAACAAACTTGGCCTATAATTTTGATTCACAGAGGACACGTGGCGAGATGGAGCTTTTCCCAAACCAGGCCGTACTAAGTCATACACCATTAATCAAGTTGATATTGCCTAAACTTACCATACTTGGAACTTTCTTTATATGAAAGGTTCCAAACTTTTTTTTGGCGATCAGGAGACTTTTTGGTACTTTTAGGAACTCCCAGAAGTACTTTTATAAACCCAGACACACCTTAGACCAGGCTAGTCCGTCTAATCCTTCAAATGAGCTGATTGGAACTGTTTATGGTAAGAGAGATGAGAAACCGGCTTCATTACTTGCAAACCAAAACATGACGTGCAGGACAATGCACCAGCCAACACCGAATCAGGCTAGCCAGAGTTGGAGCTACTTATAATGACCTCCACAAATCAGAATGAATGTATTCCAAAACATGTTTAGAAGTGTGTCTCCCTTTTGGGAACTTCTGTTATGCGCTCTGCCTAAGACACAAGCCTCACAGAAGTCCAATGTCTTAACATTCTTTTCAGTGAGACATCCTTGCTTAACCAATGCATTCATTCCTTTTATGCTCATGTGTCCGAGCCTTATGTGCCACCTTTTGTGAGATTAATGTTTGGCTTTGCCATTGCAGTTTCTCCACTTGGTACTGTTCCTTGTAAGTAGAAGAGACCATCACAATACTGCTTGGAGATTATTTTCTGATCTGATTTGTAGAATTGCACTCTGAAATCTTTTCCTTCATATCTACATCCCATCTTTTCAAGAAATCCATATGAAATTAGATTTCTGTCCATGGTTGGCATGTATCTTACATTTGTAAGTATTACACTACTACCATCATCATTTAAGATTCTGACTTTCCCAATACCTTTGATTTCACTTGAGGTATTGTTTCCCATCAACACCTTTCCTCCTTCTCTTTCTTTTAGATCAAACAGAACATCTCTGTTTGGAGTGATGTGAAAGGTGTAACCTGAGTCAAGAATCCATTCCTTCTTAGTGTCTTGTTGGCTAGCAGTTAGCACTAAAGGTTATGTGGGGTTTGTTGCAATGTTTTCAGAATCAGCATCTTTGTTGTGTTTTCTTTCAGGGCATTATTTTTTAAAGTGACCTTCTTTTCCATAAATCCAACATTCTTTTGTGTGTTTTGGTCGGGATTGTGATCTTTGTTTGCTTTTAGATCTTACTCTCCAAGTTTTATCAATTTTCTTCTCAGTTCTGCCCATGTTGCTGACGAATAATCCTTCTATTGTGTTCTTTGCCTTCACCAAACCCTTTTCCTTTAGCTCTACTTCTTTTGAGTATGCTGCACATGTAACACCTCTCACGGTCAGAGTATCTTTCCCACTGCCATATTTAAGAGTATCTACCAGTGACTTATATTGCTTTGGTAAACTTGTTAGGATTTGTATGGCTTGATCTTCGTCACTGATTTTGATGTTAAAACTTGCTAGATCTGCAACAAACTTTTATCTTCAATACTCTTATTTTCTTCCATTTTAAAATCTGCAAATTTTTATTTCAGGTAGATTCGATTCGGCAGGGTTTTGGTTTGATATTCTGTCAAGTGCTCGGCACATATCCTGTGCAGTTGGTTCTAGCCATACTTTCGTGAGAATCAGATCAGATAGACTCATGCTGATCAGATTTCTCACTCGCAGCTCTTTGTCTTGCTTACTTGGATCAGGTTTTATATCTTCTCGTTCTTCTCCATCTTTCTCTTCTTCTTTAGAATTAGGTTTATCCTTTAGAACCGATCCTAACCCAATAATCTCAAGATGACAAAGCATCTTATACTTCCACAAAGCAAAATCACTTTTTCCATCAAATTTTTCTACTTCACTGATGTAGGTTCCATGATGGTTGATTCTGATTTGAACTTACTGTGTTTTCAGGGAATTTTGTGGCTAAAGAATACGCTTTGTATCTGAGGAGATGTTAGTAAATTATACCCGGAGCTTCAATTTTCAGATAATTGCTCCCTTCTGTTTTACTAAGTTTCTCTCCACTCACTTTCTCGATGAACTGGACCTTTCTTAACCTTTGCTCTGATACCACTGTAGAGAAAAGTGATCTATGGCTTCTTGTATCTATAACACAATTTGTTTGAGTTCCTCTCTAAAACCGAGAGTAATCTCACCTGTTGTTATTAAACTAGCAAAACCGATACAACCTTGCACAGAAAACAAAACGTATTCTTCTATGATTTTATCAAAGACTTAAAGAACTTAAACCTACTCATATGTCTCTTATATATGAGACTCTTACACAACCATTTAACCTAATAAAAGATTTGTGTTTATCTTGTAGGTTTACGGCAACAAAGGTGTTAACCATTCAACCTTGGGTATGCATGATTTCTCGAGGCCCATGACACACAATTGGTCCAAAAGTCACTAAGACCCACAATAAGTAGAAATCCACAGTTAAGCAAACTATACTTGAATGAATATATGGTATTAACACACAAAAATAGTAGGAAATCAACACAAGGAAACACTTCTATGATTTTAGTTTTGGCTTCTTTTGGCAACTGACTTTTAAACAAACTAAAATACAATACTTATTTTTGGTTTTGATATTAACTGTTGAAGAAAACAATAAAAAGACTCTATAAATCTCTTTTTATTAAACTTAACTAGCAACTAAATTCGAAAATGATATTTATTTTTTGGTTTTTATCTCATAATAGAACGAAATTAAGAAAACAGGAAATGCAATTTGTTTTTTAGATTTATATGAGAAGCAAAAACAAGAAATAAAAAGAAACAACAAGAAACAATGCAAATGAAAAATTAAAAACAAAGTTTTTGATTTAGTTTTTTGGATAAGATGTAAATAAGAAAATGCAAAACAAAAGCATAAAAGATAAAGGATAAATATTGGATTAACACAACCTGAGATAGGAGCATTTAGCTCTGATACCAAATGATGTAAGATTGAGTATCAGTCTCACAAGCGGTACGGCCGTGACTCACAAGATCGAGAATATCCCCTGGCTTAAACGGGCAAGAGAACTAAAAGGATGGGATTTTGATCGAATCAAATGATCAAAGGTGAACTAAGGGAGTTTGAATCTTTCAAACTAACCAGGTCATGGATACAATAGAAAGGAAGTGAATCACAAACTTAGTTTCTAAAGAACAAGAACAAGATTCAAACACAAAGCTTTGAAAAAAATAGTTTGTATTCAACTTTTCATTTCGATGGTTGCCTGAGCTTACAATGAGATCGTACTGAGCTTATATAGTGCTCATAGCAATGGTCCTAAAGTCTAGAAACAGAAAAATAAATCGTACATTTAAAGTATATGGTGGTTGGTCATTAATGTCTAGTTTGACCAACATAGAAAGTGTATATGCTTGTATCTTGAGAGCTTAGAGGCGAATGTAAGATGTTTAGGTACATCCTGGAAACTTTGGAAAGACTGTAATACGTGCCAAAGTTTCAAGAAATAGAGATGTTACAATCTGAACACATTAAGTTCTCTTGCGTCCAGATATGGCAAATCTTGGAGAGGATGGATCCGCCTGATCCTATGGTGTCTGATGCATGGTAGGTTGATTTTGAGCTTTCTTAAGGACTTAATAATCTACCCTGGATGCCATGTCTTGATTTACAAGTGATTAAACTGGTTGGTCATATCATTTGCCATAACGGCTCCATTCGGTTCATTTGAAGACATAAATGGACCCACCTGGTCCAAGCCGTGTTTGGGCTTCTACAAGTTCCTAAGAAAGATCCTAAAAGTACCACAAAGTCTCCTAGTTACCAAAGTAATGTTTGGAGACTTTCATATAAGGAAAGCTCCAAATATGGTAAGTTCCAAAAACACCAACTTGATGAATGATGCATGACTTGATCCGGCATGGTTTGAGATGAGCTCCATGTCGCCGCATGTCCTCTGTCAGTCAGGATTATAGGAGGTTTGGTCTTGGCTGAACTCTTCTTGGTTAGGCTTAAATTCATGAATATACACCCATGTATCTTTTTGCGCCTTTTTGGCGGGCTTTGTGTTCCTTGGGCTGTCCGGGCCAGCTAGTTGGCCGGGGGTTGGTCCTGTGACCTCATCGGTTACCTTCTGAAAATCCCATGGATGATATTCAGACTTTTGAGGAGATTTTCAGCACAATCAAGGTAAATGGAGTGCCAGTTCACTACCTAATGTGCACTCTTTTCAAATTTTCTCTAGCATACAAGGCAATTCGTTGGGGTGAAGCAGTTAGCTCCAGGATCTTAGGAAACTTGGGATGAATCCAAAGATGCATTCCTGAACCATTTCTTCACCAAGTCTAGGTACAACCTTCTGAGAAATAAGATCTCAAACTTTCAGCAAGATAGGGCAGAATCATTGTATGAAGCACGAAAGAGATTCAGTGATCCAAATCTCTTAACCAGTTTTTACTGCAGTATCGAGGGAAAATTTCAGATTGATGGGATACTACTACGAGATTTCATGACCAGGCAGGTTGATGAGGCTTACGCTCTCATCAACAACTTGGCTGCTAGTAACAGCAACCACTGCCCGGAGTTTGATAGAAGCCAGGAAAATGTTAGTAGCATGGAATCGCAGAGGATAGAAGAGCTGAGTGCAAAGATGCACATGATATTGAAGAGAGAGCAACTGAATTCAGTCAGTTTTTGTTATGGGATTGAGAATACTGATACGTTTGCAGGAGACATGAAAAATGACATGGACGATCACGTTGAGGTAAGCTACATCATAGTTCCAGGGAAATTCATTCAACAAGAACAATAGGAACCACCCAAATCTGTCTTATAGAAGCAATAATGTTGAGAATCCCCAAAATCAGGTCTATCCTCTTAAGCAAACTTTCCAACCAAAGCAAAGGTATCAAAGCAGTTTTGGTCAGCAATTCCCAAATAGAGAGCAAAGCAACAGTTTCAACTAGGGTTTCCAAAATACCTGTCAAGCGCCTTTGGTGTCCCCGCTACTTCTGACAACAAAATCGAGTTAATGCTATAAAACCTCTTGGAATATCAACAATAGAATTCCACGACATCAATGCTAAAGTTGACAACATGTACAGGAATTTGAACGGTAAATTTGAGGCATTTTATTCGCATGTGAAGAAATCGGATGTGCAAGTAGCTCATACAACAGAGGCAGTCATAAGGACTTTTGGCGTTCTCCCCGGAAAACCCGAGCAAAATCCTAGAAATGAGTATTGTAATGCCATTATACTTAGGAAAAAGATCTGGATGTAGAGTTCGTGGAAAAAAGAAGGAATGGACCAATGGGGCACAAGATCTATTGATCTTACACAGGGATTGATAGATTTCATCTTCTAGGAAACTACAAGATCGAATGATCTAAGGACCGGACCAATTGATATGGTCCAGTAACCAATCTAGTGCGCTAGGAGATCGATCGACTATGATCTGGACATATCGATCCCAAAATTCAGCTTGTTCATGGAAAAGGACTTCTAGAAGACCAAGGCAACTCGACTACGGGACAAGAATGCAAAAACCAAACCAAAGGCCTACTACTTCACCAAACTGCTCCAGAAGCATGGCCTCTCGTGGAAAAGGAGGTCAAGGCCCAAAAATATGTAAACCGACTTCAAGTGCACGATTGAGAGCTAGGCGCGTGTCTACAATAAAGTTGATCACTTTCTATTTCTTGGCCAAAAGGTAAAAAGGTAAGTTTTACGTTTCTACATTGCCTTTTCTGTTTTGTAGGATAGGACTTAGTATTTTTCCTTTTAATTGAGTCAAGAACATTAAGTAGTTTTACTTTTTCAGTTGTTTCCATTTGTTGTATTTTTCCTGTTGCACTTTTGTATCTTTTTTTTTCTTTTGTGTGTCGACCCTAGAAGGTCAAGGCTGCCGAGCATATTAATAAGGATCCTTCATTATTGTAGTTCAACAACCTTTTTCCACATATCAATAAAGAATCGAATTTTCTTCCCTAAGAGTCTTTGCGCACAAAGTTCTCTTGACTTTTCTAAAGCTAGTCAAGATTCGAACTTCTAGAGTTAGAGTTGTGATTTATCATGAGCCCTCTCACACCTCATGTGGTTCAATTTGCCCCATCACCCCAAACATTCACAAAACTATCCTAAGAAGCTTAGGCCGAATTTCTCGCCCAAGCTCCTTGCATCATGTCTGAGAGCAATATGACCATGATCCCAAACTTGTATCATTTTGATATTAAAGCTTAAGCTCCTAAAAACCAGGTTGTCTCTATCCTTTTGTTTGATTTCGTGCATTAGTCTAGTTAGTCTTATTAAAAAAAAACCAACTTGGCACCTAACCTCACCTACGTGCATCGTTAGGGCTTAGGATCCAAGAACCAAAATCGATTTCCATTGCATCTTAAGTTGTCTTTTCATTTTTCTAGGTTGTGTTTTTATTACTATTAAGTTATTTCAAAAAATATAAAAAAGAAAACTACCAAAAAGCATAAAGGAAATCGACAAGAATTTTAGGAGAATTTCCTTTTCATCACTTACCTTTTTTCTCATTGTTTTCCTTTCCCCTTATTTCCTTTTTCTTTTTTTACCTTTTTTTATAATAAATTTCCCTTATTATACAGGCCAACTCCTAGACTAAATCTTAGAGCAAGTCACTCCTTCCTACTTGCAGCACACGATAGCAGAGAATAGAAGTCAAGATGCTACCGAAGCCATGATAGCTATGTTCACCACACTACAAACTCAACTCGCCTCAATTGGAGAGAGACTTGAGCGCGTGGATCAGCAAATGAAGTTCCAAGCCATAAGGAATGTAAGGGCTGGATATGGCCATGGCCACACCAAAGCCAACAACTGGCCCTAGGCCACGGCCAGAGCAGAAAGGTCCCCACCTGGTTGGAGAAGAAGGCCACCGGCCTCACGACTACAACCCTATGCTGAGAGGACTCCCACGGCAACCAGGAGAGGAAGGTGATAGCTACCAGCCATACGGCCACAACCCAAGGCCAAGAATACCTCCAAGGCATCAAGAAGAAGCAGAGAACTACGTGTACAACAAGGTATTACATCAAGATGTTAAACTAACTTCTCGAAGTTTTGCAAAAAAATTAGACCCCGAGGCCTATCTAGATTGGGAGCAAAGGATGGATCATATCTTTGATCATTACAACCAGCCAAGGCCTAGGAGGATCTCCATGGTAGTAGCTCAGCTCACAGAAAATGCTCTCATATGGTGGGATATTGATGTTCCTGACCAAAAAAAGAAGAGACTAAGGTCCGTAGACTCATGGGTCGACATGAAAGACCTCATGAGACAAAGGTTTGTCCCTTCTTAATTTCACAGAGACTTGCAACAACTTTTTCGAACTCTTAAGCAGGGTACAATGTCAGTAGAGAAATACTATGAAGAGTTCGAGAGGCTAAGAAACAGGCTTGAGCTAAACGACGATGAGGAGGCATTGATGGTTCAATTCTCGGATGGCTTGCAAGAGAGGATCAGCCAGAAGGTAGGAAGGAAAATCTACAGTGACTTCAAGGATCTTTTTCACATCTCTGTCAAGGCTGAACAGCACATCAAACGCAAAGGCCAAAACCTACGTAACAGGCGTAAAACACCTTGGATGCCAAGAAATGGCAGCGGCAAGCCAATGGACAAAGGCAAGGGCCTTAAGCTCAAGTCAAGATTCAAGAGAAAGACCCCTGAACCAACTCCTGACCAATGAGCCGAGCCAAGTAAGTCTTCCAACCTTCAAAGATCACGTGACATAACTTGTTTCAAGTGTAGGGGGCACGGCCACATTTCAAGGGAGGGTCCAAAAACCCGAGTCATGTTGATCACGAGGCTAGAGAGTACGAATCTCAATATGAAGAAGAAATGGAACGAGAAGGAGAGTATGGCGTGATACAAAGCTTTGAATCAATGCCGTAACAGTCGCAAGCTGGGGTGAGAAGATTAGGCGAGAGACTCAGCCTTAGGCTTCTGAGGTATGGTTTTCTGGTGGGTATTGCGCGGTGGGGTGAAGTGAACCACACGAGGGATGGAAAGCCTCATGATAAATCACAACTTAGAAACTAGGAGGGCTGGTCTCAACTAGGGTTCTAAACAATTAGAATTTTTAGGAGAAAACTCGTAAGAAAAATGCTCTTTTTATTAATAATCAAAAAGTTGTCGAACTACAGTGCTAAAAGGAGCCTTATTAATATGCTCAGCAGCTTTCACCTTCTAGTGTCGACCCAAAAAAAAAGGAAAAATACAAAAGTGTATAAAGGAAAGATTACAAAAGGGAATAACCGAAAAAGGACATCTACTTAAATGTTCTTGACTCAATAAATAGAAAACTACTAATTCCTATCCTGCAAAACAGAAAAGAAAAATATATAATTGAAAACTTATCTACTTACCATTCGGCCAAGAAATGGAAGGTGGCCGACCTTTGTTACACGCGATTACTCTTCTCTTTGAAGTAGGGTTATGAAGTGTTGGGCCTTGACCTCTTTTGCCACGAGAGCCCAAGTTTCTGAAGTCCTTTGAGATGTTGAGAAGCCCATGAATTCATCCTTGCACACTTTGGCCCAATGCTCCTTGTCGTTGGTCTTCTAGGAGCTTGTCTACCACAAGCTGAACTTGTGCAAGAGTGCCCTTGTTTTGCTCCTTGTCATGGCTCTTGGTGGTACCACTAGTGTAGAGACTTCATCTAGGTTCATGCCTTGAAGCTGGTAGCTGATTTGATCCGAGTCTCCTTGTGTAGAGGTGGAAATGGTAGTGTGATCGCTTGAGCCGGCTGGACCGTGTGTAGAGCTGGCCGAGTTCAAATCGGAGCTGGCAAGATCGATTGGTGGGCCGGCGGCATCACCAGCTGGGCCGGCGGCGTCACCAGCTCGGCCGGTGGTTTTAGTCACGTCGTCGCCAGTTGGGCCGGAGATTTGGGCCTCTCCACCGGAGAAGTTGGTCGGTCCAGCCCGGTTGATCGTAGGGCCGGCGTGATGAGGACATTAGATCATCTGGCTGGCCAGAAGACAAAAATGGCCAACCAGAAGGCTTGCCCGACACAGCTGGGCCATTTGGTTTGTCTGTCGGGCCAAGCGGTACCGCCGGCCCTATGATCAGCCAGGCCGGCCGGCCAACTTCTCCGGAGGAGGGGCCCAAACCTCCGGCCCAACTGGCAGCGACGTAAACAACACCGCCGGTCCAACTGGTTACACCGCTAGCTCACAAAATGATCTGGCCAGCTCCGATCTCAACTCGGCCAGCTCCACGTATAATCCAGCCGGTTCACGCGATTGCACCACCATTTCCATCTCGACTCAAGAAAACTCAGATCAACTCAGCTATCAGGGCATGAACATGGATTAAGTCCCTACACCAGTGGTGCCACCATAACCCATAACAAGGAGCAGAACAAGGACACTCTTGCACAAGTTCAGCTTGTGGGTAGACAAGTTCCTAGAGGACCAACGACAAGGAGCATTGGGCCAAGGGTACAAGGAAGAATCCAAGGGCTTTCCAACATTGCAAAGGACTCCAGAGACTTGGGATCTCGTGCCAAAAGAGGTCAAGGCCCAACATTTCGTAATCCTACTCCAAGTTGAATACTAGGAGATAGGCGCGTGCATGCCACAAGGTCGGCCACCTTCCATTTCTTGGCCGAAAGGTAAGAAAGGTAAGTATTCAATTATATACTTGCCTTTGCTGTTTTGCAGGGTAGGAATAGTAAGTTTTCCATTTATTGAGTCAAGAACAATTTAGGTAGTTGTCCTTTTTTGGTTATTTCCTTTTTGTAATTTTCCTTATGCACTTTTGTAACTTTTCCATTTTTTATTTGGGTCGACCCTAGAAGGTCAAAGCTGCCGAGCATATTAATTAGGCTCCTTCAGCATTGTAGTTCGACAACTTTTGATTATTAATAAAGATAGAACTTTTTCCTACGAGTTTTTCTCCTAAAACTCTTTCGCTTATAACCCTAGTTGAGACCAGCTGTCCTAGCTTCTAAGTTCTGATTTATCACGAGGTTCATCATCCCTCGTGTGGTTCACTTCATGATACAAGCCTTGATTCAAGGATGTATGCGCGTGGGCTGTTTGTAGAAGATTAGGTGAGAAACTCAACCTTAGGCTTCTGGATGGGGGTTTTCTGGTTGGTAAAAGATGGAAGGGTGAAGTGAACCACACGAGGGGTGATGAACCTCGTGATAAATCACAAACTTAGAGCTAGGAGGGCTGGTCTCAACTAGGTTCTAAGCGCACAATTCTCTCTTGAGAGAAAGCTCGTAGGGAAAAAGTTCTACTTTATTAATAATCAAAAAGGTTGTCGAACTACAATGCTGGAAGGAGCCTTATTAATATGCTCGACAGCTTGACCTTCTAGGGTCGACCCAAATAAGAAAAGGAAAAGTTACAAAAGTGCACAAAAGGAAAAGATACAAAACTGTATAATCGAAAAAGGACATATTCCTAAAATGTCTTTGACTCAATAAAAGTAAATATTCTAGATCCTACCCTGCAAAACAGAAAGAGGCATATATTTGAATTGAAACTTACCTTAACTTACCTCATGGCCAAGAAATGGAAGGTGGCCGTCCTTGTGGCATGCACGCGCCTTGCTCCTAGTCTTCGACTTGGAGTAGGGTTAAGAATCTTTGGGCCCTGACCTCTCTTGCCACTAAAGCCCAAGTTTCTGATGTCCCTTGTGTTGTTGAGAAGCCATTGGACTCTTTCTTGCACTTTTGGCCCATTGTCCTTAGTCGATCTTCCTCTAGGAGCTTGTCGACCCATAAGCTGAATTTGTGGAAGAGTGCCCTTGATTTGCTTCTTGTCATTGCTCCTTGAGGTACCACTGGTGTAGATACTTCCTCTAGGTGCATGTCCTGGAGCTGGTAGCTCATTTGGTCCAAGTCCTCTTGTGTAGAAGTGGAAATGCGCGTGTACTCGGCTGGATCGGCTGGATTGTGCAAGGTACTGGCCGGAATGCCTTCAGGACCGGCCAAGTTGATCCCGGAGTTGGCGGCATCACCAGAGGGACCAGAGGTGTCATCCATGTCCCCACCAAGTGTGCCGGGAGCTTGGGTCTCTCCGCCGGCGATGCTGACCGGTCTGGTCCTATAGGTCGAGGGTCCGGCGGTAATGCCTGGTCCGGCAGACGTGCCAGATGGTCCTGCTGTCAAGGGCAAGCTTCCTGGTCGGCCAGTCTGGTCTCCTGGCTGGATGTACGACCTGATGTCCTCATCATTCCCTCCCTCTTCAGTAGGTTTTGTCCTCAAAACTGGTTCATCTGCATGGAAAGGGGCTAAGTCAGTAATATTGAACGTATTGGACACATTAAACTCACCTGGCAGCTCGATCCGGTAGGCGTTGTTGTTGATCCTCTCGAGCACTCTGAATGGTCCATCTCCTCTTGGTGCTAGCTTGGAGCTCCTTAGGTTTGGGAACCTCTCCTGCCGTAGGTGTAGCCACACCCAATCGCCTGGTTGAAAGATCACCTCCTTTCTTCCCTTGTTGGCATGAGTCACGTACTGTCCGGTCCTCTTCTCCAAGTTTTCTGCTACCTTCTGGTGTAATCTCCTTATGAACTCTGCCTTGGATGCTCCGTTGAGGTTGGTCATCTCAGCTGGTGGTAGTAGTGTTTGCTCCAATGGTGTGAGAGGGTTGAAGCCGTATACCACTTCAAATGGTGTCTTCTTGGTTGCTGAGTGCACGGCTCGGTTGTAAGCGAACTCTATGAATGGCAGGCACTCCACCCAAGTCTTTAGGTTCTTCCATAGTGTAGTTCTGAGAAGAGCTGATAGTGTCCTGTTGACAACTTGAGTTTGGCCATCGGTTTGAGGATGGCCGGTGGTAGAGAAGAGTAGCTTCGTGCCTACCTTTCTCCAAAGGGTCCTCCAGAAATGGCTGAGGAACTTGGTGTCCCTGTCTGATACGATTGTCCTTGGCACTCCATGAAGCCGTACTATCTCCCTGAAGAACAGCTCAGCTGTTTGTGTGCCATCATTGACATTGGCACATGGAATGAAGTGTGCCATCTTGGAGAATCTGTCCACCACTGCAAAGATTGTATCTTTGTGGTTGATCTTGGGCAGACCTAGAACAAAGTCCATTGAGATGTCCACCCATGGATGTGTGGGTATGGGCAGTGGGAGATACAACCCGTGAGGTTGCACTCGGGACTTTGCCTTCTTGCAAGTGATGCATCTTGCACAATGAGCTTCTACTGTCCTCTTGATGTGTGGCCAGTAGAACTGCTCCTTGACCACTGCTAGAGTCTTGTCGACACCAAAGTGGCCCATGAGTCCTCCTCCATGAGCTTCTCGGATGTTAAGCTCCCTTAATGATCCTTGTGGTATGCACAGCCTTCTTTTTCGGAACAAGAATCCTTCATGGATGTGGAACTTGCCATGACTCCCTGTGCCACACTCCTTGTAGCTCTCAGCAAAGTCAGGATCATCCTTGTATAGGTCCTTGATGTGCTCGAATCCTAGGACCTTTGCCTCCATGGTTGATATCAAGGCAAACCTCCTTGATAGTGCATCGGCTACCACATTATCTTTGCCCTTCTTGTACTTGATCACGTACGGGAAGGTCTCTATGAACTCCATCCACCTGGCATGTATCCTCTTGAGATTGGTTTGCCCTCTGAGGTGTTTGAGAGTCTCATGATCAGTGTGGATCACAAACTCCTTGGACAGCAAGTAATGCTGCCAAGTCTCCAATGCTCGGACAAGGGCATAGAGCTCCTTGTCATAAGTGGGTAGTTCAGTGAGGCACCACCTAGCTTCTCACTGAAGTATGCCACTGGTCTCCCTCCTTGGGTTAGCACTGCTCCTATGCCTATTCCAGAGGCATCACACTCCACTTCAAACGTCTTGTTGAAGTCGGGAAGGACTAGCACTGATGCATGTGTAAGGCTGTCCTTCAAGGCCTGGAATGCCTTCTCCTGAGCTTCTCCCCAGCTGAATCCCACGTTCTTCTTCACTACTGCCGTCAATGGTGAGGCAATACTGCTGAAGTTGGGCACGGATCTCCTATAGAAGCTGGCCAGTCCGTGGAAGCTCCTCACTTGGCTGATGTTTCCTGGTGTTGGCCTTTCTTGGATGGCTCGAATCTTCTCTTCATCAACCTGTAGGCCCTGTGAACTCACAACAAAACCTAAAAAGACAAGTTTATCAGTACTAAAGGTGCACTTCTTGAGATTGGCATAAAGCTCTTCTTGTCGAAGGGTTTTAAGTACCATCTCAAGATGTGTGAGGTGTTCCCGTAGGCACTTACTATAAACTAGTATATCATCAAAGTAAACTACGACAAACTTACTGATGTACGCCCTAAGAACTTGGTTCATAAGGCGCATGAAGGTGCTTGGGGCATTAGTCAAGCCGAATGGCATGACTGCCCACTCGTAGAGTCCTTGCTTTGTCTTGAAAGCAGTCTTCCACTCATCACCTACCTTCATTCTTACCTGGTGGTATCCACTTTTGAGGTCTAACTTGGAGAATACCGTGGCTCCACTCAGCTCATCTAGCATGTCATCCAGTCGTGGTATTGGATGCCTGTACTTGACTGTGATGTTGTTGATTGCTCGGCAGTCCACGCACATGCGCCAAGTCCCATCCTTCTTGGGCACTAGTAGCACTGGTACGGCACATGGGCTGAGGCTCTCTCGAACATATCCTTTCTCTAGGAGCTCCTTTACTTGCTTCTCAAGCTCCTTGGACTCCTCTGGACTCATCCGGTAGGCTGGCCGGTTGGGCAGGGCTGCTCCGGGCACTAGATCAATCTGGTGTTCTATGCCACGTAAAGGAGGCAAGCCTACTGGTATCTCCTCTGGAAATACATCCTGGAATTTGTTGAGGAGAGTTGCTACTTCAGGCGGTAGCTCTACCTGTCCCTGTTCTACACTCAAAACTTCTTTGAAGACCATTAGTAACATTAAATCCTTCGAGGCTAAAGCTCTCCGGACATGGCTTGGTTGAATAAGAAAATTAGACTTGATAAGTTTCTTTTCCTTACTCATTTGGAGTTGTAGCTCGTGTACCTGAGCAGGTGTAAGAGGAGCTAGGCTGACCTTTCTCTTGTCATGCACGAAGGTGTAGAGATTGGTTCGGCCATCATGCCTGGTCTCTTTGTCAAACTGCCATGGTCTTCCTAGTAGAAGATGACCAGCTTGCATGGGCACCACGTCGCATATGACTTGATCCTGGTACTTGCCCACACTGAATGGTACAATGACTTGTTCATGGATCTTTAGCTCCACTTTGTCATCGAGCCATCTCAGTCTATATGGTCGAGGATGCCTTGTCTTCTCTAGACCTAGCTTATCAACCATATATGCACTAGCAACGTTAGTGCAAGAAACACCATCTATGATGAGGTTACATACCTTGCCCTTGATGGTGCAACGGCTGTGGAAGATGTTCTCCCATTGGATGGTCTCTGAAGGATCCACCATTGCACTGAGGATACGTCTAGTGACCAGCACTTCCCCCACATCAGGGTACTCAATGTCACCATACTCTCCTTCTAGTTCATAGTCCTCTTCATCTTGGGACTCATATTCTCCTGCCTCCGTAATCAGCATGACTCGGTTGTTTGGGCACTCCCTTGAGATGTGTCCACGTCCCCTGCACTTGAAACAAGTTGTGTCAAGTGATCTTTGAGGGTTAGAAGACTTACCAGGCTCTCTCTGGTCACGGTTGGGTTCAGGAGGCTTGCTCTTGAACCTTGACTCGATCTCTATGCTTTTGCCTTTGTCTACAGGCTTGGGCATGTTGCTTGGTGCCCAAGGTGTCTTAGGCTTGCTGCGGATGTCTTGGCTCTTACGCTTGATGTGCTGCTCAGCTTGCACAGATAGGCGGAACAAGTCTTTGAAGTCATTGTAGATTTGCCTTTCCACCTTGCGGCTGATCCTTTCTTGGAGTCCATCCAAGAATTGTGCCATCAATGCTTCTTCATCATCATTGAGCTCCAATCTGTTCCTTAGATTCTCGAACTCTTCATAGTATTCTTCTACTGATCTGGCACCCTGCTTAAGAGTACGAAAACGATGTTGCAAATCTCTATGAAAGTAAGGTGGAACAAACCTTTGTCGCATGAGGTCTTTCATGTCGACCCATGAGTCTACGGGCCTCATTCTCTTCCTCCTTCTGTCAGATACCTCACGATTCCACCAGATGAGGGCATTGTCCGTGAGTTGTGCTACTGCCATTGAGACTCTCCTAGGTCCTGGTTGGTTGTAGTGATCAAAGATATGATCCATTCTCCTCTCCCAATCTAGGTAAGCCTCGGGGTCTACTTTTCCTGCAAAACTTGGAGGAGTTAGTTTAACATCAGGATGAATTACCCGGTTGTAGGTGTGTTCAGCTCCATCCTCATGATGTCTAGGAGGCATTCTTGGTCGCTGGTGAAGACCATATGGCTCAAAGCCATCATCTTCTGCCTCTGGTTGCCGTGGAGGTCCTCTCGGTCTATGGTGATAGTTATGAGGTTGGGTGTCCTCATCTCCATCTGGCTGGGGTTCCTCCTGTTCGTGCCGTGTCCTAAGGTGCTCAGGACCCTCAGGACGGTCTTGCTCAGCTCTCACGTGCCTTATGGCCTGGAATCTCACCGGTCTTTCCACGCGCTCCAACCTCTCGCCTATAGATGCGAGTTGTGTTTGGAGTGTGGTGAACATGGCCATCATGGCTTCGGCTGCTTCTCTATTCTCTTCTCCCATGGTGTGCTACAAAGAAAGAAGACAAGTTAGGATGCTCCTAAATTGTTAGGAGGGTTTTCTTTTTATAAAGGGTTTGAAAAAATGCAGAAAGGAAAAATCCTAAGGAAAGGAAATTCGAATAAAAGGAAAAAGGAAACTTCCTAGACAACTTGTGCTAGCTGTCCAATTCGAAATCTTTTGGGTATTTTCCTATTTTCTTTTCTTTTCTTTTTGTTTTCTTTTTAATTTAACTTAAAATTAATTGAAATATGAATTAAACAAAAAGGAAAACGTGAATGGCAATGCAAAAGTGAATCTAAACCCTAGTGATACACGTAGAAGGCTAGATGCACTCGGTTTGGAGTTTGATGTTATTTTTTGATTTTTCTTGAATACGACTTAAACTAATGTAAGAAATAAAAACAAAACAAGCAAAAGGATAGAAACAACCTGGTTTAGTAGCTTTAAGCTCTGATACCAAAATGATACAAGCCTTGATTCAAGGATGTATGCGCGTGGGCTGTTTGTAGAAGATTAGGTGAGAAACTCAACCTTAGGCTTCTGGATGGGGTTTTTCTGGTTGGTAAAAGATGGAAGGGTGAAGTGAACCACACGAGGGGTGATGAACCTCGTGATAAATCACAAACTTAGAGCTAGGAGGGCTGGTCTCAACTAGGTTCTAAGCGCACAAGCTTCTTTGAGAGAATAACTTGTAAAGAAAATTCGATCTTTATTAATTAGCAAAAAGGTTGTCGAACTACAATGTTGGAAGGAGCCTTATTAATATGCTCGACAGCTTGACTTTCTAGGGTCGACTCAAACAAAGAAAAGGAAAGTTTACAAAAGTGCACAAAAGGGAAAGATACAAAAGTGTATAACCGAAAAAAGGACCTATTCCTAAAATGTTCTTGACTCAAAAATGTAAAGCATCTAGATCCTACCCTGCAAAACAGAAAGAGGCATATATTTGAATTGAAACTTACCTTAACTTACCTCACGGCCAAGAAATGGAAGGTGGCCGTCCTTGTGGCATGCACGCGCCTTGCTCCTAGTCTTCGACTTGGAGTAGGGTTAAAAATCTTTGGGCCCTGACCTCTCTTGCCACTAAAGCCCAAGTCTCTGATGTTCCTTGTGTTGTTGAGAAGCCTTTGGACTCTACTTTGCTATTCTGGCCCATTGTTCTTAGCTGATCTTCCTCTAGGAGCTTGTCGACCCATAAGCTGAATTTGTGGAAGAGTGCCCTTGATCTGCTTCTTGTCATTGCTCCTTGAGGTACCACTGATGTAGATACTTCTTCTAGGTGCATGTCCTGGAGCTGGTAGCTCATTTGGTCCGAGTCCTCTTGTGTGGAAGTGGAAATGCGCGTGTACTCGGCTGGATCGGCTGGATTGTGCGTGGTACTGGCCGGGATGCCTTCAGGACCAGCCAAGTTGATCCCGGAGTCGGCGGCATCACTAGAGGGACCGGTGGTGTCATCCAAGTCCCCACCAAGTGTGCCGGAAGCTTGGGCCTCTCCGCCGGCGATGCTGACCGGTCTGGTCCTATAGGTCGAGGGTCCGGCGGTACTGCCTGGTCTGGCAGACGTGCCAGATGGTCCTGCTGTCTCGGGCAAGCTTCCTGGTCGGCCAGTCTGGTCTCCTGGCTGGATGTACGACCTGATGTCCTCATCACTTCACCTCTCCATCCAATACCCACCAGAAAATCCCCATCCAGAAGCCTAACCCAGAGTTTCTCGCCTAACCTTCTCCAACCAGTCTGCGAGTGTTACGGCATTGATTCAAGACTTGTATCATTTTGGTATCAGAGCTTAAGCTCCTAAAACCTGGTTTTTATATCTTTTATTTTAGTCTTATTTCCACTTCATGAATTAGTTTAAGTTTCATTAAAAAAAATCAAAAAATAACAATTTAAAATCACACCGAGTGCATATAGCTCCTAACTGCATCACTAGGGTGTAGATTCGTCCTTTTTCTTGCAACTTCGTTTTTTATTTTTTGTTAAACCATATTTTCCATTATAATTAAGTTAAATAGAAAAAAAATTGAAACAAGAAAATCAAGAAAATCGACCAAAAAAAGAAATTTAGGAGATTTGCATTAATTGATAAGATTTGCAACATTAATTGTTAGAAGCCAACTAACCTTGTTTTTCTTCTTGTAGCACACGATGGCTGAAGGAAATCAAGATGCAACCGAGGCCATGGTGGTCATGTTCACCACCCTCTAAACACAACTCGCATCAATCGGTGAATGGCTGGAGCGTGTGGAAAGACCGGTGAGAACCCAGGCCATAATGTACATGAGGGCTGACCAAGACCCCACTGAAGGTTCTGATCACCCTAGGACACGTCCAGAACAGGAGGAGCCCCAGCCGGATGGAGATGAGAACGCACAGCCTCACGGCTATCACCCTAGGCCGAGAGGACCTCACAGGAGAGCAATGGCTACGAGCCCTATGGTCATCACCAGTGACCAAGGATGCCCCCTAGACATCATGAGGATGGAGATGAATATGCCTACAATCGGGTAAACAGTCACGATGTCAAGCTAACACCTCCTAGTTTTGCAGGAAAAGTAGACCCCAGAGCCTATATAGATTGGGAAAAGAGGATGGATCACATCTTGGACCATTACAACCAGCCAGGCCCTAGGACAGTCTCCATTGCAGTAGCACAACTCACGTATAATGCCCTCATCTGGTGGGATCGTGAGGCTTCTAACCATAGGAGAAGGAGATTGAGGCCCGTAAATTCTTGGGTCAACATGAAGGATTTCATGAGGCAAAGGTTTGTCTCACCTTATTTCCATAGAGATTTGCAACGACGTTTTCGTACTCTTAAACAGGGCACAAGATCAGTAGAGGACTACTACGAGGAGTTTGAAAGGCTAAGGAACAGGCTGGAGCTCAATGACGATGAAGAAGCATTGATGGCTCAGTTCTTGGATGGATTGCAAAAAAGGATCATCCGGAAAGTGGAGGGACAAATCTACAATGACTTCAAGAACTTGTTCCACCTCTCTGTCCAGGCTGAACAGCACATCAAGCGTAAGAGCCAAGACATACGCAGCAAACCTAAGACGCCGTGGGCACCAAGCATTAGCACCAAGCCCGTAGACAAGGACAAGAGCATAGAAATCGAATCACGGTTCAAGAGCAAGTCCCCAGAGAAAACCCGTGACCAGAGAGAGCCTAGTAAGTCTTCTAACCCTCACAGATCACGTGATATCACTTGCTTTAAGTGTAGGGGTCGCGGTCACATCTCAAGGGAGTGCCCAAACAAGTCATGCTGATCACGGAAGCTGGGGAGTATGAGTCTCAAGATGAAGAGGACTTTGAACCAGAAGCAGAATACGGTGACGTTGAGTACCCTGATGTGGAGGAAGTACTGGTCACTAGACGCATCCTCAGTGCAATGGTAGACCCCTCCGAGACCATTCAAAGGGAGAACATATTCCACAGCTGGTGCACCATCAAGGACAAGGTATGTAATCTTATCATAGATTGTGGTTCTTTCACTAATGTGGCTAGTGACTATATGGTTGATAAGGTAGTTCTAGAGAAGACAAAGCACCCCCGACCATATCGACTGAGATGGCTAGATGACAAGATGGAGCTCAAAATCTATGAGCAAGTAACCGTGCCATTCAGTGTGGGCAGATACCAGGACCAAGTAGTTTGTGACGTGGTGCCCATGCAAGCTGGTCATCTTCTGCTAGGAAGACCATGGCAGTTCGACAAGGAGACAAGGCATGATGGCCGGACCAACCTATACACATTTGTGCACGATAAGAGAAAGGTCAGCTTTGCTCCTCTCACACTTGCCCAGGTACACGAGCTACAACTACAAATGCGTAAGGAAAAGAAACTCATTAAATCTAATTTTCTCATTCAACCGAGTCATGTCCGGAGAGCTTTAGCATCAAAGAACTTAACGTTACTAATGGTTTTCAAAGAAGTTTTGAGTGTAGAGAAAGAACAGGTAGAGCTACCTCCTGAAGTAGCAGCCCTCCTCAATAAATTCCAGGATGTATTCCTTGAGGAGATACCATCAGGCTTGCCTCCCTTACGTGGCATAGAGCACCAGATCAACCTCGTGCCCCGAGCAGCCTTACCCAATCGACCAGCCTACCGTATGAGTACAGAGGAGTCCAAGGAGCTTGAGAAGCAGGTTAAGGAGCTCATGGAGAAAGGCTATGTTCGAGAGAGTCTCAGTCCATGTGCCGTACCAGTGTTGCTAGTCCCCAAGAAAGATGGGACTTGGCGAATGTGCGTAGACTGCCGAGCAATCAACAACATCACAGTCAAGTATCGGCATCCTATACCACGGCTCGATGACTTGCTAGATGAGCTCAGTGGAGCCATGGTCTTCTCCAAGATAGACCTGAAGAGTGGGTACCACCAGGTCAGAATGAAAGAAGGTGATGAGTGGAAGATTGCTTTCAAGACAAAGCAAGGGCTCTACGAGTGGACAGTCATGCCATTTGACTTGACTAATGCCCCAAGCACCTTCATGCGCCTTATGAACCAAGTTCTTAGGGCGTACATCAGTAAATTTGTGGTAGTTTACTTTGATGATATACTAGTTTATAGTAAGTGCCTACGGGAACACCTCACACATCTTGAGATGGTACTTAAAACCCTTCGACAAGAAGAGCTTTATGCCAATCTCAAGAAGTGCATCTTTTGTACTGATAAGCTTGTCTTTTTAGGTTTTGTTGTGAGTTCACAGGGCCTACAGGTTGATGAAGAAAAGATTCGAGCCATACAAGAATGGCCAACACCGAGCAACATCAGCCAAGTGAGAAGCTTCCACGGCCTGGCCAGCTTCTACAGAAGATTCGTGCCCAACTTCAGCAGCATTGCCTCACCATTGACGGCAGTAGTGAAGAAGAGTGTGGGGTTCAGCTGGGGAGAAGCTCAATAGAAGGCATTCCAGGCTTTGAAGGACAACCTCATGCATGCACCAGTGATAGTACTACCCGACTTCAATACGACGTTTGAAGTGGAGTGTGATGCTTCTGAAATAGGCATAGGAGCAGTGCTAACCCAAGGAGGAAGGCTAGTGGCATACTTCAGTGAGAAGTTAGGTGGGGCCTCACTGAATTACCCCACCTATGACAAGGAGATCTATGCCCCAGTCCGAGCTTTGGAGACTTGGCAACATTACTTGTTGTCCAAGGAGTTTGTGCTCCACACTGATCACGAGACTTTCAAATACCTTAGAGGGCAAACCAACCTCAAGAGAAAACATGCTAGGTGGATGAAGTTTATAGAAACATTTTGAATAGGGAGGGTATGATGAGGTCATTGGCCCAACCCCTGCCCAATTGCCCGGCCCGGCCGGCCCAAGGAACACAAAGGCGGCCAAATACGGGCAAAGGGATACATGGTTGTATCTACATGAATTCAAGACTAACCAAGAAGCGGCCAGCCAAGACCAAACCTGACGTATAATACTGACTCACGGAGGACACATGGCGACTTGGAGCTCACCACAAACTAGACCAGATAAATTCATGCACCATACATCAAGTTGGAGTTTCCGAAACTTACCATATTTGGAACTTTTCTTATATGTAAGTCTCCAAAAATTTCTTTGGCGACCAGGAGACTTTTTGGTACTACTAGGAGCTGCCTTAAGAACTGCTAGAAGTGAAAATACGCCTTGGACCAGGTGGGTCCATCCGTGATTTTAAATGAACCGATTGGAGCCGTTTATGGCAAGTGAGATGATCAACTGGTTTAATCACTTGCAAACCAAAACATGGCGTCCAGGAGATACTATTAAGGCCCTAAGGAAGCCCACAATAAACCGACCATGCACCAGCCACCAGAGGATCAGGCGAATCCCTTTCCTCCAAGACTTTCCATATATGGACCGAAGTGCACTTAATGTGTTCAGATTGCAATATCTCTATTCTTTGTAACTTGAGCACGTATTGAAGACTTTCCAAAGCATACATGATGTACCTAAATACCTTACATTCGCCCCAAAGCTCTCAAGATACAAGCATCTACACTTTCCTTGTTGGCCAAACTAGACATTAATGGCCAACAACCATATATTTTAAATGTATGATTTCCTTTTCTCTTTTTTAGGTTTAGGACTGTTGCTAAGAGCACTATATAAGCCCAACACGACCTCATTGTAAAGATAGACCACCATTGAAATAAAAAGTTGAATACAAAGTAGTTTTTTTCAAAGCCTTGTCTTTGAATCTTGTTCTTGTTCTTTAGAAACTAAGTGTGTGATTCACTTTTTTCTATTGAAACCACGGCCAGGTTAGTTTGAGAGATTCAAACTACCTTGGTTAACCTTTGATCGTGTGATTTGATCAAAACCCCCTCTTTTTAGTTCCCTTGCCCGCTTAAGCCAAGAGAGATTCTATGCCTTGCGAGTCACGGCCATACCGCTTATGAGATTGATACTCAATCTTACATCACATGGGTGGAGTGCATGTCATTTATAGAGTTTTCTTACATCACATGGGTGGAGTGCACTGCATTCAGCCTCAAAGAATATCCCTTTTGAAGTGGTCTATGGTTTCAACCCTCAAACGCCCTTGGAACAAACACCACTGCAGCCAGCAGAAATGACCAACCTCAATAGAGCATCTAAGGCAGAATTCATCAAGAAGATACACCAGAAGTGATGAGGACATCAGGTCGTACATCCAGCCAGGAGACCAGACTGGTCGACCAGGAAGCTTGCCCGAGACAGCCGAACCATCTGGCACGCCTGCCGCCCAAGCAGTACCGCCGGACCCTCGACCACAAAGACCAGAGCAACCAGCATTGCCGACGGAGAGGCCCAAGCTTCCGGCACACTTGGTGGCGACGTGGATGACACCGCCGGTCCCTCTGGTGATGCCGCCAACTCCGGGATCAACTTGGCCGGTCCTGAAGGCATTCCGGCCAGTACCTTGCACAATCCAGCCGATCCAGCCGAGTACACGCGCATTTCCACTTCTACACAAGAGGACTTGGACCAAATGAGCTACCAGCTCCAGGACATGCACCTAGAGGAAGTATCTACACCAGTGGTACCTCAAGGAGCAATGACAAGAAGCAAATCAAGGGCACTCTTCCACAAATTCAGCTTATGGGTCGACAAGCTCCTAGAGGAAGATCGACTAAGGACAATGGGCCAAAAGTGCAAGAAAGAGTCCAATGGCTTCTCAACAACACAAGGGACATCAGAAACTTGGGCTTTAGTGGCAAGAGAGGTCAGGGCCCAAAGATTCTTAACCCTACTCCAAGTCGAAGACTAGGAGCAAGGCGCGTGCATGCCACAAGGACGGCCACCTTCCATTTCTTGGCCGTGAGGTAAGTTAAGGTAAGTTTCAATTCGAATATATGCCTCTTTCTGTTTTGCAGGGTAGGATCTAGATTGTTTAGATTTTTGAGTAAAAGACATTTTAGGAATAGGTCCTTTTTCGGTTATGCACTTTTGTACGTTTTCCATTTGTGCACTTTTGTAAACTTTCCTTTTCTTTCTTTGAGTCAACCCTAGAAGGTCAAGCTGTCGAGCATATTAATAAGGCTCCTTCCAGCATTGTAGTTCGACAACCTTTTTGATATTAATAAAGTAGAACTTTCTTCTTACAAGCTTCCTCTCAAAAGAGACTTGTGCGCTTAGAACCTAGTTGAGACCAGCCCTCCTAGCTCTAATTTTGTGATTTATCACGAGGTTCATCACCTCTAATGTGGTTCACTTCACCCTTCCATCAAATACCAACCCAAAAACCCCTATCCAAGAAGTCTAAGGTCGAGTTTCTCACCTAAACTTCTCCAAACAGCCCACGCGCATACATCCTTGAATCAAGGCTTGTATCATTTTGGTATCAGAGCTTAAAGCTACTAAACCAGGTTGTTTCTATCCTTTTGCTTGTTTTGTTTTTATTTCTTACATTAGTTTAAGTCGTATTCAAGAAAAATCAAAAAATAACATCAAACTCCAAACCGAGTGCATCTAGCCTTCTACGTGTATCACTAGGGTTTAGATTCACTTTTGCATTGCCATTCATGTTTTCCTTTTTGTTTAAATCATATTTCCTTTATTTTTAAGTTAAATTAAAAATAAAAGAAAAAGAAAATAGAAAGAATACTAAAAGAATTCGAATTGGACAGCTAGCACAAGTTGTCAAGAAAGTTTCCTTTTTCTCAAATCTTCATATCTTTGAATTTCCAATTCTCAGATTTTTTCCTTTTTGTAAAATTTTCGAATCCTTATAAAAAGAAAACCCTCCTAATAATTTAGGAGCATCCTAACTTGTCTGCTTTCTTTGTAGCACACAATGGCAGAAGAAAATAGAGAAGCAACCGAAGCCATGATGGCCATGTTCACCACACTCCAAACACAACTCGCATCCATAGGCGAGAGGTTGGAGCGCGTGGAAATACCGGTGAGATTCCAGGCCATAAGGCACGTGAGAGCTAAGAAAGACTGCCCTGAGGGTCCTGAGCACCTTAGGACACGTCACGAACAGGAGGAACCCCAACCAGATGGAGATGAGTACACACAACCTCATAACTATCAACATAGGCCGAGAGGACCTCCACGGAAACCCGAAGCAGAAGATGATGGCTTTGAGCCATATGGTGTTCACCAGAGACCAAGAATGCCTCCTAGACATCCTGAGGATGGAGATGTACACGCCTACAACCGGGTAACTCATCCTGATGTTAAGCTAAATCCTCCAAGTTTTGCAGGAAAAGTAGACCCCGAGGCTTACCTAGATTAGGAGAGAAGAATGGATCATATCTTTGATCACTACAACCAACCAGGACCTAGGAGAGTCTCAATGGCAGTAGCACAACTTACAGACAATGCCCTCATCTGGTGGGATCGTGAGGTATCTGACAGAAGGAGGAAGAGAATGAGGCCCGTAGACTCATGGGTCGACATGAAAGACCTCATGCGACAAAGGTTTGTTCCACCTTACTTTCATAGAGATTTGCAACGACGTTTTCGTACTCTTAAGCAGGGTACCAGATCAGTAGAAGAATACTATGAAGAGTTCGAGAAGCTAAGGAAGAGATTGGAGCTCAATGATGATGAAGAAGCATTGATGGCATAATTCTTGGATGGACTCCAAGAAAGAATCAGCCGCAAGGTGGAAAGGCAAATCTACAATGACTTCAAAGACTTGTTCCACCTATCTGTCCAGGCTGAGCAGCACATCAAACGTAAGAGCCAAGACATCCGCAGCAAGCCTAAGACAACTTGGGCACCAAGCAACATGCCCAAGCACATAGACAAAGGCAAGAGCCTCCTGAACCCACCCGTGACCAGAGAGAGCCTGGTAAGTCTTCTAACCCTCAAAGATCATGTGACATCACTTGTTTCAAGTGTAGGGGTCGTGGACACATCTTAAGGGAGTGCCCAAACAACCGGGTCATGTTGATTATGGAGGCTGGAGAATATGAGTTCCAAGATGAAGAGGACTATGAACCAGAAGAGTCCAGAGGAGTCCAAGGAGCTTGAGAAGCAAGTCAAGGAGCTCCTGTAGAAAGGATATGTTCGAGAGAGCCTCAGTCCATGTGTCATACCATTGCTACTAGTGCCCAAGAAGGATGGGAGTTGGTGCATGTGCGTGGACTGCCGATCAATCAACAACATCACAGTCAAGTACCGGCATCCAATACCACGGCTGGATGACATGCTAGATGAGCTGAGTGGAGCCACGGTCTTCTCCAAGATAGACCTCAAGAGTGGATACCACCATGTCAGGATGAAAGAAGGTGATGAATGGAAGACTTCTTTCAAGACAAAGCAAGGGCTCTACGAGTGGACATTCATGCCATTTGGCTTGACTAATGCCCCAAGCACCTTCATGCACCTGATGAACCAAGTTCTTAGGGCGTACATCAGTAAGTTTGTAGTGGTTTACTTTGATGACATACTAGTTTATAGTAAGTGTCTACGGGAACACCTCACACATCTTGAGATGGTCCTTAAAACCCTTCGACAAGAAGAGCTTTATGCCAATCTCAAGAAGTGCATCTTTTGTACTGATAAGCTTGTCTTTTTAGGTTTTGTTGTGAGTTCACAGGGCCTACAGGTTGATGAAGAAAAGATTCGAGCCATACAAGAATGGCCAACACCAGGGAACATCAGCCAAGTGAGGAGCTTCCAAGGACTGGCCAGCTTCTATAGGAGATTCGTGCCCAACTTCAGCAGTATTGCCTCACCACTGACGGCAGTAGTGAAGAAGAACGTAGGATTCAGCTGGGGAGAAGCTCAGGAGAAGGCATTCAAGGACTTGAAGGACAGCCTTACACACGCACCAGTGTTAGTCCTTCCCGACTTCAACAAGACGTTTGAAGTGGAGTGTGATGCCTCTGGAATAGGCATAGGAGCAGTGCTAACCCAAGGAGGGAGACCAGTGGCATACTTCAGTGAGAAGCTAGGATGTGCCTCACTGAACTACCCCACTTATGACAAGGAGCTCTATGCCCTTGTCCGAGCATTGGAGACTTGGCAGCATTACTTGCTGTCCAAGGAGTTTGTGATCCACACTGATCATGAGACTCTCAAACACCTCAGAGGGCAAACCAATCTCAAGAGGATACATGCCAGGTGGATGGAGTTCATAGAGACCTTCCCGTACGTGATCAAGTACAAGAAGGGCAAAGATAATGTGGTAGCCGATGCACTATCAAGGAGGTTTGCCTTGATATCAACCATGGAGGCAAAGGTCCTAGGATTCGAGCACATCAAGGACCTATACAAGGATGATCCTGACTTTGCTGAGAGCTACAAGGAGTGTGGCACAGGGAGTCATGGCAAGTTCCACATCCATGAAGGATTCTTGTTCCGAAAAAGAAGGCTGTGCATACCACAAGGATCATTAAGGGAGCTTAACATCCGAGAAGCTCATGGAGGAGGACTCATGGGCCACTTTGGTGTCGACAAGACTCTAGCAGTGGTCAAGGAGCACTTCTACTGGCCACACATCAAGAGGACAGTAGAAGCACATTGTGCAAGATGCATTACTTGCAAGAAGGCAAAGTCCCGAGTGCAACCTCACGGGTTGTATCTCCCACTGCCCATACCAACACATCCATGGGTGGACATCTTGATGGATTTTGTTCTAGGTCTGCCCAAGATCAACCACAAAGATGCAATCTTTGTAGTGGTGGACAGATTCTCCAAGATGGCACACTTCATCCCATGTGCCAATGTCAATGATGCCACACAAACAGCTGAGCTGTTCTTCAGGGAGATAGTACGGCTTCATGGAGTGCCAAGGACCATCGTATCAGATAGGGACACCAAGTTCCTCAGCCATTTCTGGAGGACCCTTTGGAGAAAGGCACGAAGCTACTCTTCTCAACAACTTGCATCCTCAAACCGATGGCCAAACTGAAGTTGTCAACAGGACCCTATCAACTCTTCTCAGAACAACACTAGGGAAGAACCTAAAGACTTGGGTGGAGTGCCTGCCATTCATTGAGTTCGCCTACAACCGAGCCGTGCACTCAGCAACCAAGAAGACCCCATTTGAAGTGGTATACGGTTTCAACCCTCTCACCCCATTGGAGCAAACACCACTGCCACCAGCTGAGATGACCAACCTCAACGGAGCATCCAAAACAGAGTTCATAAGGAGGTTACACCAGAAGGTAGCAGAGAACTTGGAGAAGAGGACCGGACAGTACGTGACTCATGCCAACAAAGGAAGAAAGGAGGTGATCTTTCAACCAGGCGATTGGGTGTGGCTACACCTACGGCAGGAGAGGTTCCCAAACCTAAGGAGTTCCAAGCTAGCACCAAGAGGAGATGGACCATTCAGAGTGCTCGAGAGGATCAACAACAACGCCTACCGGATCGAGCTTCCAGGTGAGTTTAATGTGTCCAATACGTTCAATGTTACTGACTTGGCCCCTTTCCATGCAGATGAACCAGTTTTGAGGACAAAACCTACTGAAGAGGGAGGGAATGATGAGGACATCAGGTCGTACATCCAGCCAGGAGACCAGACTGGCCGACCAGGAAGCTTGCCCGAGACAGCAGGACCATCTGGCGCGCCTGCCGGACCAGACAGTACCGCCGGACCCCGACCTATAGGACCAGACCGGTCAACATTGCCGGCGGAGAGGCCCAAGCTTCCGGCACACTTGGTGGGGACGTGAATGACACCGCCGGTCCCCCTGATGACACCGCCGACTCCGGGATCAACTTGGCCGGTCCTGAAGTCATTCCGGCCAGTACCGCGCACAATCCAGCCGGTACAGCCATCCAGCCGAGTACACGCACTTCCACTTCTACACAAGAGGACTCGGACCAAATGAGCTACCAGCTCCAGGACATGCACTTAGAGGAAGTATCTACACCAGTGGTACCTCCAGGAGCAATGACAAGAAGCAGATCAAGAGCACTCTTCCACAAATTCAGCTTATGGGTCGACAAGCTTCTAGAGGAAGAGCAGCTAAGGACAATGGGCCAGAAGAGCAAATTAGAGTCCAAAGGCTTCTCAACAACACAAGGAACATCAGAGACTTGGGCTTTAGTGGCAAGAGAGGTCAGGGCCCAAAGATATTTAACCCTACTCCAAGTCGAAGACTAGGAGCAAGGCGCGTGCATGCCACAAGGACGGCCACCTTCCATTTCTTGGCCGTGAGGTGAGTTAAGGTAAGTTTACATTCGAATATATGCCTCTTTCTGTTTTGCAGGGTAGGATCTAGTTGCTTTACATTTTTGAGTCAAGAACATTTTAGGAATAGGTCCTTTTTCGGTTATGCACTTTTGTATCTTTTCCTTTTGTGCACTTTTGTAAACTTTCCTTTTTCTTTATTTGTGTCGACCCTAGAAGGTCAAGCTGTCGAGCATATTAATAAGGCTCCTTCCAGCATTGTAGTTCGACAACCTTTTGATTATTAATAAAGTAGAACTTTTTCCCTACAGCTTTCTCTCAAGAGACTTGTGCGCTTAGAACCTAGTTGAGACCAGCCCTCCTAGCTCTAAGTTTGTGATTTATCACGAGGTTCATCACCCCTCGTGTGGTTCACTTCACCCTTCCATCGTTTACCAACCAGAAAACCCCTATCCAGAAGCCTAAGGTTGAGTTTCTCACCTAATCTTCTACAAACAGCCCACGCGCATACATCCTTGAATCAAGGCTTGTATCAGCAAGGGCTCTACGAGTGGACAGTCATGCAATTCGGCTTGACTAATGCCCCAAGCACCTTCATGCATCTTATGAACAAAGTTCTTAGGGCGTACATCAATAAGTTTGTCGTAGTTTATTTTGATGATATACTGGTTTACAGTAAGTCCCAATGGGAACACCTTATACATCTTGAGATGGTACTTAAAACCCTTCGACAAGAAGAGCTTTATGCCAATCTCAAGAAGTGCACCTTTTGTACTGACAAGCTTGTTTTCCTAGGCTTTATTGAAAGTTCACAGGGATTACAGGTTGATGAAGAAAAGACTCGAGCCATACAAGAGTGGCCAACAGTGAGCAACATCAGCCAAGTGAGGAGCTTCCACGGTCTGGCCAGCTTCTACAGAAGATTCGTGCCCAACTTCAGCAGCATTGCCTCACCATTGACAGTAGTAGTGAAGAAGAATGTGGGAATCAGCTGGGGGGAGTGATGAGGACATCAGGTCGTACATCCAGCCAGGAGACCAGACTGGCCGACCAGGAAGCTTGCCCGAGACAGCCGGGCCATTTGGCACGTCTGCCGGACCAAGCAGTACCGCCAGACCGTCGACCAATAGGACCAGACTGGTCAGCATTGCCGGCGGAGAGGCCCAAGCTTCTGGCACACTTGGTGGCGATGTGGATGACACCGCCGGTACCCTTGGTGATGCCACCGACTCCGGGATCAACTTGGCCAGTCCTGAAGGCATTCCGGCCAGTACCTCACACAATCTAGCTTGTACAGCCGATCCAGCTGAGTACACGCGCATTTCCACTTCTACACAAGAAGACTCGGACTAGATGAGCTACCAGCTCCAGGACATGCACCTAGAGGAAGTCTCTAGACCAGTGGTACCTCAAGGAGCAATGACAAAAAGCAGATCAAGGGCACTCTTCCACAAATTCAGCTTCTGGGTTGACAAACTCCTAGAGGAAGATCAACTAAGGACAATGGGCCAGAAGTGCAAGGAAGAGTCCAAAGGCTTCTTAACAACACAAGGAACATCAGAGACTTGGGCTTTAGTGGCAAGAGAGGTCAGGGCCCAAAGATTCCTAACCCTACTCCAAGTCGAAGACTAGGAGCAAGGCTCGTGCATGCCACAATGACGGCCACCTTCCATTTCTTGGCCATGAGGTAAGTAAGGTAAGTTTCAATTTGAATATATGCCTCTTTCTGTTTTTCTGGGTAGATCTAGATTGTTTACATTTTTGAGTCAAGAACATTTTAGGAATAGGTCCTTTTTCGGTTATGCATTTTGTATCTTTTCCATTTGTGCACTTTTGTAAACTTTCCTTTTCTTTATTTGAGTAGACCCTAGAAGGTCAAGCTGTCGAGGATATTAATAAGGCTCCTTCCAGCATTGTAGTTCGACACCCTTTTTGATATTAATAAAGTGTGAATTTTCTCTCTACAAGTTTTTCTCTCAAGAAGCTTGTGCGCTTAGAACCTAGTTGAGACCAGCCCTCCTAGCTCTAAGTTTGTGATTTATCATGAGGTTCATCACCCCTTGTGTGGTTCACTTCACCCTTCCATCGAATACCAACCCAAAACCCCCCTATCCACGAAGTCTAAGGTCGAGTTTCTCACCTAACCTTCTCCAAACAGCCCACGCACATATAAGCCTTGAATCGAGGCTTGTATCATTTTGGTATCAGAGCTTAAAGCTCCTAAACCAGGTTGTTTCTATCCTTTAGCTTGTTGTTTCTTGTTATTGCATTATTTTAAGTTTCATTCCAGAAAATCAAAAAAATAACATCTAAAGTTCATCCCGAGTGCATCTAGTCCCTATGTTCATCACTAGATTCTAGAATCACTCTTGCATTGCTATATTCGACTTTCCTTTTTGTTAGAATCATATTTCTATTATTTTTAAGTTAAATTAAAAGAAACGAAAAAGAAAAGAAAAGAAAATAGGAAAAAAACAAAAAGATTTCGAATTGGACAGCTAGCACTAGTTGTCAAGAAAATTTCCTTTTATTCAAATCTCCATATTTTCGAATTTTCCATTCCTTAGAATTTTCCTTTTTGCATTTTGTTCGAATCCCTTATAAAAAGAAATCCTCCTAATAATTTAGGAGTATCATAACTTGACTTCTTTCTTTCTAGCACACAATGGCAAAAGAAAATAGAGAAGCAACCGAAGCCATGATGGCCATGTTCACCACCCTCCAAACGCAACTCGAATCCATAGGCGAGAGATTGGAGCGCGTGGAGAGGCCTGTGAGATTCCAGGCCATAAGGCACGTGAGAGCTGAGCAAGACCGTCCTGAGGGTCCTGAGCACCTTAGAACACGGCACGAACAGGAGGAACCCCAGCAAGATGGAGATGAAGACACACAACCTCATAACTATCACCATAGGCCGAGAGGACCTCCACGGCAACCAGAGGCAGAAGGTGATGGCTTCGAGCGATATGGTCTTCACCAGAGACCAAGGATGCCTCCTAGACATCATGAGGATGGAGATGAACACGCCTACAACCAGGTTACTCATCCTGATGTTAAGCTAACTCCTCCAAGTTTTGCAGGAAAAGTAGACCCCGATGCTTACCTAGATTGGGAGAGAAGAATGGATCATATCTTTGATCATTACAACCAACCAGGACCTAGGAGAGTCTCAATGGCAGTAGCCCAACTCACGGACAATGCCCTCATCTGGTGGGACCGTGAGGTATCTGACAGAAGGAGGAAAAGAATGAGGCCCATAGACTCATGGGTCGACATGAAGGATGTCATGCGACAAAGTTTTGTTCCACCTTACTTTCATAGGGACTTGCAACGTCGTTTTCGTACTCTTAAGAAGGGTGCCAGATCAGTAGAGGAGTACTATGAAGAGTTCGAGAAACTAAGGAACAGATTGGAGCTCAATGATGATGAAGAAGCATTGATGGCACAATTCTTGGATGGACTCCAACAAAGGATCAGCCGCAAGGTGGAAAGACCAATCTACAATGACTTCAAGGACTTGTTCCACCTATCTGTCCAGGCTGAACAGCACATCAAACGTAAGAGCCAAGACATCCGCAGCAAGCCTAAGACACCTTGGGCACCAAGCATTATTCCCAAGCCCGTAGACAAAGGCAAGAGCATAGTGATCGAGTCAACGTTAAAGAGCAAGCCTCCTGAACCCACCCATGACCAGAGAGAGCCTGGTAAGTCTTCTAACCCTCAAAGATCACGTGACATCACTTGTTTCAAGTGTAGGGGTCGTGGACACATCTCAAGGGAGTGCCCAAACAACCGGGTCATGCTGATTACGGAGGCTGGAGAATATGAGTCCCAAGATGAAGAGGACTATGAACCAGAAGAAGAATATGGTGACATTGAGTACCCTGATGTGGGGGAAGTGCTGGTCACTAGACGCATCCTCAGTTCAATGGTGGATCCTTCAGAGACCATCCAAAGGGAGAATATCTTCCACAACCGTTGCACCATCAAGGGCAAGGTATGTAACCTCATCATAGATGGTGTTTCTTGCACTAACGTTGCTAGTGCATATATGGTTGATAAGCTAGGTCTAGAGAAGACAAGGCATCCTCGACCATATAGACTGAGATGGCTCGATGACAAAGTGGAGCTAAAGATCCATGAAAAAGTCATTGTACCATTCAGTGGGGGCAAGTACCAGGATCAAGTCGTGTGCGACATGGTGCCCATGCAAGCTGGCCATCTTCTACTAGGAAGACCATGGCAGTTTGACAAAGAGACCAGGCATGATGGCCGAACCAATCTCTACACCTTCGTGCATTACAAGAGAAAGGTCAGCCTAGCTCCTCTTACACCTGCCCAGGTACACGAGCTACAACTCCAAATGAGTAAGGAAAAGAAACTTATCAAGTCTAATTTTCTTATTCAACCAAGCCATGTCCGGAGAGCTTTAGCATCGAAGGATTTAATGTTACTAATGGTATTCAAATAAAATTTGAGTATAGAACAGGAACAGGTAGAGCTACCTCCTGAAGTAGCAACTCTCCTCAACAAGTTCCAGGATGTGTTTCCAGAGGAGATACCAGCGGGCTTGCCTCCTTTACGTGGCATAGAGCACCAGATTGATCTAGTGCCCGAAGCAGCCCTGCCCAACCGGCCAGCCTACCGGATGAGTCCAGAGAAGTCCAAGGAGCTTGAGAAGCAAGTCAAGGAGCTCCTGGAGAAAGGCTATGTATGAGAGGGCCTCAGTCCATGTGCCGTACCAGCGCTACTAGTGCCCAAGAAGGATGGGACTTGGCGAATGTGCGTGGACTGCCGAGCAATCAACAACATCACTGTCAAGTACCGGCATCCAATACCACGGCTGGATGACATGCTAGATGAGCTGAATGGAGCCACGGTCTTTTCCAACATAGACCTCAAGAGTGGATACCACCATGTCAGGATGAAGGAAGGTGATGAATGGAAGACTGCTTTCAAGACAAAGCAAGGGCTATACGAGTGGACAGTCATGCCATTCGGCTTGACTAATGCCCCAAGCACCTTCATGCGCCTTATGAACCAAGTTCTTAGGGTGTACATCAGTAAGTTTGTAGTGGTTTACTTTGATGATATATTGGTTTATAGTAAGTGCCTACGGGAACACCTCACACATCTTGAGATGGTACTTAAAACCCTTCGACAAGAAGAGCTTTATGCCAATCTCAAGAAGTGCATCTTTTGTACTGATAAACTTGTCTTTTTTGGTTTTGTTGTAAGTTCACAGGACCTACAGGTTGATGAAGAGAAGATTCGAGCCATACAAGAATGGCCAACACCAGGCAACATCACCCAAGCAAGGAGCTTCCACGGACTGGCCAGCTTCTATAGGAGATTCGTGCCCAACTTCAGCAGTATTGCTTCACCATTGGTAGCAGTAGTGAAGAAGAACGTGGGATTCAGCTGGGGAGAAGCTCTGGAGAAGGCATTCCAGGCCTTGAAGGACAGCCTTACACATGCACCAGTGCTAGTCCTGCCCGACTTCAACAAGATGTTTGAAGTGGAGTGTGATGCCTCTGGAATAGGCATAGAGCAGTACTAACCCAAGTTGGGAGACCAGTGGCATACTTCAGTGAGAAGCTAGGTGGTGCCTCACTGAACTACCCCACTTATGACAAGGAGCTTTATGCCCTTGTCCGAGCATTGGAGACTTCGCAGCATTACTTGTTGTCCAAGGAGTTTGTGATCCACACTGATCATGAGACTCTCAAACACCTCAGAGGGCAAACCAATCTCAAGAGGAGACATGCCAGGTGGATGGAGTTCATAGAGACCTTCCCGTACGTCATCAAGTACAAGAAGGGCTAAGACAATGTGGTAGCCGATGCACTATCAAGGGGGTTTGCCTTGATATCAACCATGGAGACAAAGGTCCTAGGATTCGAGCACATCAAGTTCCTCAGCCATTTCTGGAGGACCCTTTGGAGGAAGCTAGACACGAAGCTACTCTTCTCTACCACCTGCACTCCTCAAACCGATGGCCAAACTGAAGTTGTCAACATGACACTATCAATTCTTTTCAGGACTACACTGGGGAAGAACCTAAAGACTTGGGTGGAGTGCCTACCATTCATAGAGTTCGCTTACAACCAAGCCGTGGACTCAGCAACCAAGAAGACACCATTTGAAGTAGTACACCCTCTCACCCCATTGGAGCAAACACCACTGCCACCAGCTGAGATGACCAACCTCAAAGGAGCATCCAAGGTAGAGTTTACATGGAAGTTACACCAGAAGGTAGCAGAAAACTTGGAGAAGAGGACCGGACAGTACGTGACTCATGCCAACAAGGGAAGAAAGGAGGTGATCTTTCAACCAGGCGATTAGGTTGCCTAACCTAAGGAGTTCCAAGCTAGCACCAAGAGGAGATGGACCATTCAGAGTGCATGAGAGGATCAACAACAACGCCTACTGGATCGAGCTCCCAGGTGAGTTTAATGTGTCCAACACGTTCAACGTAACTGACTTAGCCCCTTTCCATGCAGATGAACCAGTTTTGAGGACAAAACCTACTGAAGAGGGAGGGGATGATGAGGACATCAGGTCGTACATCCAGCCAGGAGACCAGACTGTCCGACCAGGAAGCTTGCCCGAGACAGCCGGGCTATTTGGCATGTCTGCCGGACCAAGCAGTACCGCCAGACCCTCGACCAATAGGACCAGACCGGTCAGCATTGCCGGCGGAGAGGCCCAAGCTTCCGGCACACTTGGTGGTGATGTGGATGACACCGCCGGTCCCCTTGGTGATGCCACCAACTCCGGGATCAACTTGGCCAGTCCTGAAGGCATTCCGGCCAGTACCTCGCACAATCCAGCCGGTACAGCCGATCCAGCCTAGTACACGCGCATTTCCACTACTACACAAGAAGACTCGGACCAGATGAGCTACCAGCTCCAGGACATGCACCTAGAGGAAGTCTCTACACCAGTGGTACCTCAAGGAGAAATGACTAGAAGCAGATCAAGGGCACTCTTCCACAAATTCAGCTTATGGGTTGACAAGTTCCTAGAGGAAGATCGACTAAGGACAATGGGCCAGAAGTGCAAGGAAGAGTCCAAAGGCTTCTCAACAACACAAGGAACATGAAAGACTTGGGCTTTAGTGGCAAGAGAGGTCAGGGCACAAAGATTCCTAACCCTACTCCAAGTAGAAGACTGGAGCAAGGCGCGTGCATGCCACAAGGACGGCCACCTTCCATTTCTTGGCCATGAGGTAAGTAAGGTAAGTTTCAATTCGAATATATGCCTCTTTCTGTTTTGCAGGGTAGGATCTAGATTGTTTACATTTTTGAGTCAAGAACATTTTAGGAATAGGTCCTTTTTCGGTTATGCACTTTTGTATCTTTTCCATTTGTGCACTTTTGTTAACTTTCCTTTTCTTTATTTGAGTCGAAACTAGAAGGTCAAGCTGTCGAGCATATTAATAAGGCTCCTTCCAGCATTGTAGTTCGACACCCTTTTTGATATTAATAAAGTGCGAATTTTCTCTCTACAAGTGTTTCTCTCAAGAAGCTTGTGCGCTTAGAACCTAGTTGAGACCAGCCCTCCTAGCTCTAAGTTTGTGATTTATCACGAGGTTCATCACCCCTCGTGTGGTTCACTTCACCCTTCCATCGAATACCAACCTAAAACCCCCTATCCAAGAAGTCTAAGGTCGAGTTTCTCACCTAACCTTCTCCAAACTGCCCACGCGCATATAAGCCTTGAATCGAGGCTTGTATCAGGGAGGCTCAAGAGAAGGCGTTCAAGGCCTTGAAGGACAGCCTCACGCATGCACCAGTGCTAGTTCTACCCGACTTCAACAAGACATTTGAAGTGGAGTGTGATGCCTCTGGAATAGCCATAGGAGCAGTGCTAACCCAAGGAGGGAGGCCAGTGACATACTTCAGTGAGAAGTTAGGTGTGGCCTCACTGAATTACCCCATCTACGACAAGGAGCTCTATGCCCTAGTCCGAGCATTGGAGATTTGGCAACATTACTTGTTGTCCAAGGAGTTTGTGATCCACACTGATCAGGAGACTCTCAAACACCTCAGAGGGCAAACCAATCTCAAGAGGAGACATGCCAGGAGGATGGAGTTTATAGAGACCTTCCCTTACGTCATCAAGTACAAGAAGGGCAAGGCTAATGTGGTAGCCGATGCATTATCAAGGAGGTTTGCCTTGATATCTACAATGGAAGCAAAGGTCTTAGGATTCGAGCACATCATGGACCTGTATAAGGATGATCATGACTTTGCTGAGAGCTACAAGGAGTGTGGCACAGGGAGTCATGATAAGTTCTACATCCATGATCGATTCTTGTTCCGAGAAAGAAGACTGTGCATACCACAAGGATCTATACGAGAGCTTATCACCCGAGAAGCTCATGGAGGAGGTCTTATGGGCCACTTTGGTGTTGGAAAAACACTAGCAATGGTCAAGGAGCACTTCTACTGACCACACATCAAGAGGTCAGTAGAAGCCCATTGTGCAAGGTGCATCACTTGCAAGAAGGCGAAGTCCCGAGTGAAGCCTCACGGGTTGTATCTCCCTAGAGGCCCATACCTACACATCCATGGGTGGACATTTCCATGGACTTCATTCTAGGTCTGCCCAAGATCAACCACAAAGATGTTATCTTTATAGTGGTGGACCGATTCTCAAAGATGGCACATTTCCTCCCATGTGCCAATGTTCATGATGCCATGCAAACAGCCGAGCTGTTCTTCAGGGAGATAGTATGGCTTTATGGATTGCCAAGGACCATCGTGTCAGACAGAGACACCAAATTTCTCAGCCACTTCTGGAGGACCGTCTGGACAAAGCTAGGCACGAAGCTGCTCCTCTCTACCACCTCCTATCCTCAAACCGATGGCCAAACTGAAGTAGTCAACCTGACATTGTCGACTCTTCTCAGGACCACACTAGGGAAGAACCGCAAGACATGGTGATGAGGGCATCAGATCGTATGGCCGGCCAGGAGATAAATCTGGCCGACCAGAGTGCTTGCCCAAGACAGCGGGGCCATTTGGCGCGTCTGCCGGTCCAAGCGGTACCGCCGGGCCCTCGACCAGCCGGGCCGGATCGACCAACATTTCCGGTGGAGAGGCCCAAACCTCCGGTCCAACTGGCGGCGACGTGGATGACACCGCCAGTCCAATTGGTAACGCCGCCGGCTCTGGGATCAACTTGGCCGGCTCCGATGACAATTCGGCCAGTACCTCGCACAGTCAGCCGGTACAGCCGATCCAACCGATTGCACTACCATTTCAACATCTACACAAAGAGACTCGTACCAGATAAGCTACCAGGTTCAAGACATGCATCTAGATGAAGTTTCTACACCAGTGGTGCCACCAGGAGCAATGACAATGAGCAGATCAAGGGCACGCTTGCACAAGTTCAGCTTGTGGGTCGACAAGCTCCTAGAGGATGATCGACAAAGAACATTGGGCCAAGAGTGCAAAGAAGAGTCCAAAAGCTTCTCTACAATGCAAGGGACTTCAGAGACTTGGGCTTCAGTGGCAAGAGAGGTCAGGGCCCAAAGATTCATAACCCTACTCCAAGTCGAAGACTAGGAGCTAGGCGCGTGCATACCACAAGGTCGGCCACCTTCGATTTCTTGGCCGATAGGTAAGAATTGTAAGTTTTCAAATTATATACTTGCCTTTTTCTGTTTTACAGGGTAGGATTTAGAATGTTTATATTTTGAGTCAAAGACAATTTAGGTAGAAGTCCTTTTTCGGTTATTCACTTTTGTAATTTTTCCATTTGTGCACTTTTGTAAGTTTTTCATTTTTCTTTGATTGAAACCTAGAAGGTCAAGCTGTTGAGGATATTAATAACGCTCCTTCCAGCATTGTAGTTTGACAACCTTTTTCTGATATTAATAAAGATCGAATTTTCTTTATACAAGTTTTTCTCTCAAGAGACTTGTGCGCTTAGAACCTAGTCGGGACCAGCCCTCCTAGCTTCTAAGTTTGTGATTTATCACGAGGTTAATCACCCCTCGTGTGGTTCACTTCACCGTTCCCTCCATTACCAAACAGAAAACCTCCATCCAAAAGCCTAAGGTTGAGTTTCTCACCTAATCTTCTCCAAACAGCCCATGCGCGTACAACCTTGATTCAAGGCTTATATCATTTTGGTATCAGAGCTTAAATCTCCTAAAACTAGGTTGTTTCTATCCTTTATTTAGTCTTGTTTCCAGTTCTTGCATTAGTTTATGTCTCATTAAAAAAAATAGCATCAAAACTCAAACCGAGTGCATCTAGCTTCTACGTGCATCACTAGGGCTTAGATTTATTCACTGCATTGCAATTTTCGTCTTTTCTTTCTATTAAAAGTATATTTCCATTAAGTTAAATCAAAAGGCAAAAAAAATTATAAAACTACCAAGAAAATCGACCAAAAAGAATATATGATCTTTAGCATTAATTGTTAACAAGTTTCCATTTTTCTGTTTTTCCTTTTTCACAGAATTTTCCTTTTTAATTTTTCCTTTTTGCAACTTCTACTTCAACTATAAAAATAAAACCCTTCTAATCAAATTTTATGAGCATAATAACTTGTTTCTTTCTTTTGTAGCACACAGTGGCAGAAGGAAATCAGGATGCAACCGAAGTCATGATGGCCATGTTCACCACACTCCAAACACAACTCGCATCAATCGGCGAGAGGTTGGAGCGCGTGGAGAGGCCGGTGAGATTCCAGGCCATAAGGCACGTGAGGACTGACCAAGGCCCTGTTGAGGGTCCTGATCATCCTAGGACATGGCTCGAACAAGAGGAGCCCCAGCTGGTTGGAGATGAAGACGCACAGCCTCACGGCTATCACCCTAGGCCGAGAGGACCTCCACAGCAACCAGAAGCAGAAGGCGATGGCTTTGAGCCCTATGGTCATCACCAGAGACTAAGAATGCCTCCTAGACATCCTGAGGATGGAGATGAATACACCTACAACAGGGTAACTCATCCTGATGTTAAATTAACACCTCCTAGTTTTGCAGGAAAAGTAGACCCCGCAGCCTATCTAGATTGGGAAAGAAGGATGGATCGCATCTTCGATTACTACAACCAACCAGGCCCTAGGAGAGTCTCGATGGAAGTAGCACAACTCATGGATAATGCCCTGATCTGGTGGGATTGTGAGGTTTATGACCGAAGGAGGAGAAGATTGAGGCCCGTAGACTCATTGGTCAACATGAAAGATCTCATGAGACAAAGGTTTGTTCCACCTTATTTCCATAGAGATTTGCAACGATGTTTTCGTACTCTTAAGCAGGGCACCAGATCAGTAGAGGAGTGCTACGAAGAGTTTAAAAGACTAAGGAACAGGCTGGAGCTCAATGACGATGAAGAGGCATTCATGGCGCAATTCTTGGATGGGTTGCAAGAGAGAATCAGCCCTATCTGTCCAGGCTGAGCAGCACATCAGGCGTAAGAGCCAAGACATCCGAAGCAAGCCTAAGACACCTTGGGCACCAAGCAATAGCCCCAAGCCTGTAGACAAAGGCAAGAGCATAGAGATCGAATCACGGTTCAAGAGCAAGCCTCCTGAGCAAACCCGTGACCAGAGAGAGCTTAGTAAGTCTTCTAACCCTCAGAGATCACGTGACATCACTTGCTTTAAGTGTAGGGATCGCGGCCACATCTCAAGGGAGTGCCCAAACAACCGTGTCATGCTGATCACGGAAGCTGGAGAGTATGAGTCTCAAGACGAAGAAGACTATGAACCAGAAGGGGAATACGGTGACATTGAGTACCCTGATGTTGGGGAAGTGCTGTTCACTAGGCCCATTCTCAGCGCAATCATAGACCCCTCATAGACCATTCAAAGGGAGAATATCTTCCACAGCCGTTGCACCATCAAGGGCAAGGTATGTAACCTCATCATAGATGGTGGTTCTTCCACTAACGTTGCTAGTGCATACATGGTTGATAAGCTAGGTCTAGAGAAAACAAGGCACCCTCAACCCTATAGACTGAGATGGCGCGATGACAAAGTGGAGCTCAAGATCCATGAGCAAGTAACTGTGCCATTCAGTCTTGGCAGATACCAAGACCAGGTAGTGTGCGACGTGGTGCCAATGCCAGCTGGCCACCTTCTGCTTCGAAGGCCATGGCAGTTTCACAAGGAGAGCAGGCATGATGGCCGAACCAATCTCTACACCTTTGGGCACAACAAGAGAAAGGTCAGCCTAGCTCCTCTCACACCTGCCCAGGTACATGAGCTACAACAACAAATGAGTAAGGAAAAGAAACTCATTAAATCAAATTTTCTTATTCAACCAAGTCATGTCCGGAGAGCTTTAGCCTCGAAGGATGTAATGTTGCTAATGGTCTTTGAGAAGATTTTGAGTGTAGAAAAGGAACAAATAGAGCTACGTCCTGAAGTAGCAGCTCTCCTCAATAAGTTCCAGGATGTATTTCTGGAGGAGATACCAGCAGGCTTGCCTCCCCTACGCGGCATAGACCACCAGATCGACCTCGTTCCCAGAGCAGCCCTGCCTAACCGGCCAGCCTACCGGATGAGCCCAGAGGAGTCTAAAGAGCTTGAGAAGCAAGTCAAGGAGCTCCTAGAGAAAGGCTATGTTCGAGAGAGCCTCAGTACATGTGCCGTACCAGTGCTGCTAGTACCCAAGAAGGATGGGAGTTGGCGAATGTGCGTGGACTACCGAGCAATCAACAACATCAGAGTCAAGTACCCGCATCCGATACCACGGCTTGATGACATGCTAGAAGAGTTGAGTGGAGCCACAGTCTTCTCCAAGATAGACCTCAAGAGTGGATACCACCAGGTCAGAATGAAGGAAGGTGATGAGTGGAATACCGCTTTCTAGACAAAGCAAGGGCTCTATGAGTGGACAGTCCACTACAAGAAAACATGCAATTTGCGACCACGTGAAGTGGTCACAAAATACTAGTCGCAAAAAAAAGTAGTCGCAAATCAATCGCACATTTGCGACTGATTTGCGACTGATTTGCGACCACGGAAATAGTGGTTCTTTTGCGACTAATTTGCGACCACAAGGTGGTGACTATTTTTGCGAGTAATTTGCCACTGAATTTCCGTAACAAATTTTGCTACTGTTTTGCGACTACGTTTGTGGTTGCTAAATTTGTAGTCGCAAAACAGTCACAAAATTTTGTGACTGATTTGCGACTACGGGAGAACTGCAGTTGCAAATCAGTCACATTTTTTGTGACTGATTTGTGACTACGGGAGAACCGCAGTTGCAAATCAGTCACATTTTTTTGTGACTGATTTGCGACTACAGGAGAACCCCAGTCGCAAATCGGTCACAATTTTTTGTGACTGTTTTGCAACTGCACAACTCTTGCAGTCGCAAATCAGTCACAAAAAATTATGACTGATTTGCGACTACAGGAGAACTGCAGTCGCAAATCGGTAGCAAAAATTGCAACTGATTTAGGACTAATTTGTGACTACACCGTAATTAGATTTAAGAAAAAATATATTATATTTTTTATTATTATTGAAATAATTTCGTATATTTTGGAAACAAATATAATAATAATTATTTAAATTTAATTTCAAAATATTTAAATTATTTTAAAAAATGTAAAATAATATTTGTAAATTTAAATTTGAAAAATAATTTTGGAAATTATTTTCAATAATAATATTAATATTTTGTAATTAGAAATATTAATAAAATAAATCATATTATTATGTTTTAATATTAAATATTAATATAATAGCTTATAATTGGTTTAAAATTCATATTATTTAATTTTTTACTAATTTTTATTAATGAATTAAAAATATTATAATATTAAATGAAAAATATGTGAACTAATTAATATAAAATATTGAATAAAAAGATATACAAATTTAAATTATAAAATTTATTATTGAAAATTATTTAATACATGAAAAAAAATCTAAATCTCAGGTGGCAGAAATTGGAAATCTGATGGCGAAAATGGGGTGGTTGGCGGAGCCGTCGATGGTTCCCCTGTGCAATCGTTATCCCACATATAGGAGGCGAATGCGGGATCCGTCCGTTGGACATACCCTGAGGAGCATCACCAAGCTCGAGATCTTCTTCTGGTTTTCTCTGTTCAGCTCTTCAATCTTCTCGTTTCTTTCCATAATCTGCGCGTTTTGTGCTTTAATCAACGCGTTTTGTTCTTGAAGCATTACGTACTCAGGTGAATTGGTTTGTACCCCAGTACGTCTACCCGTAGACTATACGCGGCTGAGGCTACCGAGTCCATAAAGACGGCCTCGTTCATCCGGAACAGATGACTACAAAATAACAAAAACATAATTTAAATAATAAATTTAATTATTTAATTAATTACAAAAATATGTTAAAAGAAAAAACTTTGAAAAATTTTTTTTACCTGAAGGAAGATCTCATTCTTCTGTTCTTGAGTCAGCTCAATTGGACGGGAGGTTCCGTCAGATGATTCTGTTGGATCGACCTCCACGATCGCCATCTTCTTTTGAATGTTTCGTTCGTATGCTTCACAGATTTGTTTTGCTTTCAAATCTACATACGAACCATCCGGTCTTGTGTGAGTCTTTATAAAGACCTCACCTATTGAGACTGGTCGTCCCAAATTATGTTCCTTCAAAGATATTGAAATATTATTTAATTGCTACCAAAAATGTTAATTAAATAAAAAAAATTTTGACTTACCATTTCCTGCTGGACCTGAATATAGGATTTTTGGCCCGATAAATGTTTATGCGGGCCAAGACCGTCCCGAGCAGAGTTGCGGTTATGAGAGGATTTTGTACTCCTCTCGGTAGATGTTTTTGTTCCCCAATAGTCTGCCATAATTTTGTACAGACTTGGGGAAATCCATCGGGGACGTTTTCCAGTTGTATGAACCATGCTCACCATCCCTTTCATCCGCCTTATGCAGACGGTCTCGAACTCTTTTCGTACCACCGGGGTGATCAGAGGATCCCAGGTGTACGATTGCTTGAAATTAAATTAGAAAATATTAATATATATTATTTAAATATTATAAAATATGTACAATTTAAAAAAAAACCGTACCGCAAACTCTATGAAATATTTTTCCTGCCTCTCAGCAGGTACGACGGTCCAACTGTAGTATGACCATCAAATTTATTTTTCAAAATTTTTGCGATTTGATGAGTAATAGCTCCGTTATCGCGGTCAAACCTAATATTTCAATTATACAGAGAAAATTTAAATTTATATTAATATAATTACAATTATAATAAATATTTATTAAAAAAAATAATTATTTAGAAAACTTCTTGCCACAATGTATTAGGAGCCGCTTGTGGAGACAGCACAGTCAAATACTGCTCGCGGCCCGGAGTTTGTAACAAACTATCAAGAGTGATAGTTTGTTCATTCATTCCCGTTTCGCAGTCGGAAATTTGTTCCTCCTCATGTTCATCCGATTCTTGAAACCGTGGAGGTGTTTGGGTTTCAGGAACGGAGTGAGGGATAAAAGTATATTGGGGAGGTAGGCGGGATGCCGCTCTATTAGCGGATGGTGAAGGGTTGGAGGAGGCCGAAGAGGTTAATTCCTCGGGTGGAAGACGATCCGAAAGATCGTCTTCCACGACCTCTTAACGACCTACCACTACTTGCCATTTTTAGAGAGTGTTTTTAGAAAGTGTTTAGAAAGTGTTTAGAGAGATTTTGATTATGAAGTTTTGAGAGATTTGTGAAAAATGAGGGAAAACCTTCGTGTATTTATAGTTTTTTTGCGACCACGGATGTGATCGCAAATCAGTAGCAAAATTGATGTGGTCGCAAATCAGTCGCAAAATTGCAACTGATTTGCGACTACCAATTAATTTGGTGAGAAATAAAAACGTTCAAACTCCCACCAAATTAATTGGTGGTCACAAATTAGTCGCAAATTTGCTGATTTGCGACCACATCATTTATCGAAAACTGTAAATGTGGTCGCATCATCAAATTTGCGATTTGCCACCATCATTTATGTTATTCACTTGCGTGCACATTTACATATATTGAATTTATTACACGTGGTCGCAAATCAGTCGCAAATTTGCGACTGATTTGCGACCACAATTAATTTTTGTGACTGAAATGCCACCACATTGCCAATGCAGTGGCAAAGTGGTGGCAAATCAGTCACAAATAATACCCTAAACCCTAAATTTTGAGATTTTGGTGAATACATATAATTATATAAGATTGATTAATTGATTATAAGTTATAAAAATTTCAATTACTATGAAAACAATAACATTTCACAAATTTTCAAATAACTTACCTAAAACACTTAACAAATTTACTTAACCTTATACTTCTTATATACATTCCAAATGTTATCTAAATATGAAATCATTAGAAATATGGTTTTCAATATATGTTATCACTTATAATGGTTAGTAGTCTCATTAGTATAGAAATACAAGTTTTAAATGTGGAAAATACTTAGGGAAATGTGAATTTACCATATGTGGTCGCAAATCAGTCGCAAATTTGCGACAGATTTACGACTTCACATCGAAATCAATTTCTTCCGTATGGTTAACTCTATCGACCAACCGATCTACCTCTATCTCTTGAACAAGCATTACGTCTTCATCATTTTCTTGTTGCAAAAGGCCAATCTCTTCTTTGTTTTTGTATTTCCCCAAAATGTTAGATCTTGGATTAACTTTCAAAACATTGAGCCATATTTGTTTTGATGATGATTTAGTGTGCGGATAGGGAATATAACAAACTTGATCTGCTTGAGATGTTGATACATCGTAAGTTTTGAAATATAAATTAGTTATAAATTTGTAAGAAAAAAATCATATATATAGTAAATTATTACCGAATACGTACGTACCAAGAATAAATGGTTCGTATTTGTAGTATTTCCCCGATGATAAGACATCAACAACACCATTTTCCGACTTCCGAGTACCTCTCGAGGGCGTAGGATCGTACCATTCACATTTAAAAAGCGTGATCTTCAAATTTAGGAGTCTGACATACTCAAGTTGAATGATATCTGTTAAAATACCGTAGAAATCAGCTTCATCAGATGCATCTGAGTAATTGTCCCCCTTCACACAAATACCATAGTTACATGTCTTTCTTCTATGTCCATGTTTCTTGGTGTGGAACATATAACCTCTTGTAAAATACATCGGCCAAGTGGATGCTTTATTCATCGGACCTTGAACTAATTCTTGAGCCCATATAGGAAAGACACGTGAATATGTGGAAGTGCATGAATTGACCTTTGATCATATATCAAAAATTAAACTTAATTAGTATTTCCAAATTAATAAATAAAATATAATATATATGTCAAATAAATAATTAAACATACATAATCCCTAACCCATATGTGGAACTCTTCCTCTCTTTTAGATGAAATGTCATCTTCCGAAAGATATGGATACGTACATCGAATATGATCTTCAAACATGCTACAACAGTAAATATTGAAAATTATTATATATTTCTTAATACAATGAAATGAAATGTAATAAATGCAATTAATTGTTTTCATATACCTCTCTAGTGGCCGAAAATATTCACAATTCCGTAATACATATGCATGTGCATATTTATATTCTTTTTTAGAGAGCCATATTTCTTTACATTTACCATTTGGACGACCCATGTGCGTAAATATATCCGGTACTCCGGGATCTGGATATACAGGCACGTCACCTTCATCGAATCTTGTAGACCTGTACATGTTTAGATATATATATTATATTACTTACATTCCATATATATATAATAAAATAATTAATTCATAAACATAACAATTAATTTAGGTTACCTGTTTTTTGTGCGTATGTGTTCACCAAAGTAATGTTCTGAGAAGTAAGATATCTCATCATTCACATATGATTCAACAATCCACCCTGCACTATATCGTTTGTTCTTCGCCTTGCTTTTAAGTTTTTTTAAAAACCTTTCAAATGGATACATCCACCTATATTGCACAGGTCCAACAAGTTCAGCTTCGTATGGTAGATGTACAGGAAGATGCTCCATGATGTCAAAAAATGAAGGCGGAAAGATCTTTTCCAAATTGCACAAAATTATGACTATATTTTCCTTCAGAATTTGGACACGGTTTTGTTGTAATGATCTGGAGCATAAATCATGGAAAAATCCTCCAATCCCTATATATATATATATTAATTACTATCGACAATTAATTAGTTCAGGCAATTATTATTAATTTACGTACTTCCAATTAAAAATATAGTTATTACTATATTTACCTGATAATGCTAGATGACATCATGCCATTCAGCTTGACTAATGCCCCAAGCACCTTCATACGCCTTATGAACAAAGTTCTTAGGGCGTACATAAGTAAGTTTGTTGTGGTTTACTCTGATGACATTTTAATTTACAGTAAGTGCCTAATGGATCACCTTACACATCTTGAGTTGGTACTTAAAACCCTTCGACAAGAAGAGCTTTATGCCAATCTCGAGAAGTGCATCTTTTCTACTGATAAACTTGTCTTCTTAGGTTTTGTTGTAAGTTCACAGGACTTACAGGTTGATGAAGAGAAGATTCGAGCCATACAAGAATGGCCAACACCGAGCAACATCAGCCAAGTGAGGAGTTTCCATGGTCTGGCCAGCTTCTACAAAAGATTCGTGCCCAACTTCAGCAGTATTGCCTCACCATTGATGGCAGTAGTGAAGAAAAATGTGGGATTCAGCTGGGGAGAATGATGGGGACATCAGGTCGTATGGCCGGCCAGGAGACCAGACTGGCCGACCAGGGAGCTTGCCCGAGACAGCTGGGCCATTTGGCACGTCTACCGGCCCAAGCGGTACCGCCGGACCCTCGACCAACAGGACCGGACCGATCAGCATTGCCGGCGGAGAGGCCCAAACCTCCGGCACAACTGGTGGCGACGTGAATGCACTGCCGGTCCCATTGGTGACGCCGCTGACTCCGGGATCAACTTGGCCGGTCCAGAAGGCATTCCGGCCAGCACCTCGCACAGTCCAGCCGGTACAGCCGATCCAGCTGAATACACGGGCATTTCAGCATCTACACAAGGAGACTCGGACCAGATAAGGTACCAGCTTCAGGACATGCATCTAGAGGAAGTCTCTACACCAGTGGTGCCACCAGGAGCAATGACAAGGAGCAGATCAAGAGCACTCTTCCACAAGTTCAGCTTATGGGTCGACAAGCTCCTAGAGGAAGATCGGCTAAGGACAGTGGGCCAGAAGTGCAAAGAAGAGTCCAAAGGCTTCTCAACAATGCAAGGGACTTCAGAGACTTGGGCTTTGGTGGCAAGAGAGGTCAGGGCCCAAAGATTCCTAACCCTACTCCAAGTCGAAGACTAGGAGCAAGGTGCGTGCATGCCACAAGGACGGCCACCTTCCATTTCTTGGCCATGAGGTAAGAAAGGTAAGTTTTCAATTCGAATATATGCCTCTTTCTGTTTTGCAGGGTAGGATCTAGATTGTTTAGATTTTTGAGTAAAAGACATTTTAGGAATAGGTCCTTTTTCGGTTATGCACTTTTGTACGTTTTCCATTTGTGCACTTTTGTAAACTTTCCTTTTCTTTCTTTGAGTCAACCCTAGAAGGTCAAGCTGTCGAGCATATTAATAAGGCTCCTTCCAGCATTGTAGTTCGACAACCTTTTTGATATTAATAAAGTAGAACTTTCTTCTTACAAGCTTCCTCTCAAAAGAGACTTGTGCGCTTAGAACCTAGTTGAGACCAGCCCTCCTAGCTCTAATTTTGTGATTTATCACGAGGTTCATCACCTCTAATGTGGTTCACTTCACCCTTCCATCAAATACCAACCCAAAAACCCCTATCCAAGAAGTCTAAGGTCGAGTTTCTCACCTAACCTTCTCCAAACAGCCCACACGCATATAAGCCTTGAATCGAGGCTTGTATCATTTTGGTATCAGAGCTTAAAGCTCCTAAACCAGGTTGTTTCTATCCCTTAGTTAGTTTTGTTTCTTTTTCTTGCATTAGTTTAAGTCGCATTCAAGAAAACAAAATAACACTGAACTCCAAACCGAGTGCATCTAGCTTTTACGTGTATCACTAGGGCTTAGATTCACTTTTGCATTGTCATTCACGTTTTCCTTTTTGTTCAAATCATATTTCCATTATTTTTAAGTTAAATTAAAAAAAAAGAAAAACAAAATAGAAACAATACCAAAAGAATTCGAATTGGACAGCTAGCACAAGTTGTAGGAAGTTTCCATTTTTCTAAACTTTTCTTTTTCTAGGTTTTTACTTTTTCTCAACTTTTTCCTTTTTGCAAATTCAAATTCTCCTATAAAATGAAAACCCTCCTAATCCACTTAGGAGCAAAATAACTTGTGTTTCTTTCTTGTAGTACAATGGCAGAAGAGAATAGAGATGCAGCAGAGGCCATGATGGCCATGTTCACCACCCTCCAAACGCAACTCGCATCAATAGGCGAGAGGTTGGAGCGCGTGGAGAGGCCTGTGAGATTCCAGGCCATAAGGCACGTAAGAGCTGAGCAAGACCGTGCTGAGGGTCCTGAGCACCTCAGGACACGGCACGAACAGGAGGAGCCCCAGCCAGATGGAGATGAGGACGCACCACCTCATAACTATCACCATAGGCCAAGAGAACCTCCACGGCAACCAGAGGCAGAAGGTGATGGCTTCGAGCCATATGGACATCACTAGAGACCAAGGATGCCTCCTAGACATCATGAGGATGGATACGAACACACCTACAATCGGGTAACTCATCCTAATGTTAAGCTAACACCTCCAAGTTTTGCAGGAAAATTAGATCCCGAGGCCTACCTAGATTGGGAGAGAAGGACGGATCACATCTTCGATCACTACAACCAACCAGCCCCTAGGAGAGTCTCCATGGCAGTAGCACAACTCATGGACAATGCCCTCATCTAGTGGGATCGTGAGGTGTCTGACCGAAGGAGGAAAGGATTGAGGCCCGTGGACTCATGGGTCGACATGAAAGACCTCATGAGACAAAGGTTTGTTCCACCTTATTTTCATAGAGATTTGCAACGACGTTTTCATACTCTTAAGCAGGGTACCAGATCAGTAGAGGAGTACTATGAAGAGTTTGAGAGACTAAGGAACATGCTGGAACTCAATGACGATGAGGAAGCTTTTATGGCACAATTCTTGGATGGACTCCAAGAAAGAATCAGCCGCAAGGTGGAAAGGCAAATCTACAATGACTTCAAAGACTTGTTCCACCTATCTGTCCAGGCTGAGCAGGACATCAAACGTAAGAGCCAAGATATCCGCAGCAAGCCTAAGAAGCTTTGGGCACCAAGCAACATTCCCAAGCCCGTAGACAAAGGCAAAAGCATAGAGATCGAGTTAATGTTCAAGAGCAAGCCTCCTGAGCCAACCCGTGACCAGAGAGAGCCTAGTAAGTCCTCTAACCCTCAAAGATCACGTGACATCACTTGTTTCAAGTGTAGGAGTCGTGGACACATCTCAAGGGAGTGCCCAAACAACCGGGTCATGCTGATTACGGAGGCTGTAGAGTACGAGTCCCAAGATGAAGAGGACTATGAACCAGAAGGAGAATACGGTGACATTGAGTACCCTGATGTGGGGGAAGTGCTGGTCACTAGACGCATCCTCAGTGCAATGGTGGATCCTTCAGAGACCATCCAAAGGGAGAACATCTTCCACAGCCGTTGCACCATCAAGGGCAAGGTGATACAAGCCTTGATTCAAGGATGTATGCGCGTGGGCTGTTTGGAGAAGTTTAGGTGAGAAACTCGACCTTTGACTTCTTGGATAGGGGTTTTTGGGTTGGTATTTGATGGAAAGGTGAAGTGAACCACACGAGGGGTGATGAACCTCGTGATAAATCACAAACTTAGAGCTAGGAGGGCTGGTCTCAACTAGATTCTATGCGCACAAGATTCTTGAGAGAAAACTTGTTGGGGAAAAAGTTCTATCTTTATTAATATCAAAAAGGTTGTCGAACTACAATGCTGGAAGGAGCCTTATTAATATGCTCGACAGCTTGACCTTCTTGGGTCGACCCAAATAAGAAAAAGAAAACTTACAAAAGTGCACAAAAGGAAAAGATACAAAAGTGTATAATCAAAAAAGGACCTATTCCTAAAATATCTTTGACTCAATAAAAGTAAGTATTCTAGATCCTACCATGCAAAACAGAAAGAGACATATATTCAAATTGAAACTTACCTTAACTTACCTCATGGCCAATAAAATGGAAGGTGGCCGTCCTTGTGGCATGCACGCGCCTTGCTCCTAGTCTTTGACTTGAAGTAGGGTTAAGAATCTTTGGGCCCTGACCTCTCTTGCCACTAAAGCCCAAGTCTCTGATGTCATTTGTGTTATTGAGAAGCCATTGGACTCTTCCTTGCATTTTTGGCCCATTTTCCTTAGTCGATCTTCCTCTAGGAGCTTGTCGACCCATAAGCTGAATTTGTGGAAGAGTGCCCTTGATCTGCTTCTTGTCATTGCTCCTTGAGGTACCACTGGTGTAGATACATCCTATAGGTGCATGTCCTGGAGCTGGTAGCTCATTTGGTCCGAGTCCTCTTGTGTAGAAGTGGAAATGCGCGTGTACTCAGCTGGATCGGTTGTACCGGCTGGATTGTGCGAGGTACTGGTCGGAATGCCTTCAGCACCGGCCAAGTTGATCCCGGAGTTGGCGGCATCACAAGAGGGACCAGCGGTGTCATCCACATCGCCACCAAGTGTGCCGGGAGCTTGGGCCTCTCCGCCGGCAATGCTGGTTGCTCTGGTCCTTGTGGTCGAGGGTCCGGCGGTACTGCTTGGGCCGGCAGGTGTGCCAGATGGTCCGGCTGTCTCGGGCAAGCTTCCTGGTCGGCCAGTCTGGTCTCCTGGCTGGTTGTACGACCTGATGTCCTCATCACAAGGTATGTAACCTCATCATAGATGGGGGTTCTTGCACTAACGTTGCTAGTGCGTACATGGATGATAAGCTAGGTCTAGAGAAGACAAGGCACCCTCGACCATATAGACTGAGATGGCTCGATGACAAAGTGGAGCTCAAGATCCATGAGCAATTCACTGTGCCATTCAGTGTGGGCAAGTACCAAGACAAAGTCGTGTGCGACGTGGTGCCCATGCAAGCTGGCCATCTTCTGCTAGGAAGGCCATGGCAGTTTGACAAAGAGACCAGGCATGATGGCCGAACCAATCTCTACACTTTTGTACATGACAAAAGAAAGGTCAGCTTGGCTACCCTTACACCTGCCCAGGTACACGAGCTACAACTCCAAATGAGTAAGGAAAAGAAACTGATCAAGTCTAATTTTCTTATTCAACCAAGCCATGTCCGGAGAGCTTTAGCATCGAAGGATTTAATGTTACTAATGGTATTCAAATAAAATTTGAGTATAGAACAGGAACAGGTAGAGCTACCTCCTGAAGTAGCAACTCTCCTCAACAAGTTCCAGAATGTGTTCCCAGAGGAGATAGCAGCAGGCTTGCCTCCTTTACATGGCATAGAACACCAGATTGACCTAGTGCCCAGAGCAGCCTTACCCAACCGGCCAGCCTACCGGATGAGTCCAGAGGAGTCCAAGGAGCTTGAGAAGCAAGTCAAGGAGCTCCTGGAGAAAGGCTATGTTCTAGAGAGCCTCAGTCCATGTGCCGTGCCAGTGCTACTAGTGCCCAAGAAGGATGGGACTTGGCGAATGTGTGTGGACTGCCGAGCAATCAACAACATCACAGTCAAGTACCAGCATCCAATACCACGGCTGGATGACATGCTAGATGAGCTGAGTGGAGCAACGGTCGTCTCCAAGATAGACCTCAAGAGTGGATAGCACCAGATCTGGATGAAGGAAGGTGATGAATGGAAGACTGCTTTCAAGACAAAGCAAGGGCTCTACGAGTGGACAGTCATGCCATTCGGCTTGACTAATGCCCCAAGCACCTTCATGCGCCTTATGAACCAAGTTCTTAGGGCGTACATCAGTAAGTTCGTTGTAATTTATTTTGATGACATTTTAGTTTATAGTAAGTACTTAAGGTGTCACCTCACACATCTTGAGTTGGTGCTTAAAACCCTTCGACAAGAAAAGCTTTATGCCAATCTCAAGGAGTGCATCTTTTGTACTGATAAACTTGTCTTCTTAGGTTTTGTTATAAGTTCACAGGGCCTACAGGTTGATGAAGAGAAGATTCGAGCAATACAAGAATGGCCAACACCAAGCAATATCAGCAGAGTAAGGAGCTTCCACGGACTGGCCAGCTTCTACAGGAGATTCGTGCCCAACTTCAGCAGTATTGCCTCACCATTGACGGCAGTAGTGAAGAAGAACGTGGGATTCAGCTGGGGAGAAGCTCAGGAGAGGGCATTACAGGCCGTGAAGGACAGCCTTACACATGCACCAGTGCTAGTCGTGCCCGACTTCAACAAGACGTTGAAGTGGAGTGTGATGCCTCTGGAATAGGCATAAGAGCAGTGCTAACCCAAGGAGGGAGGCCAGTGGCATACTTCAGTGAGAAGCTAGGTGGTGCCTCACTGAACTACCCCACTTATGACAAGGAGCTTTATGCCCTTGTCCGAGCATTGGAGACTTGGCAGCATTACTTGCTGTCCAAGGAGTTTGTAATCCACACTGATCACGAGACTCTCAAACACCTTAGAGGGCAAACCAATCTCAAGAGGAGACATGCCAGGTGGATGGAGTTCATAGAGACCTTCCCGTACGTCATCAAGTACAAGAAGGACAAAGACAATGCGGTAGCCGATGCACTATCAAGGAGGTTTGCCTTGATATCCACCATGGAGGCAAACGTCCTAGGATTCCAGCACATCAAGGACCTATAGAAGGATGATTCTGACTTTGCTGAGAGCTACAAGGAATGTGGCACAGGGAGTCATGGCAAATGTTACATCCATGAGGGATTCTTGTTCCGAGAGAGAACGCTGTGCATACGACAAGGATCACTACGAGAGCATATCATCCGAGAAGCTCATGGAGGAGGACTCATGGGCCACTTTGGTGTCGACAAAACTCTAGCAGTGGTCAAGGCGCACTTCTACTGGCCACACATCAAAAGGTCAGTACAAGCCCATTGTGCAAGGTGCATCACTTGCAAAAAGGCGAAGTCCCGAGTACACCCTCACGGGTTGTATCTCCCACTGCCCATACCTACACATCCATGGGTGGACATCTCAATGGACTTCGTTCTAGGTCTGCCCAAAATCAACCACAAAGATGTAATCTTTGTAGTGGTGGACAGATTCTCCAAGATGGCACACTTCATCCCGTGTGCCAATGTTAATGGTGCCACACAAACAGCCGAGCTGTTCTTCAGGTAGATAGTACGGCTTCATGGAGTACCAAGGACCATCGTGTCAGACAGGGACACCAAGTTCCTCAGCCCTTTCTGGAGGACCCTTTGGAGGAAGCAAGGCACGAGGCTACTCTTCTCTACCACCTGCCATCCTCAAACCGATGGCCAAACTGAAGTTGTCAACCGGACACTATCAACCCTTCTCAGGACTACACTAGGGAAGAACCTTAAGACTTGGGTGGAGTGCCTGCCATTCATAGATTTTGCTTACAACCGAGCCGTGCACTCAGCAACCATGAACACCCTTTGAAGTAGTATACGGCTTCAACCTTCTCACCCCATCGGAGCAAACGCCACTGCCACCAGCAGAAATGACCAACCTCAACGGAGCATCCAAGGACGAGTTCATAAGGAATTTACACCAGAAGGTAGCAGAGAACTTGGAGAAGAGGATCGGGCAGTACGTGACTCATTCTAACAAGGGAAGAAAGGAGGTGATCTTTCAACTAGGCGATTGGGTGTGGCTACACCTACGACAGGAGAGGTTTCCCAACCTAAGGAGTTCCAAGCTAGCACCAAGAGGAGATGGACCAATCAGAGTGCTGGAGAGGATCAAAAACAACGCCTACCGGATGGAGCTCCCAGGTGAGTTTAATGTGTCCAACATGTTCACCGTAACTGACTTAGCCCCTTTCCATGCAGATGAACCAGTTTTGAGGTCAAAACCTACTGAAGAGAGAGGGGATGATGGGGACATCAGGTCGTATGGCTGGCCAGGAGACCAGACTGGCCGACCAGGGAGTTTGCCCAAGACAGCCGGGCCATTTGGCACGTCTGCCGGCCCAAGCGGTACCGCCGGACCCTCGACCAACAGGACCGGACCAATCAGCATTGCCGGCGGAGAGGCCCAAACCTCCGGCACAACTGGTGGCGATGTGGATGACACCGCCAGGCCCATTGGTGACGCCGCCGACTCCGGGATCAACTTGGCCGGTCCAAAAGGCATTCCGGCCACATCTCGCAAAGTGCAGCCGGTACAGCCGATCCAGCCGAGTACATGGGCATTTCAGCATCTACACAAGGAGACTCGGACCAGATAAGCTACCAGCTTCAGGACATGCATCTAGAGGAAGTCTCTACACCAGTGGTGCCACCAGGAGCAATGGGTCGACAAGCTCCTAGAGGAAGATCGACTAAGGACAGTGGGCCAGAAGTGCAAAGAAGAGTCCAAAGGCTTCTCAACAATGCAAGTGACTTCAGAGACTTGGGTATTAGTAGCAAGAGAGGTCAGGGCCCAAAGATTCCTAACCCTACTCCAAGTTGAAAACTAGGAGCAAGGCGCGTGCATGCCACAAGGACGGCCACCTTCCATTTCTTGGCCGTGAGGTAAGAAAGGTAAGTTTTCAATTCGAATATATGCCTCTTTCTTTTTTGCATGGTAGGATCTAGATTGTTACATTTTTGAGTCAAAGACATTTTAGGAATAGGTCCTTTTTCGGTTATGCACTTTTGTACATTTTCCATTTTTGCACTTTTGTAAACTTTCCTTTTCTTTCTTAGAGTCGATCCTAGAAGGTCAAGTTGTCAAGCATATTAATAAGACTCCTTCCAGCATTGTAGTTCGACAACCTTTTTGATATTAATAAAGTAGAACTTTCTTCCTACAAGCTTCCTCTCAAAAGAGACTTGTGCGCTTAGAACCTAGTTGAGACCAGCCCTCCTAGCTCTAAGTTTGTGATTTATCACGAGGTTCATCACCCCTCGTGTGGTTCACTTCACCCTTCCATCAAATACCAACCCAAAAACCCTATCCAAGAAGTCTAAGGTCAAGTTTCTCACCTAACCTTCTCCAAACAGCCCATGCGCATATAAGCCTTGAATTGAGGCTTGTATCTGAGAAGCTCAGGAAAAGGCGTTCCAGGCCTTGATGGACAGCCTCACACATGCACCATTGCTAGTCCTGCCTGACTTCAACAAGACATTTGAAGTGGAGTGCGAAGGCTCTGGAATATGCATAGGAGCGGTGCTAATCCAAGGAGGAATGCCAATGGCATACTTCAGTGAGAAGTTAGGTGGTGCCTAACTGAACTATCCCACCTACGACAAGGAGCTCTATGCCCTAGACCGAGCCTTGTAGACTTGGCAGCATTACTTGCTGTCCAATGAGTTTGTGATCCACACTGATCACGAAACTCTCAAACACCTCAGAGGGCAAACCAATATCAAGAGGAGACATGCCAGGTGGATAGAGTTCATAGAGATCTTCCCATACGTCATTCAGTACAAGAAGGGCAAGGATAATGTGGTAGCTGATGCACTATGAAGGAGGTTTGCCTTGATATCACCTTGGAGGCAAAGGTCTTAGGATTCGAGCACATCAAGGACCTATATAAGGATGATCCTGACTTTGCTGAGAGCTACAAGGAGTGTGGCACAGGGAGTCATGGCAAGTTCTACATCCATGAGGGGTTCTTGTTCCAAGAGAGAAGGTTGTGCATACCACAAGGATCGTTACTGGAGCTTATCATCCGAGAAGCTCATGGAGGAGGACTCATGGGCCACTTTGGTGTCGACAAGACACTAGCAGTGGTCAAGGAGCACTTCTACTGGCCACACATCAAGAGGTCAGTAGAAGCCCATAGTGCAAGATGCATTATTTGCAAAAAGGCGAAGTCCCGAGTGCACCCTCACGGGTTGTATCTCCCTCTACCCATACCTACACATCCATGGGTGGACATCTCAATGAACTTCATTCAACGTCTGCCCAAGATCAACCACAAAGATGCAATCTTTGTAGTGGTGGACAGATTCTCCAAGATGGCACATTTCATCCCATGTGCCAATGTCGATGATGCCACGCAAACAGCCGAGCTGTTCTTCAGGGAGATAGAACGGCTTCACGGAGTACCAAGGACCATCGTGTCAGACAGGGACACCAAATTCCTCAGCCACTTCTGGAGGACCCTGTGGAGGAAGCTAGGCACGAAGCTGCTCTTCTCTACCACCAGCCATCCTCAAACCGATGGCCAAACTGAAGTAGTCAATCGGACATTGTCGACTCTTCTCAGAACTACACTAGGGAAGAACCTCAAGATTTGGGTGGAGTGCCTACCGTTCATAGAGTTTGCATACAACCGAGCCGTGCACTCAGCGACCAAGAAGACCCCTTTTGAAGTAGTCTACGGCTTCAACCCCCTAACACCACTGGAGCAAACGCCACTGCCACCAGTAGAGATGACCAACCTCAACGGAGCATCCACAGCGGAGTTCATCAAGAGGGTACACCTGAAGGTAGCAGAAAATTTGGAGAAGAGGACCGGGCAGTACGTGACCCACGCCAACAAAGGGAGAAGGGAGATGATTTTTCAACCAGACGATTGGGTGTGGTTACACCTACGGCAGGAGAGGTTCCCCAACCTAAGGAGTTCCAAGCTGGCCCCAAGAGGAGATGGACCATTCAGAGTACTGGAGAGGATTAACAACATAGCCTACCGGATCGAGCTTTCAGGTGAGTTCAATGTGTGTAACTCATTCAACGTAACTGATTTAGCTCCTTTCCTTGCAGATGAACTAGTTTTGAGGTCAAAACCTACTGATGGGGGAGGGGATAATGATGGCATCAGATCGTATGGCCGCCCAGGAGATCAATCTGGCCGACTAGAGTACTTGCCCAAGACAGCCGGGCCATTTGGCGTGTCTGCCAGCCCAAGCGGTAGCGCCGGGTCTTCGACCAGCAGGGCCGGACCAACCAACATTTCCGGCGTAGAGGCCCAAACCTCCGGCCCAACTGGCGGCGACGTGGATGACACTGCCGGCCCAATTAAGGATGCCGCTGGCTCTGGGATCAACTTGGCTGGCTCCGATGACAATTCGCCCAGTACCTCGCAAAGCCCAGCCGATACAGCCGATACAGCCGATCCAGCCGATTGCACCACCATTTAGACATCTACACAAAGAGACTTGGATTAGGTAAGCTAGCAGCTTCAAGACATGCATCTAGATGAAGTTTCTACACAAGTAGTGCCACTAGGAGCAATGACAAGGAGCAGATCAAGGGCGCTCTTCCACAAGTTTAGCTTGTGGGTCAACAAGCTCCTAGAGGATGATCGACAAAGAACATTTGGCCAAGAGTGCAAAGAAGAGTGCAAAGTCTTCTCAACAATGCAAGGGACTTCAGAGACATGGGCTTTAGTGGCAAGAGAGGTCAGGGCCCAAAGATTTATAACCCTACTCCAAGTCGAAGATTAGGAGCTAGGCACGTGCATGCAACAAGGTCGGCCACCTTCCATTTCTTGGCCGATAGGTAAGAATGGTAAGTTTTCAAATTATATACTTGCCTTTTTCTGTTTTGCACGATAGTATTTAGAATGTTTACATTTTGAGTCAAAGACAAATTAGGTAGAAGTCCTTCTTCGGTTATTCACTTTTGTAATTTTTCCATTTGTGCACATTTGTAAGTTTTCCATTTTTCTTTGATTCAATCCTAGAAGGTCAAGCTGTCGAGCATATTAATAAAGCTCCTTCCAGCATTGTAGTTCGATAACCTTTTTCCGATATTAATAAAGATCGAATTTTTTTTATACAAGTTTTTCTCTCAAGAGACTTGTGCGCTTAAAACCTAGTCGATACCAGCCCTCCTAGCTCTAAGTTTGTGATTTATCACGAGGTTCATCACCCCTCGTGTGGTTCACTTCACCCTTCCATCCATTACCAAATAGAAAACCCGCATCCAGAAGCCTAAGGTTGAGTTTCTCACCTAATATTCTCCAAATAGCCCACGCGTGTATCGCCTTGATTCAAGGCTTGTATCACATGGGTAGAGTGCCTGCCATTAATAGAGTTTGCATACAACCGAGCAGTGCATTCAACCACAAAGAAGATCCCTTTTGAAGTGGTCTACGGCTTCAACCCTCAAACACCTTTGGAGCAAACACCACTGCCACCAGCCGAGATGACCAACCTCAATGGAGCATCTAAGGCAGAGTTCATAGAGAAGATACACCAGAAGGTAGCAGAGAACTTGGAGAAGAGGACCGAGCAGTACGTGACTCATGCCAACGAGGGGAGAAGAGAGATGATTTTCCAACCTGGCGATTAGGTGTGGCTACACCTACGGCAAGAGAGGTTCCCCAACCTAAGGAGTTCCAAGCTGGCCCCAAGAGGAGATGGACCATTCAGAGTGCTGGAGAGGATCAACAACAACGCCTACCAGATCGAGCTTCTAGGTGAGTTTAATGTGTCTAACACATTCAATGTGACTGATTTAGCTCATTTCCTTGTAGGTAAGCCAGTTTTGAGGTCAAAACCTACCGAAGGGGGAGGGTATGATGATGGGGACATCAGATCCTATGGCCAGCCTGGAGACCAGATTGGCGGACCAGTGAGCTTTTCCGAGACATCCGGGCCATTTGGCGCGCCTGCCAGCCCAAGCGGTCCCACCGGGCCTACGACCAGCCGAGACGGACCGATCAACCTTTCCGGTGGAAAGGCGCAAACCTCCGGCCCAACTGGCAGCGACATGGATGACACCACCACCCCAATTGGTGACGCCGCCGGCTCTGGGATCATCCTGGCCAGCGCCGATGACAATACGGCCAATACCTCGCACAGTCCAGCCGCTACAGCCGCTACAGCCGATTCAGCCGATTGCAACACCATTTCAACATCTACACAAAGAGACTCGGACCAGATAAGCTACCAGCTTCAAGACATGCATATAGATGAAGTTTCTACACCAGTGGTGCCACGAGGAGCAATGACAAGGAGCAGATCAAGGGCGCTCTTCCACAAGTTCAGTTTGTGGGTCGACAAGCTCCTAGAGGATGATCGACAAAGAGCATTGGGCCAAGATTGCAAGAATGAGTCCAAAGGCTTCTCAACAATACAAAGGACTTTAGGGACTTGGGATTTAGTGGAACGAGAGGATAGGGCCCAAGGATTCATGACCCTACTCCAAGTCGAAGTCTAGGAGCTAGGCGCGTGCTTGCCACATGGTCGGCCACCTTGCATTTCTTGGCCGATAGGTAAGAATGGTAAGTTTTCAAATTATATACTTGCCTTTTTCTGTTTTGCAGGGTAGGATTTAGAATGTTTACATTTTGAGTCAAAGACAATATAGGTAGAAGTCCTTTTCGGTTATTCCCTTTCTAATTTTTTCTTTTGTGCACTTTTGTAAGTTTTCCATTTTTCTTTATTGATTCCACCCTAGAAGGTCAAGCTGCCGAGCATATTAATAAGGCTCTTTCAGCATTGTAGTTCAACAACCTTTTTGATATTAATAAAGATCGAATTTTCTTCCTACAAGTTTTCTCTCAAGAGCTTGTGCGCTTAGAACCTAGTCGAGACCAGCCCTCCTAGCTTCTAAGTTTGTGATTTATCACGAGGTTCATCACCCCTCGTATGGTTCACTTCACCCTTCCATCAATTACCAAACAGAAAACCCCCATCTAGAAGCCTAAGGTCGAGTTTCTCACCTAATCTTCTCCAAACAGCCCACGCAATACATCCTTGAATCAAGGCTTGTATCATTTTGGTATCAGAGCTTAAAGCTCCTAAACCAGGTTGTTTCTATCCTTTTGCTTGTTTTGTTTTGTTCTTGCATTAGTTTAAGTCGCATTCAAGAAAAATCAAAAAATAACATCAAACTCAAACCGAGTGCATCTAGCTTCCTACGTATCACTAGGGTTTAGATTCACTTTTTGCATTGCATTCACGTTTTCCTTTTGTTTAAATCATATTTCCATTATTTTTAAGTTAAATTAAAAGAAAAGAAAAAAAAGAAAATACTAAAAGATTCGAATTGGACAGCTACAAAGTTGTCAAGAAGTTTCCTTTTCAAATTTCCATTTTTTGAATTTCCTTTCCTTTTTTTTTGCATTTTTCCCTATAAAAAGAAAACCCTCCTAATAATTTAGGAGCACCCTAACTTGTCTTTTTCTTTGTAGCACACATGGGAGAAGAAATAGAGATGCAAGGAAGCCATGATGGCCATGTTCACCACACTCCAAACACAACTCGCATCCATAGGCGAGAGGTTGGAGCGCGTGGAGAGGCCGTGAGATTCCAGGCCATAAGGCACGTGAGAGCTGAGCCAAGACCGTCCTGAGGGTCCTGAGCACCTTAGGACACGGCACGAACAGGAGGAACCCCAGCCAGATGGAGATGAGGACACGCAACCTCATAACTATCACCATAGGCCGAGAGGACCTCCACGGCAACCAGAGGCAGAGATGATGGCTTTGAGCCATATGGTCTTCACCAGAGACCAAGAATGCCTCCTAGACATCATGAGGATGGAGATGAACACACCTATAACCGGGTAATTCATCCTGATGTTAAACTAACTCCTCCAACTTTTGCAGGAAAAGTAGACCCCGAGGCTTACCTAGATTGGGAGAGAAGAATGGATCATATCTTTGATCATTACAACCAACCAGGACCTAGGAGAGTCTCAATGGCAGTAGCACAACTCACGGACAATGCCCTCATCTGGTGGGATCGTGAGGTATCTGACAGAAGGAGGAAGAGAATGAGGCCCAGAGACTCATGGGTCGACATGAAAGACCTCATGACAAAGGTTTGTTCCACCTTATTTCATAGGATTTGCAACGTTTCACTCTTAAGCAGGGTACCAGATCAGTAGAGGAGTACTATGAAGAGTTCAGAGGTAAGGAACAGATTGGAGCTCAATGATGATGAAGAAGCATTGATGGCACAATTCTTGGATGGACTCCAAGAAAGGATCAGCTGCAAGGTGGAAAGGCAAATCTACAACGACTTCAAGGACTTGTTCCACCTATCTGTGCAAGCTGAACAGCACATCAAACGTAAGAGCCAAGACATCCGCAGCAAGCCTAAGACACCTTGGGCACCAAGCAACATGCCCAAGACAGTGGACAAAGGCAAAAGCTAGAGATCGAGTCAAGGTTCAAGAGCAAGCCTCCTGAACCCACCCGTGACCAGAGAGAGCCTGGTAAGTCTTCTAACCCTCAAAGATCACGTGACATAACTTGTTTCAAGTGTAGGGACGTGGACACATCTCAAGGAGTGCCCAAACAACCGTCATGCTGATTACGGAGGCTGGAGAATATGAGTCCCAAGATGAAGAGGACTATGAACCAGAAGGAGAATATGGTGACATTGAGTACCCTGATGTGGGAAGTGCTGGTCACTAGACGATCCTCAGTGCAATGGTGGATCCTTCAGAGACCATCCAAAGGGAGAACATCTTCCACAGCCGCTGCACCATCAAGGGCAAGGTATGTAACCTCATCATAGATGGTGGTTCTTGCACTAACGTTGCTAGTGCATGGTTGATAAGCTAGGTCTAGAGAGACAAGGCATCCTCGACCATATAGACTGAGATGGCTCGATGACAAAGTGGAGCTCAAGATCCATGAGCAAGTCACTGTGCCATTCAGTGTGGGCAAGTACAAGACCAGGTCGACGTGGTGCCCATGCAAGCTGGCCATCTTCTACTAGGAAGACCATGGCAGTTTGACAAAGAGACCAGGCATGATGGCAACCAATCTCTACACCTTCGTGCATGACAAGAGAAAGGTCAGCCTAGCTCCTCTTACACCTGCCCAGGTACATGAGCTACAACTCCAAATGAGTAAGGAAAAGAAACTTGTCAAGTCTAACTTTCTTATTCAACCTAGTCATGTCCGGAGAGCTTTAGCCTCAAGGACTTAATGTTACTAATGGTTTTCAAGGAAGTGTTGAGTATAGAACAGGGACAGGTAGAGCTACCTCCTGAAGTAGCAACTCTCCTCAACAAATTCCAGGATGTATTTCCAGAGGAGATACCAGCAGGCTTGCCTCCTTACGTGGCATAGAACACCAGATTGATCTAGTGCCCGGAGCAGCCCTGCCCAACCGCCAGCCTACCGGATGAGTCCAGAGGAGTCCAAGGAGCTTGAGAAGCAAGTCAAGGAGCTCCTGGAGAAAGGATATGTTCGAGAGCCTCAGTCCATGTGCCGTACCAGTGCTACTAGTGCCCAAGAAGGATGGGACTTGGCGATGTGCGTGGACTGCCGAGCAATCAACAACATCACAGTCAAGTAGGCATCCAATACCACGGCTGGATGACATGCTAGATGAGCTGAGTGGAGCCACGGTCTTCTCAAGATAGACCTCAAGTGGATACCACCAGGTCAGGAATGAAGGAAGGTGATGAGTGGAAGACTGCTTTCAAGACAAAGCAAGGGCTCTGAGTGGACAGTCATGCCATTTGGCTTGACTAATGCCCCAAGCACCTTCATGCCTTATGAACCAAGTTCTTAGGGCGTACATCAGTAAGTTTGTAGTTTACTTTGATGACATTTTGTTTATAGTAAGTGCCTACGGAACACCTCACACATCTTGAGATGGTACTTAAAACCCTTCGACAAGAAGAGCTTTATGCCAATCTCAAGAAGTGCATCTTTTACTGATAAACTTGTCTTTTAGGTTTTGTTGTAAGTTCACAGGGCCTACAGGTTGATGAAGAGAAGATTCGAGCCATACAAGAATGGCCAACACCAGGAACATCAGCCAAGTGAGGAGCTTCCACGGACTGGCCAGCTTCTATAGGAGATTCGTGCCCAACTTCAGCAGTATTGCCTCACCATTGACGGCAGTAGTGAAGAAGAACGTGGGATTCAGCTGGGGAGAAGCTCAGGAGAAGGCATTCCAGGCCTTGAAGGACAGCCTTACACATGCACCAGTGCTAGTCCTGCCCGACTTCAACAAGACGTTTGAAGTGGAGTGTGATGCCTCTGAATAGGCATAGGAGCAGTGCTAACCCAAGGAGGGAGACCAGTGGCATACTTCAGTGAGAAGCTAGGTGGTGCCTCACTGAACTACCCCACTTATGACAAGGAGCTTTATGCCCTTGTCCGAGCATTGGAGACTTGGCAGCATTACTTGCTGTCCAAGGAGTTTGTGATCCACACTGATCACGAGACTCTCAAACACCTCAGAGGGCAAACCAATCTCAAGAGGAGACATGCCAGGTGGATGGAGTTCATAGAGACCTTCCGACATCATCAAGTACAAGAAGGGCAAAGATAATGTGGTAGCCGATGCACTATCAAGGAGGTTTGCCTTGATATCAACCATGGAGGCAAAGGTCCTAGGATTCGAGCACATCAAGGACCTATACAAGGATGATCCTGACTTTGCTGAGAGCTACAAGGAGTGTGGCACAGGAGTCATGGCAAGTTCTACATCCATGAGGATTCTTGTTCGAGAGAAGGCTGTGCATACCACAAGGATCATTAAGGGAGCTTATCATCCGAGAAGCTCATGGAGGAGGACTCATGGGCCACTTTGGTGTCGACAAGACTCTAGCAGTGGTCAAGGAGCACTTCTACTGGCCACACATCAAGAGGACAGTAGAAGCTCATTGTGCAAGATGCATCACTTGCAAGAAGGCAAAGTCCCGAGTGCAACCTCACGGGTTGTATCTCCCACTGCCCATACCAACACATCCATGGGTGGACATCTCAATGGACTTTGTTCTAGGTCTGCCAAGATCAACCACAAAGATGCAATCTTTGTAGTGGTGGACAGATTCTCCAAGATGGCACACTTCATCCATGTGCCAATGTCAATGATGCCACACAAACAGCTGAGCTGTTCTTCAGGGAGATAGTACGGCTTCATGGAGTGCCAAGGACCATCGTATCAGACAGGGACACCAAGTTCCTCAGCCATTTCTGGAGGACCCTTTGGAGAAAGCTAGGCACGAAGCTACTCTTCTCACCACCTGCCATCCTCAAACCGATGGCCAAACTGAAGTTGTCAACAGGACACTATCAACTCTTCTCAGAACTACACTAGGAAGAACCTAAGACTTGGGTGGAGTGCCTGCCATTCATAGAGTTCGCTTACAACCGAGCCGTGCACTCAGCAACCAAGAAGACACCATTTGAAGTGTATACGGCTTCAACCCTCTCACCCCATTGAGCAAACACCACTGCCACCAGCTGAGATGACCAACCTCAACGGAGCATCCAAGGCAGAGTTCATAAGGAGTTACACCAGAAGGTAGCAGAAAACTTGGAGAAGAGGACCGGACAGTACGTGACTCATGCCAACAAGGAAGAAAGGAGGTGATCTTTCAACCAGGCGATTGGGTGTGGCTACACCCACGGCAGAGAGGTTCCCAAACCTAAGGAGTTCCAAGCTAGCACCAAGAGGAGATGGACCATTCAGAGTGCTCGAGAGGATCAACAACAACGCCTACCGGATCGAGCTCCCAGGTGAGTTTAATGTGTCCAATACGTTCAATGTTACTGACTTAGCCCCTTTCCATGCAGATGAACCAGTTTTGAGGACAAAACCTACTGAAGAGGGAGGGATGATGAGGACATCAGGTCGCCAGCCAGGAGACCAGACTGGCCGACCAGGAAGCTTGCCCGAGACAGCGGGACCATCTGGCACGCGGCCCAAGCAGTACCGCCGGACCTCGACCATAGGACCAGACCAACAGCATTGCCGGGAGAGGCCCAAGCTTCCGCACACTTGGTGGCGTGGATGACACCGCCGGTCCCTCTGGTGATGCCACCACTGGATCAACTTGGCCGGTCCTGAAGGCATTCGCCAGTACCGCACAATCCAGCCGGTACAGCCGATCCAGCCGAGTACACGCATTTCCACTTCTACACAAGAGACTCGGACCATGAGCTACCAGCTCCAGGACATGCACCTAGAGGAAGTCTCTACACCAGTGGTACCTCAGGAGCAATGACAAGAAGCAGATCAAGGCACTCTTCCACAAATTCAGCTTATGGGTCGACAAGCTCCTAGAGGAAGATCGACTAAGGACAATGGGCCAAAGTGCAAGAAGAGTCCCAAAGGCTTCTCAACAACACAAGGAACATCAGAGACTTGGGCTTTAGTGGCAAGAGAGGCCAGGGCCCAAAGATATTTAACCCTACTCCAAGTCGAAGACTAGGAGCAAGGCGTGTGCATGCCACAAGGACGGCCACCTTCCATTTCTTGGCCGTGAGGTGAGTTAAAGTAAGTTTACATTCGAATATATGCCTCTTTCTGTTTTGCAGGGTAGGATCTAGTTGCTTTACATTTTTGAGTCAAAAACATTTTAGGAATAGGTCCTTTTTCGGTTATGCACTTTTGTATCTTTTCCTTTGTGCACTTTTGTAAACTTTCCTTTTTCTTTATTTGTCGACCCTAGAAGGTCAAGCTGTCGAGCATATTAATAAGGCTCCTTCCAGCATTGTAGTTCGACCTTTTTGATTATTAATAAAGTAGAACTTTTTCCCTACAAGCTTTCTCTCAAGAGAGACTTGTGCGCTTAGAACCTAGTTGAGACCAGCCCTCCTAGCTCTAAGTTTGTGATTTATCACGAGGTTCATCACCCTCGTGTGGTTCACTTCACCCTTCCATCTTTTACCAACCAGAAAACCCCCATCCAGAAGCCTAAGGTTGAGTTTCTCACCTAATCTTCTACAAACAGCCCACACGCATACATCCTTGAATCAAGGCTTGTATCATTTTAGTATCAGAGCTTAAAGCTCCTAAACCAGGTTGTTTCTATCCTTTTGCTTGTCTTATTTCTAGTTCTTGCATTAGTTTAAGTCGTATTCAAGAAAAATCAAAAAAATAACATCAAACTCCAAACCGAGTGCATCTAGCCTCCTACGTGTATCACTAGGGTTTAGATTCACTTTTTGCATTGCATACACGTTTTCCTTTTTGTTTAAGTCATATTTCCTTTATTTTTAAGTCTAATTAAAAAGAAAAGAAAAAGAAAATAGAAAAGATACTAAAGAATTCGAATTGGACAGCTAGCACAAGTTGTCTAGGAAGTTTCCTTTTTCCTTTTATTCGAATTTCCATTCCTTAGGATTTTTCCTTTTTGCATTTTTTCGAACCCCTTATAAAAAGAAAACCCTCCTAATAATTTAGGAGCATCCTAACTTGTCTTCTTTCTTTGCAGCACACCATGGGAGAAGAAAATAGAGAAGCAACTGAAGCCATGATGGCCATGTTCACCACACTCCAAACACAACTCGCATCCATAGGCGAGAGGTTGGAGCGCGTGGAAAGACCGGTGAGATTCCAGGCCATAAGGCACGTGAGAGCTGAGCAAGACCGTCCTGAGGGTCCTGAGTACCTTAGGACACGGCACGAACAGGAGGAACCCCAGCCAGATGGAGATGAGGACACGCAACCTCATAACTATCACCATAGGCCGAGAGGACCTCCACGGCAACCAGAGGCAGAAGATGATGGCTTTGAGCCATATGGTCTTCACCAGAGACCAAGAATGCCTCCTAGACGTCATGAGGATGGAGATGAACACACCTACAACCGGGTAATTCATCCTGATGTTAAACTAACTCCTCCAAGTTTTGCAGGAAAAGTAGACCCCGAGGCTTACCTAGATTGGGAGAGCGAATGGATCATATCTTTGATCACTACAACCAACCAGGACCTAGGAGAGTCTCAATGGCAGTAGCACAACTCACGGACAATGCCCTCATCTGGTGGGATCGTGAGGTATCTGACAGAAGGAGGAAGAGAATGAGACCCGTAGACTCATGGGTCGACATGAAAGACCTCATGCGACAAAGGTTTGTTCCACCTTACTTTCATAGGGATTTGCAACGTCGTTTTCGTACTCTTAAGCAGGGTACCAGATCAGTAGAGGAGTACTATGAAGAGTTCGAGAGGTTAAGGAACAGATTGGAGCTCAATGATGATGAAGAAGCATTGATGGCACAATTCTTGGATGGACTCAAGAAAGGATCAGCTGCAAGGTGGAAAGGCAAATCTACAACGACTTCAAGGACTTGTTCCACCTATCTGTGCAAGCTGAACAGCACATCAAACGTAAGAGCCAAGACATCCGCAGCAAGCCTAAGACACCTTGGGCACCAAGCAACATGCCTAAGACCGTGGACAAAGGCAAAAGCGTAGAGATCGAGTCAAGGTTCAAGAGCAAGCCTCCTGAACCCACCCGTGACCAGAGAGAGCCTGGTAAGTCTTCTAACCCTCAAAGATCACGTGACATAACTTGTTTCAAGTGTAGGGGACGTGGACACATCTCAAGGGAGTGCCCAAACAACCGAGTCATGCTGATTACGGAGGCAGGAGAATATGAGTCCCAAGATGAAGAGGACTATGAACCAGAAGGAGAATATGGTGACATTGAGTACCCTGATGTGGGGGAAGTGCTGGTCACTAGGTGTATCCTCAGTGCAATGGTGGATCCTTCAGAGACCATCCAAAGGAGAACATCTTCCACAGCCGTTGCACCATCAAGGGAAATGTATGTAACCTCATCATAGATGGTGGTTCTTGCACTAACGTTGCTAGTGCGTATATGGTTGATAAGCTAGGTCTAGAAAGGACACGGCATCCTCGACCATATAGACTGAGATGGCTTGATGACAAAGTGGAGCTCAAGATTCATGAGCAAGTCACTGTGCCATTCAGTGTGGGCAAGTACCAAGACCAGGTCATGTGCGACGTGGTGCCCATGCAAGCTGGCCATCTTCTACTAGGAAGACCATGGCAGTTTGACAAAGAGACCAGGCATGATGGCAGAACCAATCTCTACACCTTCGTGCATGACAAGAGAAAGGTCAGCCTAGCTCCTCTTACACCTGCCCAAGTACATGAGCTACAACTCCAAATGAGTAAGGAAAAGAAACTTGTCAAGTCTAACTTTCTTATTCAACCTAGTCATGTCCGGAGAGCTTTAGCCTCGAAGGACTTAATGTTACTAATGGTTTTCAAGGAAGTGTTGAGTATAGAACAGGGACAGGTAGAGCTACCTCATGAAGTAGCAACACTCCTCAACAAATTCCAGGATGTATTTCCAGAGGAGATACCAGCAGGCTTGCCTCCTTTACGTGGCATAGAACACCAGATTGATCTAGTGCCCGGAGCAGCCCTGCCCAACCGGCCAGCCTACCGGATGAGTCCAGAGGAGTCCAAGGAGCTTGAGAAGCAAGTCAAGGAGCTCCTGGAGAAAGGATATGTTCGAGAGAGCCTCAGTCCATGTGCCGTACCAGTGCTACAAGTGCTCAAGAAGGATAGGACTTGGCGCATGTGCATGGTCTGCCGAGCAATCAACAACATCACAGTCAAGTAGCGGCATCCAATACCACGGCTGGATGACATGCTAGATGAGCTGAGTGGAGCCACGGTCTTCTCCAAGATAGACCTCAAGAGTGGATACCACCAGGTCAGGATGAAGGAAGGTGATGAGTGGAAGACTGCTTTCAAGACAAAGCAAGGGCTCTACGAGTGGACAGTCATGCCATTCGGCTTGACTAATGCCCCAAGCACCTTCATGCCTTATGAACCAAGTTCTTAGGGCGTACATCAGTAAGTTTGTAGTTGTTTACTTTGATGACATACTTGTTTATAGTAAGTGCCTACGGAACACCTCACACATCTTGAGATGGTCCTTAAAACCCTTCGACAAGAAGAGCTTTATGCCAATCTCAAGAAGTGCACCTTTGTACTGATAAGCTTGTCTTTTTAGGTTTTGTTGTGAGTTCACAGGGCCTACAGGTTGATGAGGAGAAGATTCGAGCCATACAAGAATGGCCAACACCAGGAAACATCAGCCAAGTAAGAGCTTCCACGGACTGGCCAGCTTCTATAGGAGATTCGTGCCCAACTTCAGCAGTATTGCCTCACCACTGGCAGTAGTGAAGAAGAACGTGGGATTCAGCTGGGAGAAGCTCAGGAGAAGGCATTCAAGGCCTTGAAGGACAGCCTTACACACGCACCAGTGCTAGTCCTTCCCGACTTCAACAAGACGTTTGAAGTGGAGTGTGATGCCTCTGGAATAGGCATAGGAGCAGTGCTAACCCAAGGAGGGAGACCAGTGGCATACTTCAGTGAGAAGCTAGGTGGTGCCTCACTGAACTACCCCACTTATGACAAGGAGCTCTATGCCCTTGTCCGAGCATTGGAGACTTGGCAGCATTACTTGCTGTCCAAGGAGTTTGTGATCCACACTGATCACGAGACTCTCAAACACCTCAGAGGGCAAACCAATCTCAAGAGGAGACATGCCAGGTGGATGGAGTTCATAGAGACCTTCCGTACATCATCAAGTACAAGAAGGGCAAAGACAATGTGGTAGCCGATGCACTATCAAGGAGGTTTGCCTTGATATCAACCATGGAGGCAAAGGTCCTAGGATTCGAGCACATCAAGGATCTATACAAGGATGATCCTGACCTTGCTGAGAGCTACAAGGAGTGTAGCACAGGGAGTCATGGCAAATCCTACATCCATGAGGATTCTTGTTCCGAGAAAGAAGGCTGTGCATACCACAAGGATCACTAAGGAAGCTTATCATCCGAGAAGCTCATGGAGGAGGACTCATGGGCCACTTTGGTGTCGACAAGACTGTAGCAGTGGTCAAGGAGCACTTCTACTGGCCACACATCAAGAGGACAGTAGAAGCACATTGTGCAAGATGCACCACTTGCAAGAAGGCAAAGTCCAGAGTGCAACCTCACGGGTTGTATCTCCCACTGCCCATACCAACACATCCATGGGTGGACATCTCGATGGATTTTGTTCTAGGTCTGCCCAAGATCAACCACAAAGATGCAATCTTTCTAGTGGTGGACAGATTCTCCAATATGGCACACTTCATCCCATGTGCCAATGTCAATGATGCCACGCAAATAGCTGAGCTGTTCTTCAGGGAGATAATACGGCTTCATGGAGTGCCAAGGACCATCGTATCAGAGGGACACCAAGTTCCTCAGCCATTTCTGGAGGACCCTTTGGAGAAAGCTAGGCACGAAGCTACTCTTCTCAACCACTTGCCATCCTCAAACCGATGGCCAAACTGAAGTTGTCAACAGGACACTATCAACTCTTCTCAGAACAACACTAGGGAAGAACCTAAAGACTTGGGTGGAGTGCCTGCCATTCATTGAGTTCCTACAAGGCACTCAGCAACCAAGAAGACACCATTTGAAGTGGTATCGGCTTCAACCCTCTCACCCCATTGGAGCAAACACCACACCAGCTGAGATGACCAACCTCAAACAGCATCCAAAGCAGAGTTCATAAGGAGGTTACACCAGAAGGTAGCAGAGAACTTGGAGAAGAGGACGGGACAGTACGTGACTCATGCCAACAAGGGAAGAAGGGAGGTGATCTTTCAACCAGGCGATTGGGTGTGGCTACATCTACGGCAGGAGAGGTTCCCAAACCTAAGGAGTTCCAAGCTGGCACCAAGAGGAGATGGACCATTCAGAGTGCTCGAGAGGATCAACAACAACGCCTACGGGATCGAGCTTCCAGGTGAGTTTAATGTGTCCAATACGTTTAATGTTACTGACTTGGCCCCTTTCCATGCAGATGAACCAGTTTTGAGGACAAAACCTACTGAAGAGGGAGGGAATGATGAGGACATCAGGTCGTACATCCAGCCAGGAGACCAGACTGGCCGACCAGGAAGCTTGCCGAGACAGCAGGACCATCTGGCCTCGCCCGGACAGTACCGCGGACCCTCGACCTATAGGACCAGACCGGTCAACATCGCCGGAGAGGCCCAAGCTTCCGGCACACTTGGTGGGGACGTGAATGACACCTGATGACACCGCCGACTCGGGATCAACAGCGGTCCTGAAGTCATTCCGGCCAGTACCACAATCCAGCGGTACAGGCCATCCAGCCAGTACACTTCCACTTCTACAAGAGGACTCGGACCAAATGAGCTACCAGCTCCAGGACATGCAGAGGAAGTATCTACACCAGTGGTACCTCAGGAGCAATGACAAGAAGCAGATCAAGAACTCTTCCACAAATTCAGCTTATGGGTCGACAATCTAGAGGAAGCAGCTAAGGACAATGGGCCAGAAGTGCAAAGAAGAGTCCAAAGTCTTCTCAACAACACAAGGGACATCAGGTACTTGGGCTTTAGTGGCAAGAGGTCAGGGCCCAAAGATTCCTAACCCTACTCCAAGTCGAAGACTAGGAGCAAGGCGCGTGCATGCCACAAGGACGGCCACCTTCCATTTCTTGGCCGTGAGGTAAGTAAGGTAAGTTTCAATTCAAATATATGCCTCTTTCTGTTTTGCAGGGTAGGATCTAGATTCTTTACATTTTTGAGTCAAGAACATTTTAGGAATAGGTCCTTTTTTCGGTTATGCACTTTTGTATCTTTTCCATTTGTGCACTTTTGTAAACTTTCCTTTTTTTATTTGAGTCAACCCTAGAAGGTCAAGCTGTCGAGCATATTAATAAGGCTCCTTCCAGCATTGTAGTTCGACAACCTTTTGATTATTAATAAAGTAGAACTTTTTCCCTACGAGCTTTCTCTCAAGAGAGACTTGTGCGCTTAGAACCTAGTTGAGACCACCCCTCCTAGCTCTAAGTTTGTGATTTATCACGAGGTTCATCACCCTCGTGTGGTTCACTTCACCTTTCTACCAACCAGAAAACCCCATCCAGAAGCCTAAGGTTGAGTTTCTCACCTAATCTTCTACAAACAGCCCCGCATACATCCTTGAATCAAGGCTTGTATCATTTTGGTATCAGAGCTTAAAGCTCCTAAACCAGGTTGTTTCTATCCTTTTGCTTGTTTTGTTTGTGTTCTTGCATTAGTTTAAGTCGCATTCAAGAAAAATCAAAAAAAACCTCAAACTCAAAGAGTGCATCTAGCCTCTCATTATCACTAGGGTTTAGATTCACTTTTGCATTCATACGTTTTCCTTTTGTTTAATTCATATTTCCATTATTTTAAGTTAATTAAAAAAAAAAAAAGAAAATAGAAAAAAAAAAGAATTCAGAATTGGACAGCTAGCACAAGTTGTCTAGGAAGTTTCCTTTTTCTTGTAGTCGAATTTCCTTTCCTTAAGATTTTTCCTTTTTGCATTTTTTTCAAACCCATATAAAAAGAAAACCCTCCTAATAATTTAGGAGCACCCTAATTTGTCTTCTTTCTTTGTAGCACACCATGGGAGAAGAGAATAGAGACGCAGCCGAAGCCATGATGGCCATGTTCACCACACTCCAAACACAACTCGCATCCATAGGAGAGAGGTTGGAGCGCGTGGAAAGACCAGTGAGATTCCAGGCCATAAGGCACGTGAGAGCTGAGAAAGACCGTCCTGAGGGTCCTGAGTACCCTAGGACCGCAGCACGAACAGGAGGAACCCCAGCCAGATGGAGATGAGGACACACACAACCTCATAACTATCACCATAGGCCGAGAGGACCTCCACAACCAGAGGCAGAAGATGATGGCTTTGAGCCATATGGTCTTCACCAGAGACCAAGAATGCCTCCTAGACGTCATGAGGATGGAGATGAACACACCTATAACCGGGTAATTCATCCTGATGTTAAACTAACTCCTCCAACTTTTGCAGGAAAAGTAGACCCGAGGCTTACCTAGATTGGGAGAAGCGAATGGATCATATCTTTGATCACTACAACCAACCAGGACCTAGGAGAGTCTCAATGGCAGTAGCACAACTCACGGACAATGCCCTCATCTGGTGGGATCGTGAGGTATCTGACAGAAGGAGGAAGAGGATGAGGCCCGTAGACTCATGGGTCGACATGAAAGACCTCATGCGACAAAGGTATGTTCCACCTTACTTTCATAGGGATTTGCAGCGACGTTTTCGTACTCTTAAGCAGGGTACCAGATCAGTAGAGGAGTACTATGAAGAGTTCGAGAGGTTAAGGAACAGATTGGAGCTCAATGATGATGAAGAAGCATTGATGGCGCAATTCTTGGATGGACTTCAAGAAAGGATCAGCTGCAAGGTGGAAAGGCAAATCTACAACGACTTCAAGGACTTGTTCCACCTATCTATGCAAGCTGAACAGCACATCAAACGTAAGAGCCAAGACATCCGCAGCAAGCCTAAGACACCTTGGACACCAAGCAACATGCCTAAGACTGTGGACAAAGGCAAAAGCGTAGAGATCGAGTCAAGGTTCAAGAGCAAGCCTCCTGAACCCACCCGTGACCAGAGAGCCTGGTAAGTCTTCTAACCCTCAAAGATCACGTGACATAACTTGTTTCAAGTGCAGGGGACGTGGACACATCTCAAGGGAGTGCCCAAACAACCGAGTCATGCTGATTACGGAGGCAGGAGAATATGAGTCCCAAGATGAAGAGGAATATGAACCAGAAGGAGAATATGGTGACATTGTGTACCCTGATGTGGGGGAAGTGCTGGTCACTAGACGTATCCTCAGTGCAATGGTGGATCCTTCAGAGACCATCCAAAGGGAGAACATCTTCCACAGCCGTTGCACCATCAAGGAAAGGTATGTAACCTCATCATAGATGGTGGTTCTTGCACTAACGTTGCTAGTGCGTATATGGTTGATAAGCTAGGTCTAGAGAGGACACGGCATCCTCGACCATATAGACTGAGATGGCTTGATGACAAAGTGGAGCTCAAGATTCATGAGCAAGTCACTGTGCCATTCAGTGTGGGCAAGTACCAAGACCAGGTCGTGTGCGGCGTGGTGCCCATGCAAGCTGGCCATCTTCTACTAGGAAGACCATGGCAGTTTGACAAAGAGACCAGGCATGATGGCCGAACCAATCTCTACACTTTTGTACATGACAAAAGAAAGGTCAGCTTGGCTACCCTTACACCTGCCCAGGTACACGAGCTACAACTCCAAATGAGTAAGGAAAAGAAACTGATCAAGTCTAATTTTCTTATTCAACCAAGCCATGTCCGGAGAGCTTTAGCATCGAAGGATTTAATGTTACTAATGGTATTCAAATAAAATTTGAGTATAGAACAGGAACAGGTAGAGCTACCTCCTGAAGTAGCAACTCTCCTCAACAAGTTCCAG
>CM032164.1:30067654-30146986 GCA_018901935.1 Pugionium cornutum | reverse complement strand
CCAGTGGCATACTTCAGTGAGAAGCTAGGTGGTGCCTCACTGAACTACCCCACCTATGACAAGGAGCTTTATGCCCTTGTCCGAGTATTGGAGACTTGGCAGCATTACTTGCTGTCCAAGGAGTTTGTGATCCACACTGATCACGAGACTCTCAAACACCTCAGAGGGCAAACCAATCTCAAGAGGAGACATGCCAGGTGGATGGAGTTCATAGAGACCTTCCCGTACATCATCAAGTACAAGAAGGGCAAAGACAATGTGGTAGCCGATGCACTATCAAGGAGGTTTGCCTTGATATCAACCATGGAGGCAAAGGTCCTAGGATTCGAGCACATCAAGGATCTATACAAGGATGATCCTGAACTTGCTGAGAGCTACAAGGAGTGTAGCACAGGGAGTCATGGCAAATTCTACATCCATGAGGGATTCTTGTTCCGAGAAAGAAGGTTGTGCATACCACAAGGATCACTAAGGGAGCTTATCATCCGAGAAGCTCATGGAGGAGGACCCATGGGCCACTTTGGTGTCGACAAGACCCTAGCAGTGGTCAAGGAGCACTTCTACTGGCCACACATCAAGAGGACAGTAGAAGCTCATTGTGCAAGATGCATCACTTGCAAGAAGGCAAAGTCCCGAGTACAACCTCACGGGTTGTATCTCCCACTGCCCATACCTACACATCCATGGGTGGACATCTCAATGGACTTTGTTCTAGGTCTGCCTAAGATCAACCACAAAGATGCAATCTTTGTAGTGGTGGACAGATTCTCCAAGATGGCACATTTCATCCCATGTGCCAATGTCAATGATGCTACACAAACAGCTGAGCTGTTCTTCAGAGAGATAGTACGGCTTCATGGAGTGCCAAGGACCATCGTATCAGATAGGGACACCAAGTTCCTCAGCCATTTCTGGAGGACCCTTTGGAGAAAGCTAGGCACGAAGCCACTCTTCTCAACCACCTGCCATCCTCAAACCGATGGCCAAAATGAAGTTGTCAACAGGACCCTATCAACTCTTCTCAGAACAACACTAGGGAAGAACCTAAAGACTTGGGTGGAGTGCCTGCCATTCATTGAGTTCGCCACAACCGAGCCGTGCACTCAGCAACTAAGAAGACCCCATTTGAAGTGGTATACGGTTTCAACCCTCTCACCCCATTGGAGCAAACACCACTGCCACCAGCTGAGATGACCAACCTCAACGGAGCATCCAAAGCAGAGTTCATAAGGAGGTTACACCAGAAGGTAGCAGAGAACTTGGAGAAGAGGACCGGACAGTACGTGACTCATGCCAACAAAGGAAGAAAGGAGGTGATCTTTCAACCAGGCGATTGGGTGTGGCTACACCACGGCAGGAGAGGTTCCCAAACCTAAGGAGTTCCAAGCTAGCACCAAGAGGAGATGGACCATTCAGAGTGCAGAGGATCAACAACAACGCCTACCGGATCGAGCTGCCAGGTGAGTTTAATGTGTCCAATACGTTCAATGTTACTGACTTGGCCCCTTTCCATGCAGATGATCCAGTTTTGAGGACAAAACCTACTGAAGAGGGAGGAAATGATGAGGACATCAGGTCGTACATCCAGCCAGGAGACCAGACTGGCCGACCAGGAAGCTTGCCCGAGACAGGACCACCTGCTACTGCCGGAGATACTCCGACCAATTATAGGACCAGACCGGTCAGCATCGCCAGCGGAGAGGCCCAAGCTTCCGGCACACTTGGTGGGGATGTGGATGACACCACCGGTCCCTCTGGTGATGCCGCCAACTCCGGGATCAACTTGGCGGTCCTGAAGGCATCCCGGCCAGTACCGCGCACAATCCAGCCGGTACAGCCGATCCAGCCGAGTACACACGCATTTCCACTTCCACACAAGAGGACTCGGACCAAATGAGCTACCAGCTCCAGGAAATGCACCTAGAAAAAGTATCTACACCAGTGGTACCTCAAGGAGCAATGACAAGAAGCAGATCAAGGGCACTCTTCCACAAATTCAGCTTATGGGTGGACAAGCTCCTAGAGGAAGATCAGCTAAGGACAATGGGCCAGAAGAGCAAAGAAGAGTCCAAAGGCTTCTCAAAACACAAGGAACATCAGAGACTTGGGCTTTAGTGGCAAGAGAGGTCAGGGCCCAAAGATATTTAACCCTACTCCAAGTCGAAGACTAGGAGCAAGCGTGCATGCCACAAGGACGGCCACCTTCCATTTCTTGGCCGTGAGGTAAGTTAAGGTAAGTTTCAATTCAAATATATGCCTCTTTCTGTTTTGCAGGGTAGGATCTAGATGCTTTACATTTTTGAGTCAAGAACATTTTAGGAATAGGTCCTTTTCGGTTATACACTTTTGTATCTTTTCCTTTTTTGCACTTTTGTAAACTTTCCTTTTCTTTGTTTGAGTCGACCCTAGAAGGTCAAGCTGTCGAGCATATTAATAAGGCTCCTTCCAGCATTGTAGTTCGACAACCTTTTTGATATTAATAAAGACCGAATTTTCTTTCAACAAGTTATTCTCTCAAGAGACTTGGGCGCTTAGAACCTAGTTGAGACCAGCCCTCCTAGCTCTAAGTTTGTGATTTATCACGAGGTTCATCACCGTGGTGGTTCACTTCACCCTTCCATCTTTTACCAACCAGAAAACCCCCATCCAGAAGCCTAAGGTTGAGTTTCTCACCTAATCTTCTACAAACAGCCCACGCGCATACATCCTTGAATCAAGGCTTGTATCACTGGTCCTATAGGTCGAGGGTCCGGCGGTACTGCCTGGTCCGGCAGACGTGCCAGATGGTCCTGCTGTCTCGGGCAAGCTTCCTGATCGGCCAGTCTGGTCTCCTGGCTGGATGTACGACCTGATGTCCTCATCACCTTAGATTTGGGAACCTCACCTGCCGTAGGTGTAGCCACACCCAATCGCCTTGTTGAAAGATCACCTCCTTTCTTCCCTTGTTGGCATGAGTCACGTACTGTCCGGTCCTCTTCTCCAAGTTTTCTGCTACCTTATGGTGTAACCTCCTTATGAACTCTGCCTTGGATGCTCCGTTGAGGTTGGTCATCTCAGCTGGTGGTAGTGGCGCTTGCTCCAATGGGGTTAGAGGGTTGAAGCCGTATACTACTTCATATGGTGTCTTCTTGGTTGCTGAGTGCACGGCTCGGTTGTAAGCGAACTCTATGAATGGCAGGCACTCCACCCAAGTCTTTAGGTTCTTCCCTAGTGTAGTCCTGAGAAGAGTTGATAGTGTCCTGTTGACAACTTCAGTTTGGCCATTGGTTTGAGGATGGCAGGTGGTAGAGAAGAGTAGCTTCGTGCCTAGCTTTCTCCAAAGGGTCCTCCAGAAATGGCTGAGGAACTTGGTGTCCTTGTCTGATGCGATGGTCCTTGGCACTCCATGAAGCCGTACTATCTCCCTGAAGAACAGCTCAGTTGTTTGTGTGGCATCATTGACATTGGCACATGGAATGAAGTGTGCCATCTTGGAGACTCTGTCCACCACTACAAAGATTGCATCTTTGTGGTTGATCTTGGGCAGACCTAGAACAAAGTCCATTGAGATGTCCACCCATGGATATGTTGGTATGGGCAGTGGGAGATACAACCCGTGAGGTTGCACTCGGGACTTTGCCTTCTTGCAAGTGATGCATCTTGCACAATGAGCTTCTACTGTCCTCTTGATGTGTGGCTAGTAGAAGTGCTCCTTCACCACTGCTAGAGTCTTGTCGACACCAAAGTGGCCCATGAGTCCTCCTCCATGAGCTTCTCGGATGATAAGCTCCCTTAATGACCCTTGTGGTATGCACAACCTTCTTTCTCGGAACAAGAATCCCTCATGGATGTAGAACTTGCCATGACTCCCTGTGCCACACTCCTTGCAGCTCTCAGCAAATTCAGGATCATCCTTGTATAGGTCCTTATGTGCTCGAACCCTAGGACCTTTGCCTCCATGGTGGATATCAAGGCAAACCTCCTTGATAGTGCATCGGCTACCACATTATCTTTGCCCTTCTTGTGATGACATACGGTAAGGTCTCTATGAACTCCGTCCACCTGGCATGTCTCCTCTTGAGATTGGTTTGCCCTCTGAGGTGTTTGAGAGTCTCATGATCAGTGTGGATCACAAACTCCTTGGACAGCAAGTAATGCTGCCAAGTCTCCAATACTCGGACAAGGGCATAAAGCTCCTTGTCATAGGTGGGGTAGTTCAGTGAGGCACCACCTAGCTTCTCACTGAAGTATGCCACTGGTCTCCCTCCTTGGGTTATCACTACTCCTATGCCTGTTCCAGAGGCATCACACTCCACTTCAAACGTCTTGTTGAAGTCGAGCAGGACTAGTACTGGTGCATGTGTATGGCTGTCCTTCAAGGCCTGGAATGCCTTCTCTTGAGCTTCTCCCCAGTTGAATCCCACGTTCTTCTTCACTACTGCCGTCAATGGTGAGGCAATACTGCTGAAGTTGGGCACGAATCTCTTATAGAAGATGGCCAGTCCGTGGAAGCTCGTTACTTGGCTGATGTTGCCTGGTGTTGGCCATTCTTGTATGGCTCGAATCTTCTCTTCATCAACCTGTAGGCCGTGTGAACTTACAACAAAACCTAAAAAGACAAGTTTATCAGTACAAAAGATGCACTTCTTTAGATCGGCATAAAGCTCTTCTTGTCGAAGGGTTTTAAGCACCATCTCAAGATGTGTGAGGTGTTTCCGTAGGCACTTACTATAAACTAGTATGTCATCAAAGTAAACCACTACAAACTTACTGATGTACGCCCTAAGAACTTGGTTCATAAGGCGCATGAAAGTGCTTGGGGCATTAGTCAAGCCAAATGGCATGACTGTCCACTCGTAGAGCCCTTGCTTTGTCTTGAAAGCAGTCTTCCATTCATCACCTTCTTTCATCATGACCTGGTGGTATCCACTTTGAGGTCTATCTTGGAAAAAACCGTGGCTCCACTCAGCTCATCTAGCATGTCATCCAGCCGTGGTATTGGATGCCGGTACTTGACTGTGATGTTGTTGATTGCTCGACAGTCCCCGCACATGCGCCAAGTCCCATCCTTCTTGGGCACCAGTAGCACTGGTACGGCACATGGACTGAGGCTCTCTCGAACATAGCCTTTCTCCAGAAGCTCCTTGACTTGCTTTTCAAGCTCCTTGGACTCCTCTGGACTCATCTGGTAGGCTGGCCGGTTGGGCAGGGCTGCTCCGGGCACTAGATCAATCTGGTGTTCTATGCCACACAAAGGAGGCAAGCCTGCTGGTATCTCCTCTGGAAATACTTCCTGGAACTTGTTGAGGAGAGTTGCTACTTCAGGAGGTAGCTCTACCTGTTCTTTTTCTACATTCAACACTTCTTTGAAAACCATTAGTAACATTAAATCCTTCGAGGCTAAAGCTCTCCGAACATGGCTTGGTTGAATAAGAAAATTAGACTTGATAAGTTTCTTTTCCTTACTGATTTGGAGTTGTAGCTCGTGTACCTGGGCAGGTGTGAGAGGAGCCAAGCTGACCTATCTTTTGTCATGCACAAAAGTGTAGAGATTGCCTCGGCCATCATGCCTGGTCTCTTTGTCAAACTGCCATGGTCTTTTCAGCAGAAGATGGCGAGCTTGCATGGGCACCACGTCACACACGACTTGGTCTTGGTACATGCCCACACTGAATGGCACAGTGACTTGCTCATGGATCTTGAGCTCCACTTTGTCATCCAGCCATCTCAGTCTATATGTTCGAGGATGCCTTGTCTTCTCTAGACCTAGCTTATCAACCATATATGCACTAGCAACGTTAGTGCAAGAACCACCATCTATGATGAGGTTACATACCTTGCCCTTCATGGTGCAACGGCTGTGGAAGATGTTCTCCCTTTGGATGGTCTCTGAAGGATCCACCATTGCACTGAGGATGCGTCTAGTGACCAGCACTTCCCCCATATCAGGGTACTCAATGTCACCATACTCCTCTTCTGGTTCATAGTCCTCTTCATCTTGGGACTCATATTCTCCAGCCTCCGTAATCAACATGACTCGGTTGTTTGGGCACTACCTTGAGATGTGTCCACGACCCCTACACTTGTAACAAGTGATGTTACGTGATCTTTGAGGGTTAGAAGTCTTACCAGGCTCTCTCTGGTCACGAGTGGGTTCAGGAGGCTTGCTCCTGAACCTTGACTCGATCTCTATGCTCTTGCCTTTATCTACGGGCTTGGGCATGTTGCTTGGTGCCGAAGGTGTCTTAGGCTTGCTGTGGATGTCTTGGCTCTTACGTTTGATGTGCTGCTCATCCTGGACATATAGGTGGAACAAGTCTTTGAAGTCATTGTAGATTTGCCTTTCCACCTTGCGGCTGATTCTTTCTTGGAGTCCATCCAAGAATTGTGTCATCAATGCTTCTTCATCATCATTGAGCTCCAATCTGTTCCTTAGCTTCTCGAACTCTTCATAGTACTCCTCTACTGATCTAGTACCCTTCTTAAGAGTACGAAAACGACGTTGCAAGTCTCTATGAAAGTAAGGTGGAACAAACCTTTGTCGCATGAGGTCTTTCATGTCGACCCATGAGTCTATGGGCCTCATTCTCTTCCTCCTTCTGTCAGATACCTCACGATCCCACCAGATGAGGGTATTGTCCGTGAGTTGTGCTACTGCCATTGAGACTCTCCTAGGCCCTGGTTGGTTGTAATGATCAAAGATATGATCCATTCTTCTTTCCCAATCTAGGTAAGCCTCGGGGTCTACTTTTCCTGCAAAAATAGGAGGAGTTAGCTTAACATCAGGATGAGTTACCCGGTTGTAGGCGTGTTCATCTCCATCCTCATGATGTCTAGGAGGCATCCTTGGTCTCTGGTGAAGACCATATGGCTCGAAGCCATCATCTTCTGCCTCTGGTTGCCGTGGAGGTCCTCTCGGCCTATGGTGATAGTTATGAGGTTGTGTGTCCTCATCTCCATCTGGCTGGGGTTCCTCCTCTTCGTGCCGTGTCCTAAGGTGTTCAGGACCCTCAAGATGGTCTTGCTCAGCTCTCACGTGCCTTATGGCCTGGAATCTCACAGGCCTCTCCACGCGTTCCAATCTCTCGCCTATGGATGCGAGTTGTATTTGGAGTGTGGTGAACATGGCCATCATGGCCTCGGCTGCATCTCTATTTTCTTCTCCCATTGCGTACTACAAAGAAGAAAACAAGTTATGCTACTCCTAAATTGTTAGGAGGGTTTTCTTTTTATAAGGAATTCGAAAAAATGCAAAAAGGAAAATTCTAAAGAATGGAAAATTCGAATAAAAAGAAAAAGGAAACTTTCTTGACAACTATTGCTAGCTGTCCAATTCAAATCTTTTGGTATTTTTCCTATTTTCTTTTCTTTTCTTTTTCTTTTCTTTTTAATTTAATTTAAAAATAATGGAAATATGAATTAAGCAAAAAGGAAAACGTGAATGGCAATGCAAAAGTGAATCTAGCTTCTCACTGAAGTATGCCACTGGCCTCCCTCCTTGAGTCAGCACCGCTCCTATTCCTATTCCAGAGGCATCGCACTCTACTTCGAATGTCTTGCTGAAGTCGGGCAAGACTAGCACTGGTGCATGTGTGAGGCTGTCCTTCAAGGCATGTAACACCTTCTCCTGAGCTTCTCCCCAGCTGAATCCCACGTTCCTCATCACTACAGCCGTCAATGGTGAGGCAATACTGCTGAAGTTGGGCACGAACCTTTGGTAGAAGCTGGCCAGTCCGTGGAAACTCCTCACTTGGCTGGTGTTGCTCGGTGTTGGCCATTCTTGTATGGCTCGGATCTTCTCCTCATCAACCTGTAGGCCCTGTGAGCTTCCAACAAAACCTAAGAAGACAAGTTTATCAGTACAAAATGTGCACTTCTTGAGATTGGCATAAAGCTCTTCTTGTCGAAGGCTTTTAAGTACCATGTCAAGATGTGTAAGGTGATCTCTTAAACACTTACTGTATACTAAAATGTCCTCAAAATAAACTACAACGAACTTACTGATGTACGCCCTGAGAACTTGGTTCATAAGGCGCATGAAGGTGCTTGGGGCATTAGTCAAGCCGAATGGCATGACTGTCCACTCGTAGAGCCCTTGCTTTGTCTTGAAAGCAGTCTTCCATTCATCACCTTCCTTCATCCTTACCTGGTGGTATCCACTCTTGAGGTCTATCTTGGAGATGACCGTGGCTCCAATCAGCTCATCTAGCATGTCATCCAGCCGTGGTAGCGGATGCCTGTACTTGACTGTGATGTTGTTGATTGCTCGGCAGTCCACGCGCATTCGCCAAGTCCCATCCTTCTTGGGCACTAGTAGCACTGGTATGGCACATGGATTGAGGCTCTCTCGAACATAGCCTTTCTCCAGGAGCTCCTTGACTTGCTTCTCAATCTCCTTGGACTCCTCTGGACTCATCCGGTAGGCTGGCCGGTTGGCAGGGCTGCTCGGTGCACGAGGTCGATCTGGTGCTCTATGCCTCGTAGGGGAGGTAAGCCTGCTGATATCTCTTCCGGGAACACATCCTGGAACTTGTTGAGGAGAGCTGCTACTTCAGGAGGTAGCTCTACATGTTCTTTCTCTACATTACACTTCTTTGAAAACCATTAGTAGCATTAGATCCTTCGAGGCTAAAGCTCTCCAGACATGACTTGGTTGAATAAGAAAATTAGATTTAATGAGCTTCTTTTCCTTACTCATTTGCTGTTGAAGCTCATGTACCTGAGCGGGTGTGAGAGGAGCTAGGCTGCCTTTCTTTTGTCATGCACAAAAGTGTAGAGATTTGTTTGGCCATCATGCCTTGTCTCTTTGTCAAACTGTCGTACCCTTCCTAGCAGAAGAAGGCCAGCTTGCATGGGCACCACGTCGCACACGACTTGGTATTGGTACTTGCCCACACTGAATGGCACAGTGACTTGCTCGTGGATCTTGAGCTCCACTTTGTCATTGAGCCATCTCAGTCTATATGGTCGAGGATGCCTTGTCTTCTCTAGACCTAGCTAATCAACCATGTACGCACTAGCAACGTTAGTGCCAGAACCACCATCTATGATGAGGTTACATACCTTGCCCTTGATGGTGCAACAGCTGTGGAAGATGTTCTCCCTTTGGATGGTCTCTGAAGGATCCACCATTGCACTGAGGATGCGTCTAGTGACCAGCACTTCCCCTACATCAGGGTACTCAATGTCACCATATTCTCCTACTGGTTCATAGTCCTCTTCATCTTGGGACTCATACTCTCAAGCCTCCGTGATCAGCATGACCCGGTTGTTTTGGCACTCCCTTGAGATGTGTCCACGACCCCTACACTTAAAACAAGTGATGTCATGTGATCTTTGAGGGTTAGAGGACATACTAGGCTCTTTCTGGTCACGTGTTGGCTCAGGAGGCTTGATCTTGAACCTTGACTCGATCTCTATGCCTTTCCCTTTGTCTACGGGCTTGGGAATGTTGCTCGGTGCCCAAGGCGTCTTAGGCTTGCTGCAGATGTCTTGGCTCTTACGTTTGATGTGCTGCTCAGCCTGGATAGATAGGTGGAACAAGTCTTTGAAGTCATTGTAGATTTGCCTTTCCACCTTGCGGCTGATTCTTTCTTGGAGTCCATCCAAGAATTGTGCCATCAAAGCTTCTTTATCAACACTGAGCTCCAGCCTGTTCATTAGCTTCTCGAACTCCTCATAGTACTCCTCTACTGATCTAGTACCCTGCTTAAGAGTACGAAAACATCGTTGCAAATCTCTATGAAAGTAAGGTGGAACAAACCTTTTTTCGCATGAGGTCTTTCATGTTGACCCATGAGTCTACGGGCCTCATTCTTTTCCTCCTTTGGTCAGATACCTCACGATCCCACCAGATGAGGGCATTGTCCGTGAGTTGTGCTACTGCCATTGAGACTCTCCTAGGCCCTGGTTGGTAGTAATGATCGAAGATATGTTCCATTCTTCTCTCCCAATCTAGGTAAGCCTCGGGGTTTACTTTTCCTGCAAAACCAGGAGGAGTTAGCTTAACATCAGGATGAGTTACCCGGTTGAAGGCGTGTTCATCTCCATCCTCATGATGTCTAGGAGGCATCCTTGGTCTCTGGTGAAGACCATATGGCTCGAAGCCATCATCTTCTGCCTCTGGTTGCCATGGAGGTCCTCTCGGCCTAGGGTGATAGTCATGAGGCTGCACGTCCTCATCTCCTTCTGGCTGGGGTTCCTCCTGTTCGTGCCATGTCCTAAGGTGCTCAGGACCGTCAGCACGGCCTTGCTCAGCTCTCACGTGCCTCATAGCCTGGAATCTCACCGGCCTCTCCATGCGCTCCAACCTCTCGCCAATTGATGCGAGTTGCGTTTGGAGTGTGGTGAACATGGCCATCACGGCCTCGGATGCATCGCTATTCTCTTCTCCCATTGCGTACTACAAGAAATAAATCAAGTTACTCTGCTCCTACAATTGATTAGGAGGGTTCTTTATATAGAGAATTCGAAAAATATGCAAAAAGGAAAAACTGGGAAATGGAAAATTCGAAAAAATAAAAACTTTCTTGACAACTATTGCTAGCTGTCCAATTCGAATTCTTTTGGTATTTTTCCTATAATCTTTTTTTCTTTTTAATTTAACTCAAAAATAATGGAAATATGATTTTAAATAAAGGAAAACGTGAATGGCAATGCAAAAGTGAATCTAAACCCTAGTGATACACGTAGAAGCTATATACACTTGGCTTGGAGTTTGATGTTATTTTTTTGGTTTTTCTTGAATGAAACTTAAACTAATGCAAGAAATAGAAACAAAACAAGTTAAAGGATAGAAACAACCTGGTTAAGGAGCTTTAAGCTCTGATACCAAAATGATACAAGCCTCGATTCAAGGCTTATATGCGCGTGGGCTGTTTGGAGAAGGTTAGGTGAGAAACTCGACCCTAGACTTCTTGGATAGGGGTTTTTGGGTTGGTATTTGATGGAAGGGTGAAGTGAACCACACGAAGGGTGATGAACCTCGTGATAAATCACTAACTTAGAGCTAGGAGGGCTGGTCTCAACTAGGTTCTAAGCGCACAAGTCACTTTTGAGAGAAAGCTTGTAGGAAGAAAGTTCTAATTTATTAATATCAAAAAGGTTGTCGAAATACAATGCTGGACGGAGCCTTATTAATATGCTCGACAGCTTGACCTTCTAGGGTCGACTCAAAGAAAGAAAAGGAAAGTTTACAAAAGTGCACAAATGCAAAATATACAAAAGTGCATAACCGAAAAAGGACCTATTCCTAAAATGTCTTTGACTCAGAAATGTAAACAATCTAGATCCTACCCTGCAAAACAAAAAGAGGAATATATTCGAATTGAAACTTACCTTACTTACCTCATGGCCAAGAAATGGAAGGTGGCCGTCCTTGTGGCATGCACGCGCCTTGCTCCTAGTCTTTGACTTGGAGTAGGGTTAGGAATCTTTGGGCCCTGACCTCTCTTGCCACTAAAGCCCAAGTCTCTGAAGTCCCTTGCATTTTTGAGAAGCCTTTGGACTCTTCTTTGCACTTCTGGCCCATTGTCCTTAGTCGATCCTCCTTTAGGAGCTTGTCGACCCATAAGCTGAACTTGTGGAAGAGTGCTCTTGATCTGCTCCTTGTCATTGCTCCTGGTGGCACTACTGGTGTAGAGACTTCCTCTAGATGCATTTCCTGAAGCTGGTAGCTTATCTGGTCCGAGTCTCCTTGTGTAGAAGTGGAAATGCTCGTGTACTCGGCTGGATCGGCTGTACCGACTGGACTGTGCGAGGTACTGGCCGGAATGCCTTTTGGACCGGCCAAGTTGATTCCGGAGTAAGCGGCGTCACCAAGGGGACCAGCGGTGTCATCTACGTCACCACCAATTGTGCCGGAGGCTTGGGCCTCTCCACCGGTGATACAAGCCTCGATTCAAGGCTTATATGCGCGTGGGCTGTTTGGAGAAGGTTAGGTGAGAAACTCGACCTTAGACTTCTTGGATAGGGGGTTTTGGGTTGGTATTTGATGGAGGGGTGAAGTGAACCACACGAGGGGTGATGAACCTCGTGATAAATCACAAACTTAGAGCTAGGAGGGCTGGTCTCAACTAGGTTCTAAGCGCACAAGCTTCTTTAGAGAAAAACTTCTACAGAGAAAATTCGCACTTTATTAATATCGAAAAGGGTTGTCGAACTACAATGCTGGAAGGTGCCTTATTAATATGCTCGACAGCTTGACCTTCTAGGGTCGACTCAAATAAAGAAGAGGAAAGTTTACAAAAGTGCACAAATGGAAAAGATACAAAAGTGCATAACCGAAAAATGACCTATTCCTAAAATGTTTTTGACTCAAAAATGTAAACAATCTAGATCTTACCCTGCAAAACAGAAAGAGGCATATATTCGAATTGAAGCTTACCTTAACTTACCTCACGGCCAAGAAATGGAAGGTTGCCGTCCTTGTGGCATGCACGCGCCTTGCTCCTAGTCTTCGACTTGGAGTAGGGTTAAGAATCTTTAGGCCCTGACCTCTCTTGCCACTAAAGCCCAAGTCTCTGATGTCCCTTGTGTTGTTGAGAAGCCTTTGGACTCTTCCTTCCACTTGTGGCCCATTGTCCTTAGTCGATCTTCTTCTAGGAGCTTGTCGACCCATAAGCTGAATTTGTGGAAGAGTGCCCTTGATCTGCTTCTTGTCATTGCTCCTGGTGGCACTACTGGTGTGGATACTTCCTCTAGATGCATGTCCTGAAGCTGGTAGCTTATCTGGTCCGAGTTTCCTTGTGTAGAAGTTGAATTGCTCATGCACTCGGCTGGATCGGCTGAACTGGCTGGAATGGGCGAGGCACTGGCCGGGATGCCTTCAGGACCGGCCAAGTTGATCCCGGAGTTGGTGGCATCACCAAGGGGACTGGTGGTGTCATCCACGTCGCCACCAAGTGTGCCGGAAGCTTGGGCCTCTCCGCCGGCAATGCTGACCGGTCTGCTCCTATTGGTCGAGGGTGCAACGGTACTGCTTGGTCCGACAGACGTGCCAGATGGTCCGGCTGTCTCGGGCAAGCTTCCTGGTCGGCCAGTCTGGTCTCCTGGCTGGATAAACGACCTAATGTCCTCATCAGTCAGTTACGTTGAACGTGTTGGACACATTAAACTCACCTGGGAGCTCAATCCGGTAGGCGTTGTTGTTGATCCTGTCCAGCACTCTGAATGGTCCATCTCCTCTTGGTGCTAGCTTGGAACTCTTTAGGTTGGGGAACCTCTCCTGCCGTAGGTGTAGCCACACCCAATCGCCTGGTTGAAAGATCACCTCCTTTCTTCCCTTGGTGGCATGAGTCACGTACTGCCCGGTCCTCTTTTCCAAGTTTTCTGCTACCTTCTGGTGTAACTTCCTTATGAACTCTGCCTTGGATGCTCCGTTGAGATTGGTCATCTTTGCTGGTGGCAGTGGCATTTGCTCCAATGGGGTGAGAGGGTTGAAGCCGTATACTACTTCAAATGGTGTCTTCTAGGTTGCTGACTGCACGGCTTGGTTGTAAGCGGACTCTATGAATGGCAGGCATGCCACCCAAGTCTTGAGGTTCTTCCCTAGTGTAGTCCCGAGAAGAGTTGACAGTGTCCTGTTGACAACTTCACTTTGGCCATCGGTTTGAGGATGGCAGGTGGTAGAGAAAAGTAGCTTCGTGCCTAGCTTCCTCCAAAGGGTTCTCCAGAAATGGCTGAGGAACTTGGTGTCCCTGTCTGATACAATGGTCCTTGGAAATCCATAAAGCCGTATTATCTCCTTGAAAAACAGCTCGGCTGTTTGCGTGGCATCTTTGACATTGGCACACGGGATGAAGTGTGCCATCTTGGAGAATCTGTCCACCACTACAAAGATTGCATCCTTGTGGTTGATCTTGGGCAGGCCTAGAACGATGTCCATTGAGATGTCCACCCAAGGATGTGTAGGTATGGGCAGTGGGAGATACAACCTGTGAGGTTGCACTCGGGACTTTGCCTTCTTGCAAGTGATGCATCTTGCACAATGAGCTTCTACTTTCCTCTTGATGTGTGGCCAGTAGAAGTGCTCCTTGACCACTGCTAGAGTCTTGTCGACACCAAAGTGGCCCATGAGTCCTCCTCCATGAGCTTCTCGGATGATAAGCTCCTTCAATGATCTTTGTGGTATGCACAGCCATCTCTCTTGGAACAAGAATCCCTCATGGATGTAAAACTTGCCATGACTCCCTGTGCCACACTCCTTGTAGCTCTCAGCAAAGTCAGGATCATCCTTGTATAGGTCCTTGATGTGCTCGAATCCGAGGACCTTTGCCTCCATGGTTGATATCAAGGCAAACCTCCTTGATAGTGCATCGGCTACCACATTGTCTTTGCCCTTCTTGTACTTGATGACGTACGCGAAGGTCTCTATGAACTCCATCCACCTGGCATGTCTCCTCTTGAGATTGGTTTGCCCTCTGAGGTGTTTGAGAGTCTCATGATCAGTGTGGATAACAAACTCCTTGGACAGCAAGTAATGCTACCAACTCTCCAATGCTCGGACAAGGGCATAAAGTTCCTTGTCATAAGTGGGGTAGTTCAGTGAGGCACCACCTAGCTTCTCACTGAAGTATGCCACTGGCCTCCCTCCTTGGGTTAGCACTGCTCCTATGCCTATTCCAGAGGCATCACACTCCACTTCAAACGTCTTGTTGAAGTCGGGCAGGACTAGCACTAGTGCATGTGTAAGGCTGTCCTTCAAGGCCTGGAATGCCTTCAATTGAGCTTCTCCATAGCTGAATCCCACGTTCTTCTTCACTACTGCTGTCAATGGGGAGGCAATACTGCTGAAATTTGACACGAATCTCCTATAGAAGCTGGCCACTCCGTGGAAGCTCCTTATTTGGCTGATGTTGCCTGGTGTTGGCCATTCTTGTATGGCTCGAATCTTTTCTTAATCAACCTCTAGGCCCTGTGAACTTACAACAAAACCTAAAAAGACAAGTTTATCAGTACAAAAGATGCACTTCTTGAGATTGGCATAATGCTCTTCTTGTCGAAGGGTTTTAAGTACCATCTCAAGATGTGTGAGGTGTTCCCGTAGGCACTTACTATAAACTAGTATGTCATCAAAGTAAACCACTACAAACTTACTGATGTACGCCCTAAGAACTTGGTTCATAAGGCGCATGAAGGTGCTTGGGGCATTAGTCAAGCCAAATGGCATAACTGTCCACTCGTAGAGCCCTTGCTTTGTCTTGAAAGCAGTCTTCCATTCATCACCTTCTTTCATCGTGACCTGGTGGTATCCACTCTTGAGGTCTATCTTGGAGAAGACCGTGGCTCCACTCAGCTCATCTAGCATGTTATCCAGCCGTGGTATTGGATGCCGGTACTTGACAGTGATGTTGTTGATTGCTCGGCAGTCCACGCACATTCGCCAAGTCTCATCTTTCTTGGGCACTAGTAGCACTGGTACAGCACATGGACTGAGGCTCTCTAAAACATATCCTTTCTCCAGGAGCTCCTTGATTTGCTTTTCAAACTCCTTGGACTCCTCTGGAGTCATCCGGTAGGCTGGCCGGTTGGGCAGGGCTGCTCCGGGGACTAGATCGATCTGGTGTTCTATGCCACGTAAAGGAGGCAAGCCTACTGGTATCTCCTCTGGAAACACATCCTGGAACTTGTTGAGGAGATTTGCTACTTCCGGAGGTAGCTCTACCTGTTCTTTCTCTATATTCAACACTTCTTTGAAAACTATTAGTAGCATTAGATCCTTCAAGGCTAAAGCTCTCCGGACATGACTTGGTTGAATGAGAAAATTAGATTTACTGTGTGAGGTACTGCTCGAGTTGTCATCAGAGCCAGCCAGGTTGATTCCGTAGCCGGCGGCATCACCAGTTGGGCCGGCGGTGTCATACATGTCACCGCCAGTTGGGCCAGAGGTTTGGGCCTCTCCGCCGGAGAAATTGATCGGTCCAGTCCGGTTGGTCGTAGGCCTGGCGGTACCGCTTGGGCCGGCAGACGTGCCAAATGGCCCGGCTGTCTAGGGCAAGCACTTTGGTCGGCTAGTCTTGTCTCCTGGCCAGCCAGACGATCTGATGTCCTCATCATCCCCTCCCCCTTCCGTAGGTTTTGACCTCAAAACTGGCTCATCTGCACGAGAAGGGGCTAAATCAGTTACGTTGAATGTGTTAGACACACCGAACTCACCTGGAAGCTCGATCTGGTAGGCGTTGTTGTTGATCTTCTCCAGCACTTTGAATGGTCCATCTCCTCTTGGGGCCAGCTTGGAACTCCTTAGGTTGGGGAACCTCTCCTGCCGTAGGTGTAGCCACACACAATCACCTGGTTGAAAAATCATCTCCTTTCTTCCCTTGTTGGCGTGAGTCACGTACCGCCCGGTCCTCTTCTCCAGGTTTTTTGCTACCTTCTGGTGTATCTTCTTAATGAACTCCGCCTTGGATGCTCCGTTGAGGTTGGTCATCTCTGCTGGTAGCGGTGGCGTTTGCTCCAAGGGTGTTAGGGGGTTGAAGCCGTAGACTATTTCAAAAGGGGTCTTCTTGGTTGCGGAGTGCACTGCTCGGTTGTATGCGAACTCTATGAATGGTAGGCACTCCACCCAAGTCTTGAGGTTCTTCCCTAGTGTAGTCTTGAGAAGAGTCGACAATGTCCGGTTGACTACTTCAGTTTGGCCATCGGTTTGAGGATAGCAGGTGGTAGAGAAGAGTAGCTTCTTGCCTAGTTTCCTCCAGAGGGTCCTCCAGAGGGTCCTCCAGAAGTGGCTAAGAAACTTGGTGTCTCTGTCTGACATGATGGTCCTTGGCACTCCATGAAGCCGTACTATCTCCCTGAAGAACATCTAGGCTGTTTGCATGGCATCATTGACATTGGCACATGGGATGAAATGTGCCATATTGGAGAATCGGTATACCAATACAAAGATAACATCTTTGTGGTTGATTTTGGGTAGACCTAGAGCAAAATCCATTGAGATGTCCAGTCATGGATGTGTAGATATGGGCAGAGGGAGATAGAACCCGTGAGGGTGCACTCGGGACTTTGTCTTTTTGTAAGTGATGCACCTTGCACAATGGGTTTCTACTGACTTCTTGATGTGTACCCAGTAGAAGTGCTCCTTGACCACTGCTACTGTCTTGTCGACACAAAAGTGGCCCATAAGTCCTCCTCCATGAGCTTCTCGGATGATAAGCTCCCATAATGATCCTTGTGGTATGCACAACCTTCTCTCTCGGAACAAGAACCCCTCATGGATGTAGAACTTGCCATGACTCCATGTGCCACACTCCTTGTAGCTTTCAGCAAAGTCATGATCATCCTTATATAGGTCCTTGATGTGCTCGAATCCTAAGACCTTTGCTTCCATTATGGATATCAAGGCAAACCTCCTTAATAGGGTATCGGCTACCACATTATCCTTGCCCTCCTTGTACTTGATGATGTAAGGGAAGGTCTCTATGAACTCCATCCACCTGGCATGTCTCCTCTTGAGATTGGTTTGCCCTCTGAGGTGTTTGAGAGTCTCATGATCAGTGTGGATCACAAACTCCTTGGACAACAAGTAATGTTGCCAAGCCTCTAAGGCTCGTACTAGGGCATAGAGCTCCTTGTCGTAGGTGGGGTAATTCAGTGAGCCCCCACCTAACTTCTCGCTGAAGTATGTCACTGGCCTCCCTACTTGGGTTAGCACCGCTCTATGCCTATTCTAGAGGCATCACACTCCACTTCGAACGTCTTGTTGAAGTCGGGTAGAACTAGCACTTGTGCATGCGTGAGGCTGTCCTTCAAGGCCTGGAATGCCCTCTCCTGAGCTTCTCCCCAGCTGAACCCAACGTTCTTCTTTACTACTGTCTTCAATGGTAAAGCAATACTGCTGAAGTTGGGCACGAATATTCTGTAGAAGCTGGGCAGTCCGTGGAAGCTCCTCACTTGGCTGATGTTGTTTGGTGTTGGTCACTCTTGTATGGCTCGAATCTTTTCTTCATCAACCTGTAAGTCCTGTGAACTTACAACAAAACCTAAGAAGACAAATTTATCAGTACAAAAGATGCACTTCTTGAGATTGACATAAAGCTCTTCTTGTCGAAGGGTTTTAAGTACCAACTCAAGATATGTGAGGTGTTCCCATAGGCACTTACTATAAACTAAAATATCATCGAAGTAAACCAGAACAAACTTACTGATGTATACCCTAAGAACATGGTTCATAAGGCGCATCAAGGTGCTTGGGGCATTAGTCAAGCCGAATGGCATGACTGTCCACTCGTAGAGCCCTTGCTTTGTCTTGAAAGCAGTCTTCCACTCATCACCTTCTATCGTTCTGACCTGGTGGTATCCACTCTTGAGGTCTATTTTGGAGAAGACCGTGGCTCCACTCAGCTCATCTAGTATGTCATCCAGACGTGGTATTGGATGCCAGTACTTGACTGTGATGTTGTTGATGGCTCGGCAGTCCACACACATTTGCCAAGTTCCATCCTTCTTGGGTACTAGCAGTACTGGTATGACACATGGACTGAGGCTCTCTCGAACATAGCCTTTCTCCAAGAGCTCCTTGACTTGCTTCTCAAGCTCCTTGGACTCCTCTGGGCTCATCCGGTAGGCTGGTCAATTAGGTAAGGCTGCTCCGGGCACGAGGTCCATCTGGTGCTCTATGCCGCGTAGGGGAGGCAAGCCTGCTGGTATCTCCTCAGCGAATACATCCTGGAATTTGCTGAGGAGAGCTGCTACTTCCGAGGTAGTTGTACCTGTTCCTTTTCTACACTCAAAATCTCTTTGAAGACCATTAGTAACATTAAATGCTTCGAGACTAAAGCTCTTCGGACATGACTTGGTTGAATAAGAAAATTTGACATAATTAGTTTCTTTTCCTTACTCATTTGTTGTTGTAGCTCATGTACCTGGGCAGGTGTGAGAGGACCTAGGCTGACCTTTCTCTTTTCCTTACTCATTTGTTGTTGTAGCTCATGTACCTTGGCAGGTGTGAGAGGACCTAGGCTGACCTTTCTCTTGTCATGCACAAAGGTGTAGAGACTAGTTTGGCCATAATGCCTTGTCTCCTTGTCAAACTGCCATGGCCTTCCTAGCAGAAGATGGCCAGCTTGCATTGGTACTACATCACAAACTACCTGGTCTTGGTACTTGCCCACACTGAATGACACGGTGACTTGCTCATGGATCTTGAGCTCCACTTTGTCATCGAGCCATCTCAGTCTATATGGTCGAGGGTGCCTTGTCTACTCTAGACCTACCTTATCCACCATATATGCACTAGCAACGTTACTGCAAGAACAACCATCTATGATGAGGTTACATACCTTGCCCTTGATGGTGCACCGGCTGTGGAAGATGTTCTCCCTTTAAATGGTCTCTGAGGGATCTACCACTGCACTGAGAATGCGCCTAGTGACCAGCACTTCCCCCACAACAGGGTACTCAATGTCACCGTATTCTCCTTCTGGTTCATAGTCCTCTTCATCTTGGGATTCATACTCTCTAGTTTTCGTAATCAGCATGACCCAGTTGTTTGGGCACTCCCTTGGGATGTGTCCGCAACCCCTACACTTAAAACAAGTGATGTCACGTGATCTTTGAGGGTTAGAAGACTTACTAGGCTCTCTCTGGTCACGAGTTTGCTCAGGAAGCTTGCTCTTGAACCATGATTCGATCTCTATGCTCTTGCCTTTGTCTACGGGCTTGGGGCTATTGCTTGGGGCCCAAGGCGTCTTAGGCTTGCTGCGTAGGTCTTGGCTCTTACGCCTGATGTGCTGCTCAGCGTGGACAGATGAATCTATGGGCCTTCATGTCGACCGATGAATCTATAGGCCTCATTCTTTTCCTCCTTCTGTCAGATACCTCACGATCCCACCATATGAGGGCATTGTCCGTGAGTTGTGCTACTGCCATTGAGACTCTCCTAGGTCCGGGTTGGTTGTAATGATCAAAGATATGATCCATTCTTCTCTCCCAATCTAGGTAAGCCTCGGGGTCTACTTTTCCTGCAAAACTTGGAGGAGTTAGCTTAACATCAGGATAAGTTACCCGGTTATAGGCATGTTCATCTCCATCCTCATGATGTCTAGGAGGCATTCTTGGTCTCTGGTGAAGACCATATGGCTCAAAGCCATCATCTTCTGCCTCTTGTTGTCGTGGAGGTCCTCTCGGCCTATGGTGATAGCTATGAGGTTGTGTGTCCTCATCTCCATTTGGCTGGGGTGCTCAGGACCCTCAAGACGGTCTTGCTCAGCCCTCACGTGCCTTATGGCCTGGAATCTCACAGGCCTCTCCATGCGCTCCAATCTCTCGCCTATGGATGCGAGTTGTGTTTGGAGTGTGGTGAACATGGCCATCATGGCCTCGGCTGCATCTCTATTTTCTTCTCCCATTGCGTACTACAAAGAAGAAAACAAGTTATGCTACTCCTAAATTGTTAGGAGGGTTTTCTTTTTATAAGGAATTCGAAAAAATGCAAAAAGGAAAATTCTAAAGAATGGAAAATTCGAATATAAGGATATTTGAATAAAAGGAAATTTTCTTGACAACTATTGCTAGCTGTCCAATTCGAAATCTTTTGGTATTTTTCCTATTTTCTTTTCTTTTCTTTTCTTTTTCTTTTATTTTTAATTTAACTTAAAAATAATAGAAATATGAATTAAACAAAAAGGAAAACGTGAATGGCAATGCAAAAGTGAATCTAAACCCTAGTGATACACGTAGAAGGCTAGATGCACTCGGTTTGGAGTTTGATGTTATTTTTTTGATTTTACTTGAATGCTACTTAAACTAATGCAAGAACTAAAAACAAAACAAGCTAAAGGATAGAAACAACCTGGTTTATGAGCTTTAAGCTTTGATACCAAAAATGATACAAGCCTTGATGCAAGGATGTATGCGCGTGGGCTGTTTGGAGAAGTTTAGGTGAGAAACTCGACCTTAGACTTCTTGGATAGGGGTTTTTGGGTTGGTATTCGATGGAAAGGTGAAGTGAACCATACGAGGGGTGATGAACCTCGTGATAAATCACAAACTTAGAGCTAGGAGGGCTGGTCTCAACTAGATTCTAAGCGCACAAGATTCTTGAGAGAAAACTTGTTGGGGAAAAAGTTCTATCTTTATTAATATCAAAAAGGTTGTCGAACTACAATGCTGGAAGGACCTTCTTAATATGCTCGACAGCTTGACCTTCTAGGGTCGACTCAAATAAAGAAAAGGAAAGTTTAAAAAAGTGCACAAATGGAAAAGATACAAAAGTGTATAACCGAAAATGGACCTATTCCTAAAATGTTCTTGACTCAAAAATGTAAAGAATCTAGATCCTACCCTGCAAAACATAAAGAGGCATATATTCGAATTGAAACTTACCTTAACTTACCTCACGGCCAAGAAATGGAAGGTGGCCGTCCTTGTGGCATGCACGCGCCTTGCTCCTAGTCTTCAACTTGGAGTAGGGTTAAGAATCTTTGGGCCCTGACCTCTCTCGCCACTAAAGCCCAAGTCTCTGATGTCCCTTGTGTTGTTGATAATCCTTTGGTCTCTACTTTGCACTTCTGGCCCATTGTTCTTAGTTGATCTTCCTCTAGGAGCTTGTCGACCCATAAGCTGAATTTGTGGAAGAGTGCCCTTGATCTGCTTCTTGTCATTGCTCCTGGTGGCCCTACTGGTGTGGATACTTCCTCTAGATGCATGTCCTGAAGCTGGTAGCTTATCTGGTCCGAGTTTCCTTGTGTAGAAGTTGAATTGCTCGTGCACTCGGCTGGATCGGCTGTACCGGCTGGAATGTACGAGGTACTGGCCGGGATGCCTTCAGGACCGGCCAAGTTGATCCCGGAGTTGGTGGCATCACCAAGGGGACCAGCTGTGTCATCCACGTCGCCACCAAGTGTGCCGGAAGCTTGGGCCTCTCCGCCGGCAATGCTGACCGGTCTGGTCCTATTGGTCGAGGGTCCGGCGGTACTGCTTGGTCCGGCAGACATGCCAGATGGTCCGGCTGTCTCGGGCAAGCTTCCTGGTCGGCCAGTCTAGTCTCCTGGCTGGATGTACGACCTGATGTCCTCATCACTTTGTCTACGAGCTTGGGGCTATTGCTTGGTGCCCAAGGCGTCTTAGGCTTGCTGCGTAGGTCTTGGCTTTTATGCCTGATGTGCTGCTCAGCATGGACAGATAGGTGGAACAACTCCTTAAAATCATTGTAGATTTGTCTCTCCACTTTGCGGCTGATTCTCTCTTGCAGTCCATCCAAGAATTGCGCCATCAATGCCTCTTCACCATCATTGAGCTCCAGCCTGTTCCTTAGCCTCTCAAACTCTTCATAGTACTCCTCTACTGATCTGGTGCCCTACTTAAAAGTACGAAAACATCGTTGCAAATCCCTATGGAAATAGGGTGGAACAAACTTTTGCCTCATGAGGGTCCTTCATGTCGACCCAAGAGTCTACGGGTCTCAATCTCCTCCTCCTTCTGTCAGAAGCCTCACGATCCCACCAGATGAGGGCATTATCCGTGAGTTGTGCTACTGCCATGGAGACTCCCCTAGGGCCTGGTTGGTTGTAATAATCGAAGATGTGGTCCATCCTCCTCTCCCAATCTAGATAGGCCTCGGGGTCTATTTTTCCTGCAAAACTAGGAGGTGTCAATTTCATATCATGATTGTTTACCCGGTTTGATGGGGACATCAGGTCGTATGGCCGGCCAGGAGACCAGACTGGCCGACCAGGAAGCTTGCCCGAGACAGCCGGGCCATTTGGCACGTCTGCCGGCCCAAACGGTACCGCCAGACCCTCGACCAACAGGACCGGACTGATCAGCATTTCCGACAGAGAGGCCCAAACCTCCGGCACAATTGGTGGCGACGTGGATGACATCCGCCGGTCCCCTTGGTTATGCCGCCGACTCCGGGATCAACTTGGCCGGTCCAGAAGGCATTCCGGCGAGCACCTCGCACAGTCCAGCCGGTACAGTTGATCCGGCCGAGTACACTGGCATTTCAGCTTCAGGAAATGCATCTAGAGGAAGTCTCTACACCAGTGGTGCCACCCGGAGCAATGACAAGGAGCAGATCAAGAGCACTCTTCCACAAGTTCAGCTTATGGGTCGACAATCTCCTAGAGGAAGATCGACTACGGACAGTGGGCCAGAAGTGCAAAGAAGAGTCCAAAGGTTTCTTAACAATGCAAGGGATTTCAGAGACTTGGGCTTTAGTGGCAAGAGAGGTCAGGGCCCAAAGATTCCTAACCCTACTCCAAATCGAAGACTAGGAGCAAGACGTGTGCATGCCACAAGGACGGCCACCTTCCATTTCTTGGCCATGAGGTAAGTAAGGTAAGTTTCAATTCGAATATATTCCTCTTTTTGTTTTGCAGGGTAGGATCTAGATTGTTTACATTTCTGAGTCAAAGACATTTTAGGAATAGGTCCTTTTTCGGTTATGCACTTTTGTATATTTTGCATTTGTGCACTTTTGTAAACTTTCCTTTTCTTTCTTTGAGTCGACCCTAGAAGGTCAAGCTGTCGAGCATATTAATAAGGCTCCTTCCAGCATTGTAGTTTGACAACCTTTTTGATATTAATAAAGATCGAATTTTCTTTAACAAGTTATTCTCTCAAGAGACTTGTGCGCTTAGAACCTAGTTGAGACCAGCCCTCCTATCTCTAAGTTTGTGATTTATCACGAGGTTCATCACCCCTCGTGTGGTTCACTTCACCCTTCCATCCTTTACCAACCAGAAAACCCCTATCCAGAAGCCTAAGGTTGAGTTTCTCACCTAATCTTCTACAAACAGCCCACGCGCATACATCCTTGAATCAAGGCTTGTATCATTTTGGTATCAGAGCTTAAAGCTCCTAAACCAGGTTGTTCCTATCCTTTAACTTGTTTTGTTTCTTGTTCTTGCATTAGTTTAAGTTTCATTCAAGAAAATCAAAATAATAACATCTAAGTTCATACCGAGTGCATCTAGTTCTTACGTGCATCACTAGGTTCTAGAATCATTCTTGCATTACTATTTTCGACTTTCCTTTTTGTTAGAATCATATTTCTATTATTTTTAAGTTAAACTAATGGAAAATAAAAAGAAAATCGGAAAAATACCAAAAGAATTCGAATTGGACAACTAGCAATAGTTGTCAAGAAAGTTTCCTTTTTATTCAAATCTCCATATTTTCGAATTTTCCAATTCTCAGATTTTCCTTTTTGCATTTTTTTCGAATCCCTTATAAAAGAAAATCATCCTAGTAATTTAGGAGCAGCATAACTTGTCTTCTTTCTTTGTTGTACGCAATGTCACATGATCTTTGAGGGTTAGAAGACTTACTAGGCTCTCTCTGGCCACGGGTTTGCTCAGGAGGCTTGCTCTTGAACTCTGATTCGATCTCTATGCTCTTGCCTTTGTCTACGGGCTTGGGGCTATTGCTTGGTGCCCAAGGCGTCTTAGGCTTGGTGCCCAAGGCGTCTTAGGCTTGCTGCGTAGATCTTGGCTTTTACGCCTGATGTGCTGCTCAGCATGGACAGATAGGTGGAACAACTCCTTAAAATCATTATAGATTTGTCTCTCCACTTTGCGGCTCATTCTCTCTTGCAGTCCATCCAAGAATTGCGCCATCAATGCCTCTTCATCGTCATTGAGCTCCAGCCTGTTCCTTAGCCTCTCAAACTCTTCATAGTACTCCTCTACTGATCTGGTTCCCTGCTTAAAAGTACGAAAACGACGTTGCAAATCCATATAGAAATAGGGTGGAACAAACTTTTTCCTCATGAGGGTCCTTCATGTCGACCCAAGAGTCTACGGGTCTCAATCTCCTCCTCCTTCTGTCAGAAGCCTCACGATCCGACCAGATGAGGCCATTATCCGTGAGTTGTGCTACTGCCATGGAGACTCTCCTAGGGCCTAGTTGGTTGTAATAATCGAAGATGTGGTCCATCCTCCTCTAGATAGGCCTCGAGGTCTACTTTACCTGCAAAACTAGGAGGTGTCAATTTCATATCATGATTGTTTACCCGGTTTGATGGGGACATCAGGTCATATGGCCGGCCATGAGACCAGACTGGCCGACCAGAAGGCTTGCCCGAGACAGCGGGGCCATTTGGCACGTGATACAAGCCTTGATTCAAGGATGTATGCGCGTGGGCTGTTTGTAGAAGATTAGGTGAGAAACTCAACCTTAGGCTTCTGAAGGGGGTTTTCTGGTTGGTAAAAGATGGAAGGGTGAAGTGAACCACACGAGGGGTGATGAACCTCGTGATAAATCACAAACTTAGAGCTAGGAGGGCTGGTCTCAACTAGGTTCTAAGCGCACAAGTCTCTTGAGAGAATAACTTGTTGAAAGAAAATTCGATCTTTATTAATATCAAAAAGGTTGTCGAACTACAATGCTGGAAGGAGCCTTATTAATATGCTCGACAGCTTGACCATCTAGGGTCGACCCAAATAAGAAAAGGAAAACTTACAAAAGTGCACAAAAGGAAAAGATACAAAAGTGTATAATCGAAAAAGGACCTATTCCTAAAATTTCTTTGACTCAATAAAAGTAAATATTCTAGTTCCTACCCTGCAAAACAGAAAGAGGCATATATTCGAATTGAAACTTACCTTAACTATCTCATGGCCAAGAAATGGAAGGTGGTCGTCCTTGTGGCATGCACGCCTTGCTCCTAGTCTTCGACTTGGAGTAGGGTTAAGAATCTTTGGGCCCTGACCTCTCTTGCCACTAAAGCCCAAGTCTCTGATGTCCCTTGTGTTGTTGAGAAGCTATTGGACTCTTCCTTGTATTTTTGGCCCATTGTCCTTAGTCGATCTTCTTCTAGAAGCTTGTTGACCCATAGGCTGAATTTGTGGAAGAGCGCCCTTGATCTGCTTCTTGTCATTGCTCCTTGAGGTACCACTGGTGTTGAGACTTCCTCTAAGTGCATGTCCTGGAGCTGGTAGCTCATTTGGTCCGAGTCCTCCTGTGTAGAAGTGGAAGTGCGCGTGTACTCGGCTGGATCGGCTGTACCGGCTGGATTGTGCGCGGTACTGGCCGGAATGACTTCAGGACCGGCCAAGTTGATCCCAGAATCGGCGGTGTCATCAGGGGGACCGGCGGTGTCATTCACGTCCCCACCAAGTGTGCCGGAAGCTTGGGCCTCTCCGCCGGCGATGTTGACCGGTCTGGTCCTATAGGTCGAGGGTCCGGCGGTACTGTCTGGTCCGCAGGCGCGCCAGATGGTCCGGCTGTCTCGGGCAAGCTTCCTGGTCGGCCAGTCTGGTCTCCTGGCTGGATGTACGACCTGATGTCCTCATCATTCCCTCCCTCTTCAGTAGGTTTTGTCCTCAAAACTGGTTTATCTGCATGGAAAGGGGCCAAGTCAGTAACATTAAACGTATTGGACACATTAAACTCACCTGGTAGCTCAATCCGGTAGGCGTTGTTGTTGATCTTCTCGAGCACTCTGAATGGTCCATCTCCTCTTGGTGCTAGCTTGGAACTCCTTAGGTTTGGGAACCTCTCCTGCCGTAGGTGTAGCCACACCCAATCGCCTGGTTGAAAGATCACCTCCTTTCTTCCTTTGTTGGCATGAGTCACGTACTGTCCGGTCCTCTTCTCCAAGTTTTCTGCTACCTTCTGGTGTAACCTCTTTATGAACACTGCATTGGATGCTCCGTTGAGGTTGGTCATCTCAGCTGGTGGCAGTGGTGTTTTCTCCAATGGGGTGAGAGGGTTGAAACCGTATACCACTTCAAATGGTGTCTTCTTGGTTGCTGAGTGCACGGCTCGGTTGTAGGCGAACTCAATGAATGGCAGGCACTCCACCCAAGTTTTTAGGTTCTTCCCTAGTGTAGTTCTGAGAAGAGTTGATAGTGTCCTGTTGACAACTTCAGTTTGGCCATCGGTTTGAGGATGGCAAGTGGTTGAGAAGAGTAGCTTCGTGCCTAGCTTTCTCCAAAGGGTCCTCCAGAAATGGCTAAGGAACTTGGTGTCCCTGTCTGATACGATGGTCCTTGGCACTCCATGAAGCCGTATTATCTCCCTGAAGAACAGCTCAGCTGTTTGTGTGGCATCATTGAAATTGGCACATGGAATGAAGTGTGCCATCTTGGAGAATCTGTCCACCACTACAAAGATTGCGTCTTTGTGGTTGATTTTGGGCAGACCTAGAACAAAGTCCATCGAGATGTCCACCCATGGATGTGTTGGTATGGGCAGTGGAAGATACAACCCGTGAGGTTGCACTCGGGACTTTGCCTTCTTGCAAGTGATGCATCTTGCACAATGTGCTTCTACTGTCCTCTTGATGTGTGGCCAGTAGAAGTGCTCCTTGACCACTGCTAGAGTCTTGTCGACACCAAAGTGGCCCATGAGTCCTCCTCCATGAGCTTCTCGGATGATAAGCTCCCTTAGTGATCCTTGTGGTATGCACAGCCTTCTTTCTCGGAACAAGAATCCTCATGGATGTAGGATTTGCCATGACTCCCTGTGCTACACTCCTTGTAGCTCTCAGCAAGGTCAGGATCATCCTTGTATAGATCCTTGATGTGCTCGAATCCTAGGACCTTTGCCTCCATGGTTGATATCAAGGCAAACCTCCTTGATAGTGCATCGGCTACCACATTATCTTTGCCCTTCTTGTACTTGATGATGTACGGGAAGGTCTCTATGAACTCCATCCACCTGGCATGTCTCCTCTTGAGATTGGTTTGCCCTCTGAGGTGTTTGAGAGTCTCGTGATCAGTGTGGATCACAAACTCCTTGGACAGCAAGTAATGCTGCCAAGTCTCCAATGCTCGGACAAGGGCATAGAGCTCCTTGTCATAAGTGGGGTAGTTCAGTGAGGCACCACCTAGCTTCTCACTGAAGTATGCCACTGGTCTCCTCCTTGGGTTAGCACTGCTCCTATGCCTATTCCAGAGGCATCACACTCCACTTCAAACGTCTTGTTGAAGTCGGGAAGGACTAGCACTGGTGCGTGTGTAAGGCTGTCCTTCAAGGCCTTGAATGCCTTCTCCTGAGCTTCTCCCCAGCTGAATCCCACGTTCTTCTTCACTACTGCCGTCAGTGGTGAGGCAATACTGCTGAAGTTGGGCACGAATCTCCTATAGAAGCTGGCCAGTCCGTGGAAGCTCCTTACTTGGCTGATGTTTCCTGGTGTTGGCCATTCTTGTATGGCTCGAATCTTCTCCTCATCAACCTGTAGGCCCTGTGAACTCACAACAAAACCTAAAAAGACAAGCTTATCAGTACAAAAGGTGCACTTCTTGAGATTGGCATAAAGCTCTTCTTGTCGAAGGGTTTTAAGTACCATCTCAAGATGTGTGAGGTGTTCCCGTAGGCACTTACTATAAACCAAAATGTCATCAAAGTAAACTACTACGAACTTACTGATGTACGCCCTAAGAACTTGGTTCATAAGGCGCATGAAGGTGCTTGGGGCATTAGTCAAGCCAAATGGCATGACTGTCCACTCGTAGAGCCCTTGCTTTGTCTTGAAAGCAGTCTTCCACTCATCACCTTCCTTCATTCTTACCTGGTGGTATCCACTTTTGAGGTCTATCTTGGAGAAGACCGTGGCTCCACTCAGCTCATCTAGCATGTCATCCAGTCGTGGTATTGGATGCCTATACTTGACTGTGATGTTGTTGATTGCTCGGCAGTCCACGCACATGCGCCAAGTCCCATCCTTCTTGGGCACTAGTAGCACTGGTACAGCACATGGACTGAGGCTCTCTCGAACATATCCTTTCTCCAGGAGTTCCTTGACTTGCTCAAGCTCCTTGGACTCCTCTGGACTCATCCGGTACGCTGGCCGGTTGGGTAGGGCTGCTCCGGGCACTAGATCAATCTGGTGTTCTATGCCACGTAAAGGAGGCAAGCCTGCTGGTATCTCCTCTGGAAATATATCCTGGAATTTGTTGAGGAGAGTTGCTACTTCAGGAGGTAGCTCTACCTGTCCCTGTTCTATACTCAACACTTCCTTGAAAACCATTAGTAACATTAAGTCCTTCGAGGCTAAAGCTCTCCGGACATGACTTGGTTGAATAAGAAAGTTAGACTTGACAAGTTTCTTTTCCTTACTCATTTGGAGTTGTAGTTCATGTACTTGGGCAGGTGTAAGAGGAGCTAGGCTGACCTTTCTCTTGTCATGCACGAAGGTGTAGAGATTGGTTCTGCCATCATGCCTGGTCTCTTTGTCAAACTGCCATGGTCTTCCTAGTAGAAGATGGCCAGCTTGCATGGGCACCACGTCGCACACGACTTGGTCTTGGTACTTGCCCACACTGAATGGCACAGTGACTTGCTCATGGATCTTGAGCTCCACTTTGTCATCGAGCCATCTCAGTCTATATGGTCGAGGATGCCTTGTCTTCTCTAGACCTAGCTTATCAACCATATATGCACTAGCAACGTTAGTGCAAGAACCACCATCTATGATGAGGTTACATACCTTGCCCTTGATGGTGCAACGGCTGTGGAAGATGTTCTCCCTTTGGATGGTCTCTAAAGGATCCACCATTGCACTGAGGATACGTCTAGTGACCAGCACTTCCCCCACATCAGGGTACTCAATGTCACCATATTCTCCTTCTGGTACATGTCCTCTTCATCTTGGGACTCATATTCTCCTGCCTCCGTAATCAGCATGACTCGGTTGTTTGGGCACTCCCTTGAGATGTGTCCACGTCCCCTGCACTTGAAACAAGTTATGTCACGTGATCTTTGAGGGTTAGAAGACTTACCAGGCTCTCTCTGGTCACAGGTGGGTTCAGGAGGCTTGCTCTTGAACCTCGACTCGATCTCTACGCTTTTGCCCTTGTCTACGGTCTTAGGCATGTTGCTTGGTGCCCAAGGTGTCTTAGGCTTGCTGTGGATGTCTTGGCTCTTACGTTTGATGTGCTGCTCAGCTTGCACAGATAGGTGGAACAAGTCCTTGAAGTCGTTGTAGATTTGCCTTTCCACCTTGCAGCTGATCCTTTCTTGGAGTCCATCCAAGAATTGTGCCATCAAGGCTTCTTCATCATCATTGAGCTCCAATCTGTTCCTGAACTTCTCGAACTCTTCATAGTACTCCTCTACTGATCTGGTACCCTGCTTAAGAGTACGAAAACGACGTTGCAAATCTCTATGAAAGTAAGGTGGAACAAACCTTTGTCACATGAGGTCTTTCATGTCGACCCATGAGTCTACGGGTCTCATTCTCTTCCTCCTTCTGTCAGATACCTCACGATCCCACCAGATGAGGGCATTGTCCGTGAGTTGTGCTACTGCCATTGAGACTCTCCTAGGTCCGGGTTGGTTGTAATGATCAAAGATATGATCCATTCTTCTCTCCCAATCTAGGTAAGCCTCGGGGTCTACTTTTCCTGCAAAACTTGGAGGAGTTAGCTTAACATCAGGATAAGTTACCCGGTTATAGGCATGTTCATCTCCATCCTCATGATGTCTAGGAGGCATTCTTGGTCTCTGGTGAAGACCATGTGGCTCAGAGCCATCATCTTCTGCCTCTGGTTGCCGTGGAGTTCCTCTCGGCCTATGGTGATAGGTATGAGGTCGTGTGTCCTCATCTCCATCTGGCTGGGGTTCCTCCTGTTCGTGCCGTGTCCAAAGGTACTCAGGACCCTCAGGACGGTCTTGCTCAGCTCTCATGTGCCTTATGGCCTGGAATCTCACCGGTCTTTCCACGCGCTCCAACCTCTCGCCTATGGATGCGAGTTCTGTTTGGAGTGTGGTGAACATGGCCATCATGGCTTCGGCTGCGTCTCTATTCTCTTCTCCCATGGTGTGCTACAAAGAAAGAAGACAAATTAGGGTGCTCCTAAATTATTAGGAGGGTTTTCTTTTTATATGGGGTTTGAAAAAAATGCAGAAAGGAAAAATCCTAAAGAAAGGAAATTCGACTACAAGAAAAAGGAAACTTCCTAGACAACTTGTACTAGCTGTCCAATTCGAAATATCTTGGGTATTTTCCTATTCTCTTTTCTTTCCTTTTTCTTTTCTTTTCTTTTCTTTTTAATTTAACTTAAAATTAATGGAAATATGAATTAAACAAAAAGGAAAACGTGAATGGCAATGCAAAAGTGAATCTAAACCCTAGTGATACACGTAGGAGGCTAGATGCACTCGGTTTGGAGTTTGATGTTGTTTTTATGATTTTTCTTGAATGCGACTTAAACTAATGCAAGACCTAAAAACAAGACAAGCAAAAGGATAGAAACAACCTGGTTTAGGAGCTTTAAGCTCTGATACCAAAATGATACAAGCCTTGATTCAAGGATGTATGCGCGTGGGCTGTTTGTAGAAGACTAGGTGAGAAACTCAACCTTAGGCTTCTGGATGGGGGTTTTCTGGGTTGTAAAAGATGGAAGGGTGAAGTGAACCACACGAGGGGTGATGAACCTCGTGATAAATCACAAACTTAGAGCTAGGAGGGCTGGTCTCAACTAGGTTCTAAGCGCACAAGCTTCTTTGAGAGAATAACTTGTAAAGAAAATTCGATCTTTATTAATTAGCAAAAGGTTGTCGAACTACAATGCTGGAAGGAGCCTTATTAATATGCTCGACAGCTTGACCTTCTAGGGTCGACACAAATAAAGAAAAAGGAAAGTTTACAAAAGTGCACAAAATGAAAAGATACAAAAGTGCATAACCGAAAAAGGACCTATTCCTAAAATGTTCTTGACTCAAAAATGTAAAGCAACTAGATCCTACCCTGCAAAACAGAAATAGGCATATATTCGAATGTAAACTTACCTTAACTCACCTCACGGCCAAGAAATGGAAGGTGGCCGTCCTTGTGGCATGCACGCGCCTTGCTCCTAGTCTTCGACTTGGAGTAGGGTTAAGAATCTTTGGGCCCTGACCTCTCTTGCCACTAAAGCCCAAGTCTCTGATGTCCCTTGTGTTGTTGAGAAGCTATTGGACTCTTCCTTGTACTTTTGGCTCATTGTCCTTAGTCGATCTTCCTCTAGAAGCTTGTCGACCCATAGGCTGAATTTGTGGAAGAGTGCCCTTGATCTGCTTCTTGTCATTGCTCCTTGAGGTACCACTGGTGTAGAGACTTCCTCTAAGTGCATGTCCTGGAGCTGGTAGCTCATTTGGTCTGAGTCCTCTTGTGTAGAAGTGGAAGTGCGCGTGTACTCGGCTGGATCGGCTGTACCGGCTGGATTGTGCGCGGTACTGGCCGGAATGACTTCAGGACCGGCCAAGTTGATCCCGGAGTCGGCGGTGTTATCAGAGGGACCGGCAGTGTCATTCACGTCCCCACCAAGTGTGCCGGAAGCTTGGGCCTCTCCGCCGGCAATGTTGACCGGTCTGGTCTTATAGGTCGAGGGTCTGGCGGTACTGTCTGGTCCGGCAGGCGCGCCAGATGGTCTTGCTGTCTCAGGCAAGCTTCCTGGTCGGCCAGTCTGGTCTCCTGGCTGGATGTACGACCTGATGTCCTCATCACTCTCCTAGGTCCTGGTTGGTTGTAATGATCAAAGATATGATCCATTCTTCTCTCCCAATCTAGGTAAGCCTCGGGGTCTACTTTTCCTGCAAAACTTGGAGGAGTTAGCTTAACATCAGGATAAGTTACCCGGTTATAGGCATGTTCATCTCCATCCTCATGATGTCTAGGAGGCATTCTTGGTCTCTGGTGAAGACCATATGGCTCAAAGCCATCATCTTCTGCCTCTGGTTGCCGTGGAGGTCCTCTCGGCCTATGGTGATAGTTATGAGGTTGTGTGTCCTCATCTCCATCTGGCTGGGGTTCCTCCTGTTCGTGCCGTGTCCTAAGGTGCTCAGGACCCTCAGGACGGTCTTGCTCAGCTCTCACGTGCCTTATGGCCTGGAACCTCACCGGTCTTTCCACGCGCTCCAACCTCTCGTCTATTGATGCGAGTTGTGTTTGGAGAGTGGTGAACATGGCCATCATGGCTTCGGTGGCTTCTCTATTTTCTTCTGCCATTGCGTGCTACAAAGAAAGAAGACAAGTTAGGATGCTCCTAAATTATTAGGAGGGTTTTCTTTTTATATGGATTCAAAAATTTGCAAAAAGGAAAAAAATCTGAGAATTGGAGATTCAAAAATGTGAAGATTTGAAAAAAAGGAAATTTTCTTGACAACTTGTGCTAGTTGTCCAATTCGAATTCCTTTGGTATTTTTCCTATTTTCTTTTTCCTTTCTATTTAATTTAACTTAAAAATAAAGGAAATATGCTTTAAACAAAAAGGAAAACGTGAATGGTAATGCAAAAGTGAATCTAAACCCTAGTGATACACGTAGAATGCTAGATGCACTTGGTTTGGAGTTTGATGTTATTTTTTATTTTTCTTGAATGCGACTTAAACCAATGCAAGAACTAAAAACAAAACAAGCAAAAGGATAGAAACAACCTGGTTTAGGAGCTTTAAGCTCTGATACCAAAATGATACAAGCCTCGATTCAAGGCTTGGATGCGCGTGGGCTGTTTGTAGAAGATTAGGTGAGAAACTCAACCTTAGGCTTCTGGATAGGGGTTTTCTGGTTGGTAAAGGATGGAAGGGTGAAGTGAACCACACGAGGGGTGATGAACCTCGTGATAAATCACAAACTTAGAGATAGGAGGGCTGGTCTCAACTAGGTTCTAAGCGCACAAGTCTCTTGAGAGAATAACTTGTTAAAGAAAATTCGATCTTTATTAATATCAAAAAGGTTGTCAAACTACAATGCTGGAAGGAGCCTTATTAATATGCTCGACAGCTTGACCTTCTAGGGTCGACTCAAATAAAGAAAAGAAAAGTGTACAAAAGTGCACAAATGGAAAAGATACAAAAGTGCATAACCGAAAAAGGACCTATTCCTAAAATGTCTTTGACTCAATACAAGTAAATATTCTAGATCCTACCCTGCAGAACAGAAAGAGGCATATATTCGAATTCAAATTTACCTTAACTTACCTCTTGGCCAAGAAATGGAAGGTGGCCGTCCTTGTGGCATGCACGCGCCTTGCTGCTAGTCTTCGACTTGGAGTAGGGTTAAGAATCTTTGGGTCTTGACCTTTCTTGCCACTAAAGCCCAAGTCTCTGATGTCCCTTATGTTGTTGAGAAGCCATTGGACTCTTCCTTGCACTTTTGGCCCATTGTCCTTTGTCGATCTTCCTCTAGGAGCTTGTTGACCCATAAGCTGAATTTGTGGAAGAGTGCCCTTGATCTGCTTCTTGTCATTGCTCCTTGAGGTACCACTGGTGTAGAGACTTCCTCTAGGTGCATGTCCTGGAGCTGGTAGCTCACTTGTTCAGAGTCTTCTTGTGTAGAAGTGGAAATGCGCGTGTACTCGGCTGGATCGGCTGTACCGGCTGGACTGTGCGAGGTACTGGCCGGAATGCCTACAGGACCGGCCAAGTTGATCCCGGAGTTGGCGGCATCACCAGAGGGACCGGCGGTGTTATCCACGTCGCCACCAAGTGTGCCGGAAGCTTGGGCCTCTCCGCCGGCAATGCTGGTTGCTCTGCTCCTTGTGGTCGAGGGTCCGGCGGTACTGTTTGGGCCAGCAGGCGTGCGAGATGGTCCGGCTATCTGAGGCAAGCTTCCTGGTTGGCCAGTCTGGTCTCCTGGCTGGATGTACGACCTGATATCCTCATCACTTACCCTACTTGATGAGGACATCAGGTCATATGTCCAGCCAGGAGACCAGACTGGCCGACCAGGAAGCTTGCCCGAGACAGCTGGGCCATTTGGCATGTCTGCCGGCCCAAGCAATACCGCCGGACCCTCGACCAATAGGAGTGGACCAATCAGCATTGCCGGCAGAGAGGCCCAAGCTTCCGGCACAATTGGTGGCGGCGTGGATGACACCACCGGCCCCCTTGGTGACGCCGCCGACTCCGGGATCAACTTGGCCAGTCCAGAAGGCACTCTGGCCAGTACCTCGCACAGTCCAGCTGGTACAGCCGATCCAGCCGAGTACACGAGCATTTCAACTTCTACACAAGGAGACTCAGACCAGATAAGCTACCAGCTTCAGGACATGCATCTAGAGAAAGTTTCTATACCAGTAGTGCCACCAGGAGCAATGACAAGGAGCAGATCAAGAGCACTCTTCGACAAGTTCAGCTTATGGGTCGACGAGCTCCTAGAGGAAGATCGACTAAGGAAAATGTGCCAGAAGTGCAAAGAAGAGTCCAAAGGCTTCTCAACAATGCAAGGGACTTCAAAGACGTGGGCTTTAGTGGCAAGAGAGGTTAGGGCCCAAAGATTCCTAACCTTACTCCAAATCGAAGACTAGGAGTAAGGCGTGTGCATGCCACAAGGACAGCCACCTTCCATTTCTTGGGCGTGAGGTAAGTAATGTAAGTTTCCAATTCGAATATTTGCCTCTTTCTGTTTTGCAGGGTAGGATCTAGAATATTTACATTTTTTTTAGTTAAAGACATTTTAGGAATAGGTTCTTTTTTGGTTAGACACTTTTATACATTTTCCATTTGTTCACTTTTGTAATCTTTCCTTTTCTTTCTTTGAGTCGACCCTAGAAGGTCAAGCTGTCGAGCATATTAATAAGGCTCCTTCCAGCATTGTAGTTTGACAACCTTTTTGATATTAATAAAGATAGAACTTTCTTCCAACAAGTTTTCTCTCTAAGAATCTTGTGCGCTTAGAACCTAGTTGAGACCAGCCCTCCTAACTCTAAGTTTGTGATTTATCACGAGGTTCATCACCCCACGTGTGGTTCAGTTCATGTTTCCATCGAATACCAACCCAAAAACCCCTATCCAAGAAGTCTAAGGTCGAGTTTCTCACCTAACCTTCTCCAAACAGCCCACGTGCATCCAAGCCTTGAATCGAGGCTTGTATCATTTTGGTATCAGAGCTTAAAGCTCCTAAACCAGGTTGTTCCTATCCTTTAACTTGTTTTGTTTCTTGTTCTTGCATAACTTGTCTTTTTTCTTTGTCGTACGCAATGTCACGTGATCTTTGAGGGTTAGAAGACTTACTAGGCTCTCTCTGGTCACGAGTTTGCTCAGGAAGCTTGCTCTTGAACCATGATTCGATCTCTATGCTCTTGCCTTTGTCTACGGGCTTGGGGCTATTGCTTGGTGCCCAAGGCGTCTTAGGCTTGCTGCGTAGGTCTTGGCTTTTACGCCTGATGTGCTGCTCAGCATGGACTGATAGGTGGAACAACTCCTTAAAATCATTGTAGATTTGTCTCTCCACTTTGCGGCTGATTCTCTCTTGCAGTCCATCCAAGAATTGCGCCATCAATGCCTCTTCATCATCATTGAGCTCGAGCCTGTTCCTTAGCCTCTCAAACTCTTCATAGTACTCCTCTACTGATCTGGTGCCCTACTTAAAAGTACGAAAACGTCGTTGCAAATCCCTATGGAAATAGGGTGGAACAAACTTTTGCCTCATGAGGGTCCTTCATGTCGACCCAAGAGTCTACGGGTCTTAATCTCCTCCTCCTTCTGTCAGAAGCCTCACGATCCCACTAGATGAGGGCATTATCCATGAGTTGTGCTACTGCCATGGAGACTCTCCTAGGGCCTGGTTGGTTGTAATAATCGAAGATGTGGTCCATCCTCCTCTCCCAATCTAGATAGGCCTTGGGGTCTACTTTTCCTGCAAAACTAGGAGGTGTCAATTTCATATCATGATTGTTTACCCGGTTTGATGGCGACATCAGGTCGTATGGCCGGCCAGAAGACCAGACTGGCCGACCAGGAAGCTTGCCCGAGACAGCTGGGCCATTTGGCATGTCTACCGGCCCAAGCGGTACCGCCGGACCCTCGACCAACAGGACCGGACCGATAAGCATTTCGGGCGGAGAGGCCCAAATCTCTGGCACAATTGGTGGCGACGTGGATGACACCGGCGGTCCCTTGGTGACGCCGCCGACTTCTGGATCAACTTGGCCATTCCAGAAGGCATTCCGGCGAGCACCTCGCACAGTCCAGCCGGTACAGTTGATCCAGCCGAGTACACGGGCATTTCAGCATCTACACAAGGAAACTCGGACCAGATAAGCTACCAGCTTCAGGAAATGCATCTAGAGGAAGTCTCTACACCAGTGGTGCCACCAGGAGCAATGACAAGGAGCAGATCAAGAGCACTCTTCCATAAGTTCAGCTTATGGGTCGACAAGCTCCTAGAGGAAGATCGACTATGGACAGTGGGCCAGAAGTGCAAAGAAGAGTCCAAAGGTTTCTTAACAATGCAAGGGACTTCAGAGACTGTGGCTTTAGTGGCAAGAGAGGTCAGGGCCCAAAGATTCCTAACCCTACTTGATGAAGACATAAGGTCGTATGTCCGGCCAGGAGACCAGACTGGCCGACCAGGAAGCTTGCCCGAGACAGCTGGGCCATTTGGCACGTTTGCCGGCCCAAGCGATACCGCCGGACCCTCGACCAATAGGACCGGACAATTCAGCATTGCCGGCGGAGAGGCCCAAGCTTCCGGCACAATTGGTGGCGACGTGGATGACACCGTCGGCCCCCTTGGTGACACCGCCGACTCCGGGATCAACTTGGCCAGTCCATAAGGCATTCCGGTTAGTACCTCGCACAGTCCAGCTGGTACAGCCGATCCAGCCGAGTACACGAGCATTTCAACTTCTACACAAGGAGACTCGGACCAGATAAGCTACCAGCTTACGGACATGCATCTAGAGGAAGTCTCTACACCAGTAGTGCCACCAGGAGCAATGACAAGGAGCAGATCAAGAGCACTCTTCCACAAGTTCAGCTTATGGGTCGACAAGCTCGTAGAGGAAGATCGACAAAGGACAATGGGCCAGAAGTGCAAAGAAGAGTCCAAAGGCTTCTCAACAATGCAAGGGACTTCAGAGACGTGGGCTTTAGTGGCAAGAGAGGTCAGGGCCCAAAGATTCCTAACTCTACTCCAAATCGAAGACTAGGAGCAAGGCGCGTGCATGCCACAAGGACAGCCACCTTCCATTTCTTGGCCGTGAGGTAAGTAAGGTAAGTTTTCAATAAGAATATTTGCCTCTTTCTGTTTTGCAGGGTAGGATCTAGAATATTTACATTTATTGAGTCAAAGACATTTTAGGAATAGGTCCTTTTTCGATTATACACTTTTGTATCTTTTCCTTTTGTGCACTTTTGTAAATTTTCCTGTTCTTATTTGAGTCGACCCTAGTAGGTCAAGCTGTCGAGCATATTAATAAGGCTCCTTCCAGTATTGTAGTTTGACAACCTTTTTCTTATTAATAAAGATAGAACTTTTTTCCCAACAAGTTTTCTATCAAGAATCTTGTGCGCTTAGAATCTAGTTGAGACCAGCCCTCCTAGCTCTAAGTTTGTGATTTATCACGAGGTTCATCACCCCTCATGTGGTTCACTTCACCTTTCCATCGAATACCAACCCAAAAACCCCTATCCAAGAAAGTCTAAGGTCGAGTTTCTCACCAAACCTTCTCCAAACAGCCCACGCGCATATAAGCCTTGAATCGAGGCTTGTATCACTTTGTCTACGGGCTTGGGGCTATTGCTTGGTGCCCAAGGCGTCTTAGGCTTGCTGCATAGGTCTTGGTTCTTATGCCTGATGTGCTGCTCAGTGTGGACAAATAGGTGGAACAACTCCTTAAAATCATTGTAGATTTGTCTCTCCACTTTGTGGCTGATTCTCTCTTGTAGTCCATCCAAGAATTGCGCCATCAATTCCTCTTCATCATCATTGAGCTCCAGCCTGTTCCTTAGCCTCTCAAACTCTTCATAGTACTGATCTGGTGCCCTGCTTCAAAGTACGAAAACGTCATTGCAAATCCCTATGGAAATAGGGTGGAACAAACCTTTGCCTCATGAGGGTCCTTCATGTCGACCCAAGAGTCTACGGATCTCAATCTCCTCATCCTTCTGTTAGAAGCCTCACGATCCCACTAGATGAGGGCATTATCCGTGAGTTTTGCTACTGCCATGGAGACTCTCCTAGGGCCTGGTTGGTTGTAATAATCAAAGATGTGGTCCATCCTCCTCTCCCAATCTAGATAGGCCTTGGGGTCAACTTTTCCTGCAAAACTAGGAGGTGTCAATTTCATATCATGATTGTTTACCCGGTTTGATGGGGACATCAGGTCGTATGACCGCCCAGGAGACCAGACTGGCCGACCAGGAAGCTTGCCCGAGACAGCCGGGCCATTTGGCACGTCTACCGGCCCAAGCGGTACCACCGGACCCTCGACCAACAGGACCAAACCGATCAGCATTTCCGGCGGAGAGGCCCAAACCTCTGGCACAATTGGTGGCGACGTGGATGACACCGCCGGTCCCCTTGGTGACGCCGCCGACTCCGGGATAAACTTGGCCGGTCCAGAAGGCAATCCGGCCTGCACCTCACACAGTCCAGCCGGTACAGCCGATCCAGCCGAGTACACGGGTATTTCAGCATCTACACAAGGAGACTCGGACCAGATAAGCTACCAGCTTCAAGAAATGCATCTAGAGGAAGTCTCTACACCAGTGGTGCCACCAAGAGCAATGGCAAGGAGCAGATCAAGAGCACTCTTCCACGAGTTCAGCTTATTGGTCGACAAGCTCCTAGAGGTAGATCGACTAAGGACAGTGGGCCAGAAGTGCAAAGAAGAGTCCAAAGGTTTCTTAACAATGCAAGGGACTTCAGAGACTTGGGCTTTAGTGGCAAGAGAGGTCAGGGCCCAAAGATTCCTAACCCTACTTGATGAGGACATCAGGTCGTATGTCTGGCCAGGAGACAAGACTGGCCGACCAGGAAGTTTGCCCGAGACAGCTGGGCCATTTGGCACGTCTTCCGGCCCAAGCAATACCGCCAGACCCTCAACCAATAGGACCGGACTAATCAGCATTGCCAGCGGAGAGGCCCAAGCTTCCAGCACAGTTGGTGGCGACGTGGATGACATCGCCGGCCCCCTTGGTGACGCCACCGACACCGGGATAAACTTGGCCGGTCCAGAAGTCATTCCGGCCAGTACCTCGCACAGTATAGCTGGCACAACCGATCCAGCCGAGTACACGAGCATTTCAACTTCTACACAAGGAGACTCGGACCAGATAAGCTACCAGTTTCACGACATGCATCTAGAGAAAGTCTCTACACCAGTAGTGCCACCAGGAGCAAGACAAGGAGACGATCAAGAGCACTCTTCAACAAGTTCAGCTTATGAGTCGACAAGCTCCTAGAGGAAGATCGACTAAGGAAAATGGCCCAGAAGTGCAAAGAAGAGTCCAAAGGCTTCTCAACAATGCAAGGGACTTCAGAGATGTGGGCTTTAGTGGCAAGAGAGGTCAGGGCCCAAAGATTCCTAACCCTACTTGATGAGGACATCAGGTCGTATGTCCAGCCAGGAGATCAGACTGGCCGACCAGGAAGCTTGCCCAAGACAGCCGGGCCATCTGGCACGCCTGCCGGCCCAAGCAGTATCGCCGGACCCTTGACCAATAGGACCAGACTAACCAGCACTGTTGGCGTAGAGGCCCAAGCTTCTGGCACACTTGGTGGCGACGTGGATGACACCGCCGGTCCCCTTGGTGATGCCGCCGACTCCGGGATCAATTTGGCCGGTCCTGAAGGCATTCCGGCCAGTACCTTGCACATTCCAGCCAGTACAACCGATCCAGTCGAGTGCACGAGCATTTCAACTTCTACACAAGGAAACTCGGAGCAGATAAGCTACTTGCTTCAGGACATGCATCTAGAGGAAGTATCCACACCAGTAGTGCCACCAGGAGCAATGACAAGGAGTAGATCAAGAGCACTCTTCCACAAGTTCAGTTTATGGGTGGACAAGCTCCTAGAGGAAGATCGACTAAGGACAATGGGCCAGAAGTACAAAGAAGAGTCCAAAGGCTTCTCAACAATGCAAAGGAACTTCAGAGACTTGGTGATGAGGACATCAGGTCGTACATCCGGCCAGGAGACCAGACTGGCCACCAGGAAGCTTGCCCGAGACAGCAGGACCATCTGGCGCGCCTGCCGGACCAGACAGTACCGCCGGACCCTCGACCTATAGGACCAGACCGGTCAACATCGCCGGCGGAGAGGCCCAAGCTTCCGGCACACTTGGTGGGGATGTGAATGACACCGCCGGTCCCCCTGATGACACCGCCGACTCCGGGATCAACTTGGTCGGTCCTGAAGTCATTCCGGCCAGTACCGCGCACAGTCCAGCCGGTACAGGCGATCAAGCCGAGTACACGCGCACTTCCACTTCTACACAAAAGGACTCGGACCAAATGAGCTACCAGCTCCAGGACATGCACTTAGAGGAAGTCTCAACACCAGTAGTACCTCAAGGAGCAATGACAAGAAGCAGATCAAGGGTGCTCTTCCACAAATTCAGCCTATGGGCCAACAAGCTTCTAGAAGAAGATCGACTAAGGACAATGGGCCAAGAAATAAAGGAAGAGTCCAATAGCTTCTCAACAACACAAGGGACATCAGAGACTTGGGCTTTAGTGGCAAGAGAGGTCAAGGCCCAGAGATTTGTAACCCTACTCCAAGTCGAAGACTAGGAGCAAGGCGCGTGCATGCCACAAGGACGGCCACCTTCCATTTCTTGGCCATGAGGTAAGTTAAGGTAAGTTTTCATTCGAATATATGCCTCTTTCTGTTTTGCAGGGTAGGATCTAGTTGCTTTACATTTTTGAGTCAAGAACATTTTAGGAATAGGTCCTTTTTCGGTTATGCACTTTTGTATCTTTTCCTTTGTGCACTTTTGTAAACTTTCCTTTTCTTTATTTGTCGACCCTAGAAGGTCAAGCTGTCGAGCATATTAATAAGGCTCCTTCCAGCATTGTAGTTCGACAACCTTTTTGATTATTAATAAAGTAGAACTTTTTCCCTACAAGTTTTCTCTCAAAGAGACTTGTGCGCTTAGAACCTAGTTGAGACCAGCCCTCCTAGCTCTAAGTTTGTGATTTATCACGAGGTTCATCACCCCTCGTGTGGTTCACTTCACCCTTCCATCGTTTACCAACCAGAAAACCCCTATCCAAAAGCCTAAGGTTGAGTTTCTCACCTAATCTTCTACAAACAGCCCACGCGCATACATCCTTGAATCAAGGCTTGTATCATTTTGGTATCAGAGCTTAAAGCTCCTAAACCAGGTTGTTTCTATCCTTTTGCTTTTTTTGTTTTGTGTTCTTGCATTAGATTAAGTCGCATTCAAGAAAAATCAAAAAAATAACCTCAAACTCCAAACCGAGTGCATCTAGCCTCCTACGTGTATCACGAGGGTTTAGATTCAGTTTTTGCATTGCATTCACGTTTTCCTTTTTGTTTAATTCATATTTCCATTATTTTTAAGTTAAATTAAAAAGAAAACAAAAAGAAAAGAAAAGAAAATAGGAAAATACCCAAAAGATTTCGAATTGGACAGCTAGCACAAGTTGTCTAGGAAGTTTCCTTTTTCTCTTGTAGTCGAATTTCGTTTCTTTAGAATTTTTCCTTTTTGCATTTTTTTCAAACCACATATAAAAAGAAAACTCTCCTAATAATTTAGGAGCACCCTAATTATCTTCTTCTTTGTAGCACACATGGGAGAAGAGAATAGAGACGCAGCTGAAGCCATGATGGCCATGTTCACCACACTCCAAACACAACTCGCATCCATAGGCGAGAGGTTGGAGCGCGTGGAGAGACCAGTAAGATTCCAGGCCATAAGGCACGTGAGAGCTGAGCAAGACCGTCCTGAGGGTCCTGAGTACCTTAGGACACGGCACGAACAGAAGGAACCCCAGCCAGATGGAGATGAGGACACGCAACCTCATAACTATCACCATAGGCTGGGAGGACCTCCACGGCAACCAGAGGCAGAAGATGATGGCTTTGAGCCATATGGTCTTCACCAGAGACCAAGAATGCCTCCTAGACGTCATGAGGATGGAGATGAACACACCTATAACCGGGTAATTCACCCTGATGTTAAACTAACTCCTCCAACTTTTGCAGGAAAGGTAGACCCCGAGGCTTACCTAGATTGGGAGAAGCGAATGGATCATATCTTTGATCACTACAACCAACCAGGACCTAGGAGAGTCTCAATGGCAGTAGCACAGCTCACGGACGATGCCCTCATCTGGTGGGATCGTGAGGTATCTGACAGAAGGAGGAAGAGAATGAGGCCCGTAGACTCATGGGTCGACATGAAAGACCTCATGCGACAAAGGTATGTTCCACCTTACTTTCATAGGGATTTGCAACGACGTTTTTGTACTCTTAAGCAGGGTACCAGATCAGTAGCGGAGTACTATGAAGAGTTCGAGAGGTTGAGGAACAGATTGGAGCTCAATGATGATGAACCAGAAGGAGAGTATGGTGACATTGAGTACCATGATGTGGGGGAAGTGCTGGTCACTAGACGTATCCTCAGTGCAATGGTGGATCTTTCAGAGACCATCCAAAGGGAGAACATCTTCCACAGCCGTTGCACCATCAAGGGAAAGGTATGTAACCTCATCATAGATGGTGGTTCTTGGACTAACGTTGCTAGTGCGTATATGGTTGATAAGCTAGGTCTAGAGAGGACACGGCATCCTCGACCATATAGACTGAGATGGCTTGATGACAAAGTGGAGCTCAAGATTCATGAGCAAGTCACTGTGCCATTCAGTGTGGGCAAGTACCAAGACCAGGTCGTGTGCGACGTGGTGCCCATGCAAGCTGGCCATCTTCTACTAGGAAGACCATGGCAGTTTGACAAAGAGACCAGGCATGATGGCCGAACCAATCTATACACCTTTGTGCATGACAAGAGAAAGGTCAGCCTAGCTCCTCTTACACCTGCCCTACATGAGCTACAACTCCTGCCCAAGTACATGAGCTACAACTTCAAATGAGTAAGAAAAAGAAACTTGTCAAGTCTAACTTTCTTATTCAACCTAGTCATGTCCGGAGAGCTTTAGCCTCGAAGGACTTAATGTTACTAATGGTTTTCAAGGAAGTGTTGAGTATAGAACAGGGACAGGTAGAGCTACCTCATGAAGTAGCAACACTCCTCAACAAATTCCAGGATGTATTTCCAGAGGAGATACCAGCAGGCGTGCCTCCTTTACGTGACATAGAACACCAGATTGATCTAGTGCCCGGAGCAGCCCTGCCCAACCGGCCAGCCTACCGGATGAGTCCAGGGGAGTCCAAAGAGCTTGAGAAGCAAGTCAAGGAGCTCCTGGAGAAAGGATATGTTCGAGAGAGCCTCAGTCCATGTGCTGTACCAGTGCTGCTAATGCCCAAGAAGGATGGGACTTGGCGCATGTGTGTGGACTGCCGAGCCATCAACAACATCACAGTCAAGTATAGGCATCCAATACCACGACTGGATGACATGCTAGATGAGCTGAGTGGAGCCACGGTCTTCTCCAAGATAGACCTCAAAAGTGGATACCACCAGGTAAGAATGAAGGAAGGTGATGAGTGGAAAACCGCTTTCAAGACAAAGCAAGGACTCTACGAGTGGACAGTCATGCCATTTGGCTTGACTAATGCCCCAAGCACCTTCATGCGCCTTATGAACCAAGTTCTTTGGACGTACATCAGTAAGTTCGTAGTAGTTTACTTTGATGACATTGTGGTTTATAGTAAGTGCCTACGGGAACACCTCACACATCTTGAGATGGTACTTAAAACCCTTCGACAAGAAGAGCTTTATGCCAATCTCAAGAAGTGCACCTTTTGTACTGATAAGCTTGTCTTTTTAGGTTTTTTTGTGAGCTCACAGGGCCTACAGGTTGATGAAGAGAAGATTCGAGCCATACAAGAATGGCCAACACCAGGAAACATCAGCCAAGTAAGGACCTTCCACGGACTGGCCAGCTTCTATAGGAGATTCGTGCCCAACTTCAGCAGTATTGCCTCACCATTGACGGCAGTAGTGAAGAAGAATGTGGGATTCAGCTGGGGAGAAGCTCAGGAGAAGGCATTCCAGACCTTGAAGGACAGCCTTACACACGCACCAGTGTTAGTCCTTCCCGACTTCAACAAGACGTTTGAAGTGGAGTGTGATGCCTCTGGAATAGGCATAGGAGCAGTGCTAACCCAAGGAGGGAGACCAGTGGCATACTTCAGTGAGAAGCTAGGTGGTGCCTCACTGAACTACCCCACTTATGACAAGTAGCTCTATGCCCTTGTCCGAGCATTGGAGACTTGGCAGCATTACTTGCTGTCCAAGGAGTTTGTGATCCACACTGATCACGAGACTCTCAAACACCTCAGAGGGCAAACCAATCTCAAGAGGAGACATGCCAGGTGGATGGAGTTCATAGAGACCTTCACGTACATCATCAAGTACAAGAAGGGCAAAGATAATGTGGTAGCCGATGCACTATCAAGGAGGTTTGCCTTGATATCAACCATGGAGGCAAAGGTCCTAGGATTCGAGCACATCAAGGATCTATACAAGGATGATCCTGACCTTGCTGAGAGCTACAAGGAGTGTAGCACAGGGAGTCATGGCAAATTCTACATCCATGAGGGATTCTTGTTCCGAGAAAGAAGGCTGTGCATACCACAAGGATCACTAAGGGAGCTTATCATCCGAGAAGCTCATGGAGGAGGACTCATGGGCCACTTTGGTGTCGACAAGACTCTAGCAGTGGTCAAGGAGCACTTCTACTGGCCACACATCAAGAGGACAGTAGAAGCACATTGTGCAAGATGCATCACTTGCAAGAAGGCAAAGTCCCGAGTGCAACCTCACGGGTTGTATCTCCCACTGCCCATACCAACACATCCATGGGTGGACATCTCGATGGATTTTGTTCTAGGTCTGCCCAAGATCAACCACAAAGATGCAATCTTTGTAGTGGTGGACAGATTCTCCAAGATGGCACATTTCATCCCATGTGCCAATGTCAATGATGCCACACAAACAGCTGAGCTGTTCTTCAGGGAGATAGTACGGCTTCATGGAGTGCCAAGGACCATCGTATCAGATAGGGACACCAAGTTCCTCAGCCATTTCTGGAGGACCCTTTGGAGAAAGCTAGGCACGAAGCTACTCTTCTCAATCACTTGCCATCCTCAAACCGATGGCCAAACTGAAGTTGTCAACAGGACACTATCAACTCTTCTCTGAACTACACTAGGGAAGAACCTAAAGCCTTGGGTGGAGTGCCTGCCATTCATTGAGTTTGCCTACAACCGAGCTGTGCACTCAGCAACCAAGAAGACCCCATTCGAAGTGGTATACGGCTTCAACCCTCTCACCCCATTGGAGCAAACATCACTGCCACCAGCTGAGATGACCAACCTCAACGGAGCATCCAAAGCAGAGTTCATAAGGAGGTTACACCAGAAGGTAATAGAGAACTTGGAGAAGAGGACCGGACAGTACGTGACTCATGCCAACAAGGGAAGAAGGGAGGTGATCTTTCAACCACGCGATTGGGTGTGGCTACACCTACGGCAGGAGAGGTTGCCAAACCTAAGGAGTTCCAAGCTAGCACCTAGAGGAGATGGACCATTCAGAGTGCTCGAGAGGATCAACAACAACGCCTACCGGATCGAGCTTCGAGGTGAGTTTAATGTGTCCAATACGTTTAATGTTACTGACTTGGCCCCTTTCCATGCAGATGAACCAGTTTTGAGGACAAAACCTACTGAAGAGGGAGGGAATGATGAGGACATCAGGTCGTACATCCAGCCAGGAGACCAGACTGGCCGACCAGGAAGCTTGCCCGAGACAGCAGGACCATCTAGCGCGCCTGCCGGACCAGACAGTACCGCCGGACCCTCGACCTATAGGACCAGACCGGTCAACATTGCCGGCCGAGAGGCCCAAGCTTCCGGCACACTTGGTGGGGACGTGGATGACACCGCCGGTCCCTCTGATGACACCGCCGACTCCGGGATCAACTTGGCCGGTCCTGAAGTCATTCCGGCCAGTACCACGCACAATCCAGCCGGTACAGCCGATCCAGCCGAGTACACGTGCACTTCCACTTCTACACAAGAGGACTCGGACCAAATGAGCTACCAGCTCCAGGACATGCACCTAGAGGAAGTATCTACACCAGTGGTACCTCCAGGAGCAATGACAAGAAGCAGATCAAGAGCACTCTTCCACAAATTCAGCTTATGGGTCGACAAGCTCCTAGAGGAAGAGCAGCTAAGAAAAATGGGCCAGAAGAGCAAATTAGAGTCCAAAGGCTTCTCAACAACACAAGGAACATCAGAGACTTGGGCTTTAGTGGCAAGAGAGGTCAGGGCCCAAAGATATTTAACCCTACTCCTAGTCGAAGACTAAGAGCAAGGCGCGTGCATGCCACAAGGACGGGCACCTTCCATTTCTTGGCTGTGAGGTGAGTTAAGGTAAGTTTACATTTGAATATATGCCTCTTTCTGTTTTGCAGGGTAGGATCTAGTTGCTTTACATTTTTGAGTCAAGAACATTTTAGGAATAGGTCCTTTTTCGGTTATGCACTTTTGTATCTTTTTCCTTTTGTGCACTTTTGTAAACTTTCCTTTTATTTGTTTGAGTCGACCATAAAAGGTCAAGCTGTCGAGCATATTAATAAGGCTCCTTCCAGCATTGTAGTTCGACAACCTTTTTGCTAATTAATAAAGATCGAATTTTCTTTACAAGTTATTCTCTCAAAGAAGCTTGTGCGCTTAGAACCTAGTTGAGACCAGCCCTCCTAGCTCTAAGTTTGTGATTTATCACGAGGTTCATCACCCCTCGTGTGGTTCACTTCACCCTTCCATCTTTTACAAACCAGAAAACCCCCATCCAGAAGCCTAAGGTTGAGTTTCTCACCTAATCTTCTACAAACAGCCCACACGCATACATCCTTGAATCAAGGCTTGTAAGCACAACTCACGGACAATGCCCTCATCTGGTGGGATCGTGAGGTATCTGACAGAAGGAGGAAGAGAATGAGGCCCATAGACTCATGGGTCGACATGAAAGACCTCATGCGACAAAGGTTTGTTCCTCCTTACTTTCATAGAGACTTGCAACGTCGTTTTTGTACTCTTAAGCAGGGTACTAGATCAGTAGAGGAGTACTATGAAGAGTTCGAGAAGCTAAGGAACAGATTGGAGCTCAATGATGATGAAGAAGCATTGATGGTACAATTCTTGGATGGACTCCAAGAAATAATCAGCCGCAAGGTGGAAAGGAAAATCTACAATGACTTCAAGGACTTGTTCCACCTATCTGTCCAGGCTGAGCAGCACATCAAGTGTAAGAGCCAAGACATCCGCAGCAAGCCTAAGACACCTTGGGCACCAAGAAACATGCCCAAGCCTGTAGACAAAGGCAAGAGCATAGAGATTGCGTCAAGGTTCAAGAGCAAGCCTCCTGAACCCACCCGTGACCAGAGAGAGCCTGGTAAGTCTTCTAGCCCTCAAAGATCACGTGACATCACTTGTTTCAAGTGCAGGGGACGTGGACACATCTCAAGGGAGTGCCCAAACAACCGAGTCATTCTGATTACGGAGGCAGGAGAGTATGAGTCCCAAGATGAAGAGGACTATGAACCAGAAGGAGAGTATGGTGACATTGAGTACCATGATGTGGGGGAAGTGCTGGTCACTAGACGTATCCTCAGTGCAATGGAGGATCCTTCAGAGACCATCCAAAGGGAGAACATCTTCCACAGCCTTTGCACCATCAAGGGCAAGGTATGTAACCTCATCATTGATGGTGGTTCTTGCACTAACGTTGCTAGTGCATATATGGTTGGTAAGCTAGGTCTAGAGAAGACAAAGCATCCTCGGCCATATAGACTGAGATGGCTCGATGATAAAGTGGAGCTCAAGATCCATGAACAAGTCACTGTGCCATTCAGTGTGGGCAAGTACCAAGACCAAGTCGTGTGCGACGTGGTGCCCATGCAAGCTGGCCATCTTCTACTAGGAAGACCATGGCAGTTTGACAAAGAGACCAGGCATGATGGCCGAACCAATCTCTACACCTTCGTGCATTGCAAGAGAAAGGTAAGCCTAGGTCCTCTTACACCTGCCCAGGTACACGAGCTACAACTCCAAATGAGTAAGGAAAAGAAACTTATCAAGTCTAATTTTCTTATTCAACCAAGCCATGTCCGGAGAGCTTTAGCCTCGAAGGATTTAATGTTACTAATGGTCTTCAAAGAAGTTTTGAGTATAGAACAGGGACAGGTAGAGCTACCTCCTGAAGTAGCTACCTCCTGAAGTAGCAACTCTCCTCAACAAGTTCCAGGATGTATTTCTAGAGGAGATACCAGCAGGCTTGCCTCCTTTACGTGGCATAGAACACCAGATTGATCTAGTGCCCGGAGCAGCCCTACCCAACCGGCCAGCGTACCGGATGAGTCCAGAGGAGTCCAAGGAGCTTGAGCAAGTCAAGGAACTCCTGGAGAAAGGATATGTTCGAGAGAGCCTCAGTCCATGTGCTGTACCAGTGCTGCTAATGCCCAAGAAGGATGGGACTTGGCGCATGTGTGTGGACTGCCGAGCCATCAACAACATCACAGTCAAGTATAGGCATCCAATACCACGACTGGATGACATGCTAGATGAGCTGAGTGGAGCCACGGTCTTCTCCAAGATAGACCTCAAAAGTGGATACCACCAGGTAAGAATGAAGGAAGGTGATGAGTGGAAGACTGCTTTCAAGACAAAGCAAGGGCTCTACGAGTGGACAGTCATGCCATTTGGCTTGACTAATGCCCCAAGCACCTTCATGCGCCTTATGAACCAAGTTCTTTGGACGTACATCAGTAAGTTCGTAGTAGTTTACTTTGATGACATTGTGGTTTATAGTAAGTGCCTACGGGAACACCTCACACATCTTGAGATGGTACTTAAAACCCTTCGACAAGAAGAGCTTTATGCCAATCTCAAGAAGTGCATCTTTTGTACTGATAAACTTGTCTTTTTTGGTTTTGTTGTAAGTTCACAGGACCTACAGGTTGATGAAGAGAAGATTCGAGCCATACAAGAATGGCCAACACCAGGCAACATCAGCCAAGTAAGGAGCTTCCACGGACTGGCCAGCTTCTATAGGAGATTCGTGCCCAACTTCAGCAGTATTGCCACACCACTGACGGCAGTAGTGAAGAAGAACGTGGGATTCAGCTGGGGAGAAGCTCAGGAGAAGGCATTCAAGGCCTTGAAGGACAGCCTTACACATGCACCAGTGCTAGTCCTGCCCGACTTCAACAAGAAATTTGAAGTGGAGTGGGATGCCTCTGGAATAGGCATAGGAGCAGTGCTAACCCAAGGAGGGAGACCAGTGGCATACTTCAGTGAGAAGCTAGGTGGTGCCACACTGAACTACCCCACTTATGACAAGGAGCTCTATGCCCTTGTCCGAGCATTGGAGACTTGGCAGCATTACTTTCTGTCCAAGGAGTTTGTGATCCACACTGATCATGAGACTCTCAAACACCTCAGAGGGCAAACCAATCTCAAGAGGAGACATGCCAGGTGGATGGAGTTCATAGAGACCTAGGATTCGAGCACATCAAGGACCCGTACATCATCAAGTACAAGAAGGGCAAAGATAATATGGTAGTCGATGCACTATCAAGGAGGTTTGCCTTGATATCAACCATGGAGGCAAAGGTCCTAGGATTCGAGCACATCAAGGACCTATACAAGGATGATCCTGACTTTGCTCAGAGCTACAAGGAGTGTGGCACAGGGAGTAATGGCAAGTTCTACATCCATGAGGGATTCTTGTTCCGAGAAAGAAGGCTGTGCATACCACAAGGATCATTAAGGGAGCTTATCATCCGAGAAGCTCATGGAGGAGGTCTCATGGGCCACTTTGGTGTCGACAAGACTCTAGCAGTGGTCAAGGAGCACTTCTACTGGCCACACATCAAGAGGACAGTAGAAGCTCATTGTGCAAGATGCATCACTTGCAAGAAGGCAAAGTCCCGAGTGCAACCTCACGGGTTGTATCTCCCACTGCCCATACCCACACATCCATGGGTGGACATCTCAATGGACTTTGTTCTAGGTCTGCCCAAGATCATCCACAAAGATGCAATCTTTGTAGTGGTGGACAGATTCTCCAAGATGGCACACTTCATTCCATGTGCCAATGTCAATGATGCCACTCAAACAGCTGAGCTGTTTTTCAGGGAAATAGTACGGCTTCATGGAGTGCCAAGGACCATCGTATCAGACAGGGACACCAAGTTCCTCAGCCACTTCAGGAGGACCCTTTGGAGAAAGCTAGACACAAAGCTACTCTTCTCTACCACCTGCCATCCTCAAACCGATGGCCAAACTGAAGTTGTCAAGAGGACACTATAAACTCTTCTCAGAACTACACTAGGGAAGAACCTAAAGACTTGGGTGGAGTGCCTGCCATTCATAGAGTTCGCTTACAACCGAGCCGTGCACTCAGCAACCAAGAAGACACCATTTGAAGTAGTATACGGCTTCAACCCTCTCACCCCATTGGAGCAAACACTACTACCACCAGCTGAGATGACCAACCTCAACGGAGCATGCAAGACAGAGTTCATAAGGAGATTACACCAGAAGGTAGCAGAAAACTTGGAGAAGAGGACCGGACAGTACGTGACTCATGCCAACAAGGGAAGAAAGGAGGTGATCTTTCAACCAGGCGATTGGGTGTGGCTACACCTACGGCATGAGAAGTTCCCAAACCTAAGGAGTTCCAAGCTAGCACCAAGAGGAGATGGACCATTCAGAGTGCTCGAGAGGATCAACAACAACGCCTACCGGATCGAGCTTCGAGGTGAGTTTAATGTGTCCAATACGTTTAATGTTACTGACTTGGCCCCTTTCCATGCAGATGAACCAGTTTTGAGGACAAAACCTACTGAAGAGGGAGCGGATGATTAGGAAATCAGGTCGTACATCCAGCCAGGAGACCAGACTGGCCGGCCAGAAAGCTTGCCCGAGACAGCCGGACCATCTGGCACGCCTGCCGGCCCAAGCAGTACCACCGGACCCTTGACCACGAGCAACCAGCACTGTCGGCGGAGAGCCCCGAGCTTCCGGCACACTTGGTGGCGACGTGGATGACACCGCCGGTCCCTCTGGTGATGCTGCCAACTCCGGGATCAACTTGGCCGGTACTGAAGGCATTCCGGCCAGTACCTGGCAAAATCCAGCCGGTACAGCCGATCCAGCCGAGTACACTCGCATTTCCACTTCTACACAAGAGGACTCGGACCAAATGAGCTACCAGCTCCCGGACATGCACCTAGAGGAAGTATCTACACCAGTGGTACCTCAAGGAGCAATGAAAAGAAGCAGATCAAGGGCACTCTTCCACAAATTCGGCTTATGGGTTGACAAGCTCCTAGAGGAAGATTGACTAAGGACAATGGGCCAAAAATGCAAGGAAGAGTCCAATGGCTTCTCAACAACACAAGGGACATCAGAGACTTGGGATTTAGTGGCAAGAGAGGTCAGGGCCCAAATATTCTTAACCCTACTCCAAGTCGAAGACTAGGAGCAAGGCGCGTGCATGCCACAAGGACGGCCACCTTCCATTTCTTGGCCATGAGCTAAGTTAAGGTAAGTTTCAATTCGAATATATGCCTCTTTCTGTTTTGCAGGATAGGATCTAGAATATTTACTTTTATTGAGTCAAAGACATTTTAGGAATAAGTCCTTTTTCGATTATACACTTTTGTATCTTTTCCTTTTGTGCACTTTTGTATGTTTTCCTTTTCTTATTTGGGTCGACCCTAGAAGGTCAAGCTGTCAAGCATATTAATAGGGCTCCTTCCAGCATTGTAGTTCGACAACCTTTTTGATATTAATAAAGATAGAACTTTTTCCCCAAACAAGTTTTCTCTCAAGAATCTTGTGCGCTTAGAATCTAGTTGAGACCAGCCCTACTAGCTATAAGTTTGTGATCTATCACGAGGTTCATCACCCCTCGTGTGGTTCACTTCACCTTTCCATCGAATACCAATCCAAAAACCCCTATCCAAGAAGTCTAAGGTCGAGTTTCTCACCTAAACTTCTCCAAACAGCCCACGCGCATACATCCTTGAATATAGGCTTGTATCATCAGGGCCCAAAGATTCTTAACCCTACTCCAAGTCGAAGACTAGGAGCAAGGAGCGTGCATGCCACAAGGACGGCCACCTTCCATTTCTTGGCCGTGAGGTAAGTAAGGTAAGTTTCAATTCGAATATATGCTTCTTTCTGTTTTGCAGGGTAGGATCTAAATTGTTTACATTTTTGAGTCAAGAACATTTTAGGAATAGGTCCTTTTTCGGTTATACACTTTTGTATCTTTTCTATTTGTGCACTTTTGTAAACTTTCCTTTTCATTATTTGAGTCGACCCTAGAAGGTCAAGCTGTCGAGCATATTAATAAGGCTCCTTCCAGCATTGTAGTTCGACAATCTTTTTGCTAATTAATAAAGATCGAATTTTCTTACAAGTTTTCTCTCAAGAATCTTGTGCGCTTAGAACCTAGTTGAGACCAGCCCTCCTATCTCTAAGTTTGTGATTTCTCACGAGGTTCATCACCCCTCATGTGGTTCACTTCACCCTTCCATCAAATACCAACCCAAAAACCCCTATCCAAGAAGTCTAAGGTCGAGTTTCTCACCTAACCTTCTCCAAACAGCCCACGCGCATATAAGCCTTGAATCGAGGCTTGTATCATTTTGATATCAGAGCTTAAAGCTCCTAAACCAGGTTGTTTCTATCCTTTAGCTTGTTTTGTTTCTTGTTATTGCATTAGTTTAAGTTCCATTCAAGAAAATCAAAAAAATAACATCTAACCTCATACCGAGTGCATCTAGATCCTACGTGCATCACTAGGTTCTAGAATCATTCTTGCATTGCTATATTCGACTTTCCTTTTGGTTAGAATCATATTTCCATTATTTTTTAAGTTAAATTAAAAAGAAAAGAAAAGAAAATAGGAAAAATAACAAAAGGATTCGAATTGGACAGCTAGCAATAGTTGTCAAGAAAGTTTCCGTTTTGTTCAAATCTCCATATTTTCGAAATTTCCAATTCTCAGATTTTTCCTTTTTGCAATATTTTCGAATCCCCTTATAAAAGAAAACCCTCCTAATAATTTAGGAGTATCATAACTTGTGTTCTTTCTTTGTAGCACGCAATGGCAGAAGAAAATAGAAAAGCAACCGAAGCCATGATGGCCATGTTCACCACCCTCCAAACGCAACTTGCATCCATAGGCGAGAGATTGGAGCGCGTGGAGAGGGCTGTGAGATTCCAGGCCATAAGGCACGTGAGAGCTGAGCAAGACCGTCCTGAGGGTCCTGAGCACCTTAGGACACGACATGAACAGGAGGAGCCCCAGCCAGATGGAGATGAGGACACACAACCTCATAACTATCACCATAGGCCGAGAGGACCTCCACGGCAACCAGAGGCAGAAGATGATGGCTTCGAGCCATATGGTCTTCACCAGAGACCAAGGATGCCTCCTAGACATCATGAGGATGGAGATGAACACGCCTACAACCAGGTAACTCATCCTGATGTTAAGCTAATTCCTCCAAGTTTTTCAAGAAAAGTAGACCCCGAGGCTTACCTAGATTGGGAGAGAAGAATGGATCATATCTTTGATCATTACAACCAGCCAGGGCCTAGGAGAGTCTCAATGGCATTAGCACAACTCACGGACAATGCCCTCATCTGGTGGGATCATGAGGTATCTGACAGAAGGAGGAAAAGAATGAGGCCCATAGACTCATGGGTCGACATGAAGGATGTCATGCGACAAAGGTTTGTTCCACCTTACTTTCATAGGGACTTGCAATGTCATTTTCGTACTATTAAGTAGGGTACCAGATCAGTAGAGGAGTACAATGAAGAGTTCGAGAAGCTAAGGAACAGACTAGAGCTCAATGATGATGAAGAAGCATTGATGGCACAATTCTTGGATGGACTCCAAGAAAGAATCAGCCGCAAAGTGGAAAGGCAAATCTACAATGACTTCAAAGACTTGTTCCACCTATCTGTCCAGGCTGAGCAGCACATCAAACGTAAGAGCCAAGACATCCGCAGCAAGCCTAAGACGCCTTGGGCACCAAGCAACATTCCCAAGCCCGTAGAAAAAGGCAAGAGCATAGAGATCGAGTCAAGGTTCAAGAGCAAGCCTCCTGAACCCACCCGTGAGCAGAGAGAGCCTGGTAAGTCTTCTAACCCTCAAAGATCACGTGACATCACTTGTTTCAAGTGTAGGGGTCGTGGACACATCTCAAGGGAGTGCCCAAACAACCGGGTCATGCTGATTACCGAGGTTGGAGAATATGAGTCCCAAGATGAAGAGGACTATGAACCAGAAGAGGAATATGGTGACATTGAGTACCCTGATGTGGGGGAAGTGCTGGTCACTAGACACATCCTCAGTGCAATGCAAGGTGGCCGTCCTTGTGGCATGCACGCGCCTTGCTCCTAGTCTTCGACTTGGAGTAGGGTTAAGAATCTTTGGGCCCTGACCTCTCTTGCCACTAAAGCCCAAGTCTCTGATGTCCCTTGTGTTGTTGAGAAGCCATTGGACTCTTCCTTGCACTTTTGGCCCATTGTCCTTAGTCGATCTTCCTCTAGGAGCTTGTCGACCCATAAGCTGAATTTGTGGAAGAGTGTTCTTGATCTGCTTCTTGTTATTGCTCCTTGAGGTACCACTGGTGTAAAGACTTCCTCTAGGTGCATGTCCTGGAGCTGGTAGCTCATTTGGTCCGAGTCTTCTTGTGTAGAAGTGGAAATGCGCGTGTATTCGGCTGGATCGGCTGTACCGGCTGGACTGTGCGAGGTACTGGCCGGAATGCCTTCAGAACCGGCCAAGTTGATCCCGGAGTTGGCGGCATCACCAGAGGGACCAGCGGTGTCATCCACGTTGCCACCAAGTGTGCCGGAAGCTTGGGCCTCTCCGCCGGCAATGCTGGTTGCTCTGGTCCTTGTGGTCGAGGGTCTAGCGGTACTGCTTGGGCTGGCAGGCGTGCCAGATGGTCCGGCTATCTCGGGCAAGCTTCCTGGTCGGCCAGTCTGGTTTCCTGGCTGGATGTACGATCTTGATCTCCACTTTGTCATCCAGCCATCTCAGTCTATATGGTCGAGGGTGCCTTGTCTTCTCTAGACCTAGCTTATCAACCATATATGCACTAGCAATGTTAGTGCAAGAACCACCATCTATGATGAGGTTACATACCTTGCCCTTGATGGTGCAACGGCTGTGGAAGATGTTCTCCCTTTAGATGGTCTCTGAAGGATCCACCATTGCACTGAGGATGCGCCTAGTCACCAGCACTTCCCCCACATCAGGGTACTCAATGTCACCATAATCCTCTTCTGGTTCATAGTCTTCTTCATCTTGGGACTCATATTCTCCAGCCTCCGTAATCAACATGACCCGGTTGTTTGGGCACCCACTTGAGATGTGTCCACGACCCCAACACTTGAAACAAGTGATGTCACGTGATCTTTGAGGGTTAGAAGAATTACCAGGCTCTCTCTGGTCACGGGTGGGTTCAGGAGGCTTGCTCTTGAACCTTGACTAGATCTCTATGCTCTTGCCTTTGTCTACGGGCTTGGGCATGTTGCTTGCTGCCCAAGGTGTCTTAGGTTTGCTGCGGATGTCTTGGCTCTTATGTTTTATATGCTGCTCAGCCTGGACAGATAGGTGGAACAAGTCCTTGAAGTCATTGTAGATTTGCCTTTCCACCTTGCGGCTGATTCTTTCTTGGAGTCCATCCAAGAATTGTGCCATCAATGCTTCTTCATCATCATTGAGCTCCAATCTGTTCCTTAGCTTCTCGAACTCTTCATAGTACTCCTCTACTAATCTGGTACCCTGCTTAAGAGTACGAAAATGACGTTGCAAGCCTCTATGAAAGTAAGGTGGAACAAACCTTTGTCGCATGAGGTCTTTCATGTCGACCCATGAGTCTATGGGCCTCATTCTCTTCCTCCTTCTGTCAGATACCTCACGATCCCACCAGATGAGGGCATTGTCCGTGAGTTGTGCTACTGCCATTGAGACTCTCCTAGGTCCTGGTTGGTTGTAATGATCAAAGATATGATCCATTCTTCTATCCCAATCTAGGTAAGCCTCGGGGTCTACTTTTCCTGCAAAACTTGGAGGAGTTAGCTTAACAGCAGGATGAATTACCCGGTAATAGGCGTGTTCATCTCCCTCCTCATGATGTCTAGGAGGCATTCTTGGTCTCTGGTGAAGACCATATGGCTCAAAGCCATCATCTTTTGCCTCTGGTTGCCGTGGAGGTCCTCTCGGCCTATGGTGATAGTTATGAGGTCGTGTGTCCTCATCTCCATCTGGCTGGGGTTCCTCCTGTTCGTGCCGTGTCCTAAGGTGCTCAGGACCCTCAGGACGGTCTTGCTCAGCTCTCACGTGCCTTATGGCCTGGAACCTCACCAGTCTTTCCACGCTCTCCAATCTCTCACCTATTGATGCGAGTTGTGTTTGGAGAGTGGTGAACATGGCCATCATGGCTTCGGTTGCTTCTCTATTTTCTTCTGCCATTGCGTGTTACAAAGAAAGAATACAAGTTAGGATGCTCCTAAATTAGTAGGAGGGTTTTCTTTTTATAAGGATTCGAAAATTTGCAAAAAGGAAAAAAATCTGAGAATTGGAAATCCAAAAATGTGAAGATTTGAAAAAAGGAAAACTTTCTTGACAACCTGTGCTAGCTGTCCAATTCGAACTCCTTTGGTATTTTTCCTATTTTCTTTTTCCTTTCTTTTTAATTTAACTTAAAAATAAAGGAAATATGCTTTAAACAAAAAGGAAAACGTGAATTGTAATGCAAAAGTGAATCTAAACCCTAGTGATACACGTAGAAGGCTAGATACACTCGGTTTGGAGTTTGATGTTATTTTTTTGATTTTTCTTGAATGCGACTTAAACTAATGCAAGAACTGAACACAAAACAAGCTAAAGGATAGAAACAACCTGGTTTAGGAGCTTTAAGCTCTGATACCAAAATGATACAAGCCTCGATTCAAGGCTTGGATGCGCGTGGGCTGTTTGTAGAAGATTAGGTGAGAAACTCAACCTTAGGCTTCTGGAGAGGGGTTTTCTGGTTGGTAAATGATGAGGACATCAGGTCGTACATCCAGCCAGGAGACAAGACTGGCCGACCAGGAAGCTTGCCCGAGACAGCCGGGCCATCTGGCACGCCTGCCGGTCCAAGCAGTACCGCCGGACCCTCGACCAATAGGACCAGAGCAACCAGCATTGCCGGCGGAGAGGCCCAAGCTTCTGGCACACTTGGTGGAGATGTGGATGACACCGCTGGTCCCCTTGGTGATGCCACCAACTCCGGGATCAACTTGGCCGGTCCTGAAGGCATTCCGGCCAGTACCTCGCACAGTCCAGCCGGTACAGCCGATCCAGCCGAGTGCACGAGCAATTCAACTTCCACACAAGGAAACTCGGACCAGATAAGCTACCAGCTTCAGGGCATGCATCTAGAGGAAGTATCCACACCAGTAGTGCCACCAGGAGCAATGACAAGACGCAGATCAAGGGCCTTCTTCCACAAATTCAGCTTATGGGTGGACAAGCTCCTAGAGGAAGATCAGCTAAGGACAATGGGCCAGAAGAGCAAAGTAGAGTCCAAACGCTTCTCAACAACACAAGGAACATCAGATACTTGGGCTTTAGTGGCAAGAGAGGTTAGGGCCCAAAGATTTTTAACCCTACTCCAAGTCGAAGACTAGGAGCAAGGCGCGTGCATGCCACAAGGACGGCCACCTTCCATTTCTTGGCCGTGAGGTAAGTTAAGGTAAGTTTCAATTCGAATATATGCCTCTTTCTTTTTTGCAGGGTAGGATCTAGATGCTTTACATTTTTGAGTCAAGAACATTTTAGGAATAGGTCCTTTTTCGGTTATGCACTTTTGTATCTTTTCCTTTTGTGCACTTTTGTAAATTTTCCTTTTCTTTGTTTGAGTCGATCCTAGAAGGTCAAGCTGTCGAGCATATTAATAAGGCTCCTTCCAGCATTGTAGTTCGACAACCTTTTTGATATTAATAAAGATAGAATTTTTTCCCCAACAAGTTTTCTCTCAAGAATCTTGTGCGATTAGAATCTAGTTGAGACCAGCCCTCCTAGCTCTAAGTTTGTGATTTATCACGAGGTTCATCACCCCTCGTGTGGTTCACTTCACCCTTCCATCTTTTACCAACCAGAAAACCCCCATCCAGAAGCCTAAGGTTGAGTTTCTCACCTAATATTCTACAAACAGTCCACGCGCATCCAAGCCTTGAATCGAGGCTTGTATCAGTAAAGGATGGAAGGGTGAAGTGAACCACACGAGGGGTGATGAACCTCATGACAAATCACAAATTTAGAGCTAGGAGGGCTGGTCTCAACTAGATTCTAAGCGCACAAGTCTAGAATCAGTTGAGACTCATAACCGAAAAAGGACCTATTACTAAAATTTCTTTGACTCAATAAAAGTAAATATTCTAGATCCTACCCTACAAAACAGAAAGAGATATATATTCGAATTGAAACTTACCTTAACTTACCTCATGGCCAAGAAATGGAAGGTGGTCGTCCTTGTGGCATCCACGCGCCTTGCTCCTAGTCTTCGACATGGAGTAGGGTTAAGAATCTTTGGGCCCTGACCTCTCTTGCCACTAGAGCCCAAGTCTTTGATGTCCCTTGTGTTGTTGAGAAGCCATTGGACTCTTCCTTGCACTTTTGGCCCATTGTCCTTAGTCGATCTTCCTCTAGGAGCTTGTAGACCCATAAGCTGAATTTGTGGAAGAGTGCCCTTGATCTACTTCTTGTCATTGCTGCTTGAGGTACCACTGGTGTAGAGACTTCCTCTAGGTGCATGTCCTGGAGCTGGTAGCTCATTTGGTCAGAGTCTTCTTGTGTAGATGGTCCGGCTATCTCGGGCAAGCTTCCTGGTTGGCCACTCTGGTCTCCTGGCTGGATGTATGACCTGATGTCCTCATCACTTACCCTATTTGATGAGGACATCAGGTCGTATGTCCGGCCAGGAGACCAGACTGGCCGACCCGGAAGCTTGCCCGAGACAGCTGGGCCATTTGGCACGTCTGCCGGCCCAAGCAATATCGCCGGACCCTCGACCAATAGGACCGGACCGATCAGCATTGCCGGCAGAAAGGCCCAAGCTTCCGGCACAATTGGTGGCGACGTGGATGACACCGCCGGCCCCCTTGGTGACGCCACCGACTCCGGGATCAACTTGGCCAATCCAGAAGGCACTCTGGCCAGTACCTCGCACAGTCTAGCTGGTACAGCCGATCCAGCCGAGTACACGAGCATTTCAACTTCTACACAAGGAGACTCCGACCAGATAAGCTACCAGCTTCAGGACATGCATCTAGAGGAAGTCTCTACACCAGTAGTGCCACCAGGAGCAATGACAAGGAGCAGATCAAGAGCACTCTTCCACAAGTTCAGCTTATGGCTCGACGAGCTCCTAGATGAAGATCGACTAAGGACAATGGGCCAGAAGTGTAAAGAAGAGTCCAAAGGCTTCTCAATAATGCAAGGGACTTCAGAGACGTGGGCTTTAGTGGCAAGAGAGGTCAGGGCCCAAAGATTCCTAACCCTACTCCAAATCGAAGACTAGGAGTAAGTCGCGTGCATGCCACAAGGACATCCACCTTCCATTTCTTGGCCGTGAGGTAAGTAATGTAAGTTTTCAATTCGAATATTTGCCTCTTTCTGTTTTGCAGGGTAGGATCTAGAATATTTACATTTTTTTGAGTCAAAGACATTTTAGGAATAGGTTCTTTTTCGGTTATGCACTTTTATACATTTTCCATTTGTTCACTTTTGTAATCTTTCCTTTTCTTTCTTTGAGTCGACCCTAGAAGGTCAAGCTGTCGAGCATATTAATAAAGCTCCTTCCAGCATTGTAGTTCGATAACCTTTTTGATATTAATAAAGATAGAACTTTCTTCGAACAAGTTTTCTCTCTAAGAATCTTGTGGCTTAGAACCTAGTTGAGACCAGCCCTCCTAACTCTAAGTTTGTGATTTATCACATGGTTAATCACCCCTCGTGTGGTTTACTTCATGTTTCCATCGAATACCAACCCAAAAACCCCTATCCAAGAGGTCTAAGGTCGAGTTTCTCACCTAACCCTCTCCAAACAGCCTTGAATCGAGGCTTGTATCATTTTGGTATCAGAGCTTAAAGCTCCTAAACCAGGTTGTTTCTATCCTTTAACTTGTTTTGTTTCTTGTTCTTGCATTAGTTTAAGTTTCATTCAAGAAAATCAAAATAATAACATCTAAGTTCATACCAAGTGCATCTAGTTCCTACGTGCATCACTAGGTTCTAGAATCATTCTTGCATTACTATTTTCGACTTTCCTTTTTGTTAGAATCATATTTCTATTATTTTTAAGTTAAATTAATGGAAAAGAAAAAGAAAATAGGAAAAATACCAAAAGAATTCGAATTGGACAACTAGCAATAGTTGTCACGAAAGTTTCCTTTTTATTCAAATCTCCGTATTTTCGAATTTTCCAATTCTCAGATTTTCCTTTTTGCATTTTTTTCGAATCCCTTATAAAAGAAAATCATCCTAATAATTTAGGAGCAGCATAACTTGTCTTCTTTCTTTGCCGTACGCAATGTCATGTGATCTTTGAGGGTTAGAAGACTTACTAGGCTCTCTCTGGTCACGAGTTTGCTCAGGAGGCTTGCTCTTGAACCGTGATTCGATCTCTATGCTCTTGCCTTTGTCTATGGGCTTAGGGCTATTGCTTGGTGCCCAAGGCATCTTAGGCTTGCTGCGTAGGTTTTGGCTTTTACGCCTGATGTGCTGCTCAACATGGACTGATAGGTGGAACAACTCCTTAAAAATCATTGTAGATTTGTCTCTCCACTTTGCGGCTGATTCTCTCTTGCAGTCCATCCAAGAATTGCGCCATCAATGCCTCTTCATCATCATTGAGCTCCAGCCTGTTCCTTAGCCTCTCAAACTCTTCATAGTACTCGTCTACTGATCTGGTGCCCTACTTAAAAGTACGAAAATGTCGTTGCAAGTCCCTATGGAAATAGGGTGGAACAAACTTTTGCCTCATGAGGGTCCTTCATGTCGACCCAAGAGTCTACGGGTCTCAATCTCCTCCTGCTTCTGTCAGAAGCCTCACGATCCCACCAGATGAGGGCATTATCCGTGAGTTGTGCTACTGCCATGGAGACTCTCCTAGGGCCTCGTTGGTTGTAATAATCCAAGATGTGGTCCATCCTCCTCTCCCAATCTAGATAGGCCTCGGGGTCTACTTTTCCTGCAAAAGTAGGAGGTGTCAATTTCATATCATGATTGTTTACCCGGTTTAATGGGGACATCAGGTCGTATGGCCGGCCAGGAGACCAGACTGGCTGACCAGAAAGCTTGCCCGAGACAGCCGGGCCATTTGGCACGTCTGCCGGCCCAAGCGGTACCGCCGGACCCTCGACCAACTGGACCGGATCGATAAGCATTTCTGACGGAGAGGCCCAAACCTCCAGCACAATTGGTGGTGACGTGGATGAGACCGCCAGTCCCCTTGGTGATGCCACCGACTCCGGGATCAACTTGGCCGGTCCAGAAGGCATTCCGCCGAGCACCTCGCACAGTCCAGCCGGTACAGTTGATCCAGCCGAGTACACTAGCATTTCATCATCTACACAAGGAGACTCAGACCAGATAAGCTACCAGCTTCAGGAAATGCATCTAGAGGAAGTCTCTACACCAGTGGTGCCACCAGGAGCAATGACAAGGAGTAGATCAAGAGCACTCTTCCACAAGTTCAGCTTATGGGTCAACAAGCTCCTAGAATAAGATCGACTAAGGACACTGGGCCAGAAGTGCAAAGAAGAGTCCAAAGGTTTCTTAACAATGCAAGGGACTTCAGAGACTTGGGCTTTAGTGGCAAGAGAGGTCAGGGCCCAAAGATTCCTAACCCTACTTGATGAGGACATCAGGTCGTATGTCCGGCCAGGAGACCAGACTGGCCGACCAGGAAGTTTGCCCGAGACATCTGGGCCATTTGGCACGTCAACCGGCCCAAGCAATACCGCAGGACCCTCGACCAATAGGACCGGACCGATCAGCATTGCCGGAGGAGAGACCCAAGCTTCTGTCACAATTGGTGGCGACGTGGATGACACCGTCGGCCCCCTTGGTGACGCCGCCGACTCTAGGATCAACTTGGCCAGTCCAGATGGCATTCCGGCCAGTACCTCGCACAGTCCAGCTGGTACAGCCGATCCAGCCGAGTAGACGAGCATTTCAACTTCTACACAAGGAGACTCGGACCAGATAAGCTACCAGCTTCAGGACATGCATCTAGAGAAAGTCTCTACACCAGTAGTGCCACGAGGAGCAATGACAAGGAGATGATCAAGAGCACTCTTCCACAAGTTCAGCTTATGAGTCGACAAGCTCCTAGATGAAGATCGACAAAGGACAATGGGCCAGAAGTGCAAAGAAGAGTCCAAAGGCTTCTCAACAATGCAAGGGACTTCAGAGATGTGGGCTTTAGTGGCAAGAGAGGTCAGGGCCCAAAGATTCCTAACCGTACTTGATGAGGACATCAGGTCGTATGTCCAGCCAAGAGATCAGACTGGCCGAGCAGGAAGCTTGCCCGAGACAGCCGGGCCATATGGCACGCCTGCCGGCCCAAGCAGTACCGCCGGACCCTCGACCAATAAGACCAGACCAACCAGCACTGCCGGCGGAGAGGCCCAAGCTTCTGGTACACTTGGTGGCGACGTGGATGACACCGCCGGCCCCCTTGGTGACGCCACCGACTCTGGGATAAACTTGGCCGGTCCAGAAGTCATTCCAGCCAGTACCTGGCACAGTCCAGCTCGTACAGCCGATCCAGCCGAGTACACGAGCATTTCAACTTCTACACAAGGAGACTCGGACCAGATAAGCTACCAGCTTCAAGACATGCATCTAAAGAAATTCTCCACACCAGTGGTGCCACCAGGAGCAATGACAAGGAGCAGATCAAGAGCACTCTTCCACAAGTTCAGCTTATGGGTCGACAAGCTCCTAGAGGAAGATCGACTAACGACAATGGGCTAGAAGTACAAAGAAGAGTCCAAAGGCTTCTCAACAATGCAAGGAACTTCAGAGACTTGGGCTTTAGTGGCAAGAGAGGTCAGGGCCCAAAGATTCCTAACCCTACTTGATGAGGACATCTGGTCGTATATCCGGCCAGGAGACCAGACTGGCCGACCAGGAAGTTTGCCCGAGACATATGGGCCATTTGGCACGTCTACCGGCCCAAGCAATACCGCAGGACCCTCGACCAATAGGACCGGACCGATCAGCATTGCCGGACGAGAGACCCAAGCTTCCGGCACAATTGGTGGCGACGTGGATGACACCGCCAGCCCCCTTGGTGACGACACCGACTCCGGGATAAACTTTGCCGGTCCAGAATTCATTCCGGCCAGTACCTTGCACAGTCCAGCTGGTACAGCCGATCCAGCCGAGTACACGAGCATTTCAACTTCTACACAAGGAGACTCGGACCAGATAAGCTACCAGCTTCAGGACATGCATCTAGAGAAAGTCTCTACACCAGTAGTGCCACAAGGAGCAATGACAAGGAGACGATCAAGAGCACTCTTCCACAAGTTCAGCTTATGAGTCGACAAGCTCCTAGAAGAAGATCGACTAAGGACAATGGGCCAGAAGTGCAAAGAAGAGTCCAAAGGCTTGTCAACAATGCAGGGTACTTCAGAGATGTGGGCTTTAGTGGCAAGAGAGGTCAGAGCCCAAAGATTCCTAACCCTACTTGATGAGGACATCAGGTCGTATGTCAGCCAGGAGATCAGACTGGCCGAGCAGGAAGCTTGCCCGAGGCAGCCGGGCCATCTGGAACGCCTGCCGGCCCAAGCAGTACCGCCGGACCCTCGACCAATAGGACCAGACCAACCAGCACTGCCCGCAGAGAGGCCCAAGCTTCTGGTACACTTGGTGGCGACGTGGATGACACCGTCGGCCCCCTTGGTGACGCCACCGACTCTGGGATAAACTTGGCCGGTCCAGAAGTCATTCCAGCCAGTACCTCGTACAGTCCAGCTCGTACAGCCGATCCAGCCGAGTACACGAGCATTTAACCTTCTACACAAGGAGACTCGGACCAGATAAGCTACCAGCTTCAGGACATGCATCTAGAGAAATTCTCCACACCAGTGGTGCCACCAGGAGCAATGACAAGGAGCAGATCAAGAGCACTCTTCCACAAGTTCAGCTTATGGGTTGACAAGCTCCTAGAGGAAGATCGACTAAGGACAATGGGCTAGAAGTACAAAGAAGAGTCCAAAGGCTTCTCAACAATGCAAGGAACTTCAGAGACTTGGGCTTTAGTGGCAAGAGAGGTCAGGGCCCAAAGATTCCTAACCCTACTTGATGAGGACATCAGGTCGTATGTCCGGCCAGGAGACCAGACTGGCCGACCAGGAAGTTTGCCCGAGACATCTGGGCCATTTGGCACGTCTACCGGCCCAAGCAATACCGCAGGACCCTCGACCAATAGGACCGGACCGATCAGCATTGCCGGAGGAGAGACCCAAGCTTCCGGCACAATTGGTGGCGACGTGGATGACACCGCCGACCCCCTTGGTGACGACACCGACTCCGGGATAAACTTTGCCGGTCCAGAAGTCATTCCGGCCAGTACCTCGCACAGTCCAGCTGGTACAGCCGATCCAGCCGAGTACACGAGCATTTCAACTTCTACACAAGGAGACTCGGACCAGATAAGCTACCAGCTTCAGGACATGCATCTAGAGAAAGTCTCTACACCAGTAGTGCCACGAGGAGCAATGACAAGGAGACGATCAAGAGCACTCTTCCACAAGTTCAGCTTATGAGTCGACAAGCTCCTAGAGGAAGATCGACTAACGACAATGGGCTAGAAGTACAAAGAAGAGTCCAAAGGCTTCTCAACAATGCAAGGAACTTCAGAGACTTGGGCTTTAGTGGCAAGAGAGGTCAGGGCCCAAAGATTCCTAACCCTACTTGATGAGGACATCTGGTCGTATGTCCGGCCAGGAGACCAGACTGGCCGACCAGGAAGTTTGCCCGAGACATATGGGCCATTTGGCACGTCTACCGGCCCAAGCAATACCGCAGGACCCTCGACCAATAGGACCGGACCGATCAGCATTGCCGGACGAGAGACCCAAGCTTCCGGCACAATTGGTGGCGACGTGGATGACACCGCCGGCCCCCTTGGTGACGACACCGACTCCGGGATAAACTTTGCCGGTCCAGAAGTCATTCCGGCCAGTACCTCGCACAGTCCAGCTGGTACAGCCGATCCAGCCGAGTACACGAGCATTTCAACTTCTACACAAGGAGACTCGGACCAGATAAGCTACCAGCTTCAGGACATGCATCTAGAGAAAGTCTCTACACCAGTAGTGCCACGAGGAGCAATGACAAGGAGACGATCAAGAGCACTCTTCCACAAGTTCAGCTTATGAGTCGACAAGCTCCTAGAAGAAGATCGACTAAGGACAATGGGCCAGAAGTGCAAAGAAGAGTCCAAAGGCTTGTCAACAATGCAGGGTACTTCAGAGATGTGGGCTTTAGTGGCAAGAGAGGTCAGAGCCCAAAGATTCCTAACCCTACTTGATGAGGACATCAGGTCGTATGTCAGCCAGGAGATCAGACTGGCCGAGCAGGAAGCTTGCCCGAGGCAGCCGGGCCATCTGGAACGCCTGCCGGCCCAAGCAGTACCGCCGGACCCTCGACCAATAGGACCAGACCAACCAGCACTGCCCGCAGAGAGGCCCAAGCTTCTGGTACACTTGGTGGCGACGTGGATGACACCGTCGGCCCCCTTGGTGACGCCACCGACTCTGGGATAAACTTGGTCGGTCCAGAAGTCATTCCAGCCAGTACCTCGTACAGTCCAGCTCGTACAGCCGATCCAGCCGAGTACACGAGCATTTCAACTTCTACACAAGGAGACTCGGACCAGATAAGCTACCAGCTTCAGGACATGCATCTAGAGAAAGTCTCTACACCAGTAGTGCCACGAGGAGCAATGACAAGGAGATGATCAAGAGCACTCTTCCACAAGTTCAGCTTATGAGTCGACAAGCTCCTAGAGGAAGATCGACTAAGGACAATGGGCAGAAGTGCAAAGAAGAGTCCAAAGGCTTCTCAACAATGCAGGGTACTTCAGAGATGTGGGCTTTAGTGGCAAGAGAGGTCAGGGCCCAAAGATTCCTAACCCTACTTGATGAGGACATCAGGTCGTATGTCAGCCAGGATATCAGACTGGCCGAGCAGGAAGCGTGCCCGAGGCAGCCGGGCCATCTGGAACGCCTGCCAGCCCAAGCAGTACCGCCGGACCCTCGACCAATAGGACCAGACCAACCAGCACTGCCGGCAGAGAGGCCCAAGCTTCTGGTACACTTGGTGGCGACGTGGATGACACCGCCGGCCCCCTTGGTGACGCCACCGACTCTGGGATAAACTTGGCTGGTCCAGAAGTCATTCCAGCCAGTACCTCGCACAGTCCAGCTCGTACAGCCGATCCAGCCGAGTACACGAGCATTTCAACTTCTACACAAGGAGACTCGGACCAGATAAGCTACCAGCTTCAGGACATGCATCTAGAGAAATTCTCCACACCAGTGGTGCCACCAGGAGCAATGACAAGGAGCAGATCAAGAGCACTCTTCCACAAGTTCAGCTTATGGGTCGACAAGCTCCTAGAGGAAGATCGACTAAGGACAATGGGCTAGAAGTACAAAGAAGAGTCCAAAGGCTTCTCAACAACGCAAGGAACTTCAGAGATGTGGGCTTTAGTGGCAAGAGAGGTCAGGGCCCGAAGATTCCTAACCCTACTTGATGAGGACATCAGGTCGTATGTCCAGCCAGGAGATCAGACTGGCCGACCAGGAAGCTTGCCCGAGACAGTCGGGCCATCTGGCATGCCTGCCGGCCCAAGCACTACCGTCGGACCCTCGACCAATAGAACCAGACCAACCAGCACTGCCAGTAGAGAGGCCCAAGTTTCTGGTACACTTGGTAGCGACGTGGATGACACCGCCGGTCCCCTTGGTGATGCCGCCGACTCCGGGATCAGTTTGGACGGTCCTGAAGGCATTTCAGCTAGTACCTCGCACATTCCAGCCGGTACAGCCGATCCAGCCGAGTGCACGAGCATTTCAACTTCTACACAAGGAAACTCCGACCAGATAAGCTACCTGCTTCAGGACATGCATCTAGAGGAAGTATCCACACCAGTAGTGCCACAAGGAGCAAGGACAAGGAGTAGATCAAGAGCACTCTTCCACAAGTTCAGGTTATGGGTGGACAAGTTCCTAGAGGAAGATTGACTAAGGACAATGGGCTAGAAGTACAAACAAGAGTCCAAAGGTGATACAAGCCTTGATTCAAGGATGTATGCGCGTGGGCTGTTTGTAGAAGATTAGGTGAGAAACTCAACCTTAGGCTTCTGGATGGGGGTTTTCTGGTTGGTAAAAGATGGAAGGGTGAAGTGAACCACACGAGGGGTGATGAACCTCGTGATAAATCACGAACTTAGAGCTAGGAGGGCTGGTCTCAACTAGGTTCTAAGCGCACAAGTCTCTCTTGAGAGAAAGCTCGTAGGAAAAAGTTCTACTTTATTAATAATCAAAAAAAGGTTGTCGAACTACAATGCTGGAAGGAGCCTTATTAATATGCTCGACAGCTTGACCTACTAGGGTCGACTCAAATAAGAAAAGGAAAGTTTACAAAAGTGCACAAAAGGAAAAAATACAAAAGTGTATAACCGAAAAAGGACCTATTCCTAAAATGTTCTTGACTCAAAATGTAAAGCAACTAGATCCTACCCTGCAAAACAGAAAGAGGCATATATTCGAATGTAAACTTACCTTAACTCACCTCACGGCCAAGAAATGGAAGGTGGCCGTCCTTGTGGCATGCATGCGCCTTGCTCCTAGTCTTCGACTTGGAGTAGGGTTAAATATCTTTGGGCCTTGACCTCTCTTGCCACTAAAGCCCACGTCTCTGATGTTCCTTGTGTTGTTGAGAAGCCTTTGGACTCTAATTTGCTCTTCTGGCCCATTGTCCTTAGCTGCTCTTCCTCTAGAAGCTTATCGACCCATAAGCTGAATTTGTGGAAGAGTGCTCTTGATCTGCTTCTTGTCATTGCTCCTGGAGGTACCACTGGTGTAGATACTTCCTCTAAGTGCATGTCCTGGAGCTGGTAGCTCATTTGGTCCGAGTCCTCTTGTGTAGAAGTGGAAGTGTGCGTGTACTCGGCGGGATGGCCTGTACCGGCTGGGTTGTGCGCGGTACTGGCCGGAATGACTTCAGGACCGGCCAAGTTGATCCCAGAGTCGGCGGTGTCATCAGGGGGACCGGCGGTGTCATTCACGTCCCCACCAAGTGTGCCGGAAGCTTGGGCCTCTCCGCCGGCAATGTTGACCGGTCTGGTCCTATAGGTCGAGGGTCCGCAGTACTGTCTGGTCCGGCAGGCGCGCCAGATGGTCCTGCTGTCTCGGGCAAGCTTCCTGGTCGGCCAGTCTGGTCTCCTGGCTGGATGTACGACCTGATGTCCTCATCAAAAGGCATCTCAACAATGCAAGGAACTTAGAGACTTGGGCTTTAGTGGCAAGAGAGATCAGGTGACGAGGACATCAGGTCGCACATCCAGCCAGGAGACCAGACTGGCCGACCAGGAAGCTTGCCCGAGACAGCAGGACCATCTGGCACGTCTGCCGGACCGGGCAGTACCGCCGGACCCTCGACCTATAGGACCAGACCGGTCAGCATCGCCAGCGGAGAGGCCCCGATGACACCGCCGGTCCCTCTGGTGATGCCGGATCAACTTGGCGGTCCTCATTCCAGCCGGTCAAGAGGACTCGGACCAAATGAGCTACCAACTCCAGGACATGAACCTAGAGGAAGTATCTACACCAGTGGTACCTCAAGGAGCAATGACAAGAAGCAGATCAAGGGCACTCTTCCACAAATTCAGCTTATGGGTTGACAAGCTCCTAGAGGAAAATCGACTAAGGACAATGGGCCTAAAATGCAAAGAAGTGTCCAATGGCTTCTAAACAACATAAGGGATATCAGAGACTTGGGCATTAGTGGCAAGAGAGGTCAGGGCCCAAAGATTCTTAACCCTACTCCAAGTCGAAGACTTGGAGCAAGGCGCATGCATGCCACAAGGACGGCCACCTTCCATTTCTTGGCCATGAGGTAAGTTAAGGTAAGTTTCAATTCGAATATATGCCTCTTTTTATTTTGCAGGGTAGGATCTAGAATATTTACTTTTATTGAGTCAAAGAAATTTTAGGAATAGGTCCTTTTTTGATTATACACTTTTGTATATTTTTCTTTTGTGCACTTTTGTAAGTTTTCCTTTTCTTATTTGGGTCGACCCTAGAAGGTCAAGCTGTCTAACATATTAATAAGGCTCCATCCAGCATTGTACTTCGACAACCTTTATGATATTAATAAAGATAGACTTTTTCCCCTAACAAGTTTTCTCTCAAGAATCTTGTGCGCTTAGAACCTAGTTGAGACCAGCCCTCCTAGCTCTAAGTTTGTGATTTATCACGAGGTTCATCACCCCTCATATGGTTCACTTTACCCTTCCATCCAATACCAACCCAAAAACCCCTATCCAAGAAGTCTAAGGTCGAGTGTCTCACCTAACCTTCTCCAAACAGCCCACGCGCATATAAGCCTTGAATCGAGGCTTGTATCATTTTGGTATCAGAGCTTAAAGCTCCTAAACCAGGTTGTTTCTATCCTTTAGCTTGTTTTGTTTCTTGTTATTGCATTAGTTTATGTTCCATTCAAGAAAATAAAAAAATAACATCTAAACTCATACCGAGTGCATCTAGATCCTACGTGCATCACTAGGTTCTAGAATCATTCTTGCATTGCTATATTCGACTTTCCTTTTTGTTAGAATCATATTTCCATTATTTTTTAAGTTAAATTAAAAAGAAAAGAAAAGAAAATAGGAAAAATAACAAAAGGATTCGAATTGGACAGCTAGCAATAGTTGTCAAGAAAGTTTCTGTTTTGTTCAAATCTTCATATTTTCGAAATTTCCAATTCTCAGATTTTTCCTTTTTGCAATATTTTCGAATCCCCTTATAAAATAAAACCCTCCTAATAGTTTAGGAGTATCATAACTTGTCTTCTTTCTTTGTAGCACGCAATGGCAGAAGAAAATAGAGAAACAACCGAAGCCATGATGGCCACGTTCACCACCCTCCAAACGCAACTCGCATCCATAGGCGAGAGATTGGAGTGCGTGGAGAGGTCTGTGAGATTCCAGGCCATAAGGCACGTGAGAACTGAGCAAGACCATCCTGAGGGTCCTGGGCACCTTAGGACACGGCACGAACAGGAGGAGCCCCAGCCAGATGGAGATGAGGACACACAACCTCATAACTATTACCATAGGCCGAGAGGACCTCCACGGCAACCAGAGGCAGAAGATGATGGCTTCGAGCCATATGGTCTTCACCAGAGACCAAGGATGCCTCCTATACATCATGAGGATGGAGATGAACACGCCTACAACCGGGTAGCTCATCCTGATGTTAAGCTAACTCCTCCAAGTTTTGCAGGAAAAGTAGACCCCGAGGCTTACCTATATTGGGAGAGAAGAATGGATCAAATCTTTGATCATTACAACCAACCAGGGCCTAGGAGAGTCTCAATGGCAGTAGCACAACTCACGGACAATGCCCTCATCTGGTGGGATCGTGAGGTATCTGACAGAAGGAGGAAAAGAATGAGGCCCATAGACTCATGGGTCGACATGAAGGATGTCATGCGACAAAGGTTTGTTCCACCTTACTTTCATAGGGACTTGCAATGTCGTTTTCGTACTCTTAAGCAGGGTACCAGATCAGTAGAGGAGTACTATGAAGAGTTCGACAAGCTAAGGAACATAGTAGAGCTCAATGATGATGAAGAAGCATTGATGGCACAATTCTTGGATGGACTCCTAGAAAGAATCAGCCGCAAAGTGGAAAGGCAAATCTACAATGACTTCAAAGACTTGTTCCACCTATCTGTCCAGGCTGAGCAGCACATCAAACGTAAGAGCCAAGACATCCGCAGCAAGCCTAAGACGCCTTGGGCATCAAGCAACATTCCCAAGCCTGTAGACAAAGGCAAGAGCATAGAGATCGAGTAAAGGTTCAAGAGCAAGCCTCCTAAACCCAACCGTGACCAGAGAGAGCCTGGTAAGTCTTCTAACCCTCAAAGATCACGTGACATCACTTGTTTCAAGTGTAGGGGTCGTGGACACATCTCAAGGGAGTGCCCAAACAACCGGGTCATGCTGATGACGGAGGCTGGAGAATATGAGTCCCAAGATGAAGAGGACTATGAACATGAAGAGGAATATGGTGACATTGAGTACCCTGATGTGGGGGAAGTGCTGGTCACTAGACGCATCCTCAGTGCAATGGTGGATCCTTCAGAGACCATCCAAAGGGAGAACATCTTCCACAGCCGTTGCACCACCAAGGGCAAGGTATGTAACCTCATCATAGATGGTGGTTCTTGCACTAATGTTGCTAGTGCATATATGGTTGATAAGCTAGGTCTAGAGAAGACAAGGCATCCTCGAGCATATAGACTGAGATGGCTCGATGACAAAGTGGAGCTCAAGATCCATGAGCAAGTCACTATGCCATTCAGTGTGGGCAAGTACCAAGACCAAGTCGTGTGCGATGTGGTGCCCATGCAAGCTGGACATCTTCTACTAGGAAGACCATGGCAGTTTGACAAGGAGACCAGGCATGATGGCCGAACCAATCTCTACACTTTCGTGCATGACAAGAGAAAGGTCAGCCTAGCTCCTCTCACACCTGCCCAGGTACATGAGCTTCAACAGCGAATGAGTAAGGAAAAGAAGCTCATTAAATATAATTTTCTCATTCAACCAAGTCATGTCCAGAGAGCTTTAGCCTCGAAGGATCTAATGCTACTAATGGTTTTCAAAGAAGTGTTGAATATAGAGAAAGAACAAGTAGAGCTACCTCCTGAAGTAGCAACTCTCTCAACAAGTTCCAGGATGTGTTTCCAGAGGAGATACCAGCAGGCTTGCCTCCTTTACGTGGCATAGAACACCAGATCGATCTAGTGCCCAGAGCAGCCCTGCCCAACCGGCCAGCCTACCGGATGATTCCAGAGGAGTCCAAGGAGCTTGAGAAGCAAGTCAAGGAGCTCCTGGAGAAAGGCTATGTTTAAGAGAGCCTCAGTCCATGTGCCGTACCAGTGCTACTAGTGCCCAAGAAGGATGGGACTTGGTGAATATGCGTGGACTGCCAAGCAATCAACAACATCACTGTCAAGTACCAGCATCCAATACCATGGCTGGATGACATGCTAGATGAGTTGAGTGGAGCCACGGTCTTCTCCAAGATAGACCTCAAGAGTGGATACCACCAAGAAAGGATGAAGGAAGGTGATGAATGGAAGACTGCTTTCAAGACAAAGCAAGGGCTATACGAGTGGACAGTCATGTCATTCGGCTTGACTAATGCCCCCAAGCACCTTCATGCGCCTTATGAACCAAGTTCTTAGGGCGTACATCAGTAAGTTTGTAGTGGTTTACTTTGATGATATATTGGTTTATAGTAAGTGCGTACGGGAACACCTCACACATCTTGAGATGGTACTTAAAACCCTTCGACAAGAAGAGCTTTATGCCAATATCAAGAAGTGCACCTTTTGTACTGATAAACTTGTCTTTTTTAGGTTTTGTTGTAAGTTCACTGGGCATACAGGTTGATGAAGAGAAGATTCGAGCCATACAAGAATGGCCAACACCAGGCAACATCAGCCAAGTAAGGAGCTTCCACGGACTGGCTAGCTCTATAGGAGATTCGTGCCCAACTTCAGCAGTATTGCCTCACCATTGACGGCAGTAGTGAAGAAGAACGAGGGATTCGGCTCGGGAGAAGCTCAAAAGAAGGCATTCCAGGCCTTGAAGGACAGCCTTAGACATGCACCAGTTCTAGTCCTGCCCGACTTCAACAAGACGTTTGAAGTGGAGTGTGATGCCTCGGGAATAGGCATAGGAGCAGTACTAACCCAAGGAGGGAGACCAGTGGCATACTTCAGTGAGAAGCTAGGTGGTGCCTCACTGAACTACCCCACTTATGACAAGGAGCTTTATGCCCTTGTCCGAGCATTGGAGACTTGGCAGCATTACTTGCTGTCCAAGGAGTTTGTGATCCACACTGATCATGAGACTCTCAAACACCTCAGAGGGCAAAGCAATCTCAAGAGGAGACATGCTAGGTGGATGGAATTCATAGAAACCTTCCCGTACATCATCAAGATATCAACCATGGAGGCAAAGGTCCTAGGATTCAAGCACATCAAGGACCTATACAAGGATGATCCTGACTTTGCTGAGAGCTACAAGGAGTGTGGCACAGGGAGTCATGGCAAGTTTTACATCCATGAGGGATTCTTGTTCCGAGAGAGAAGGCTTTGCATACCACAAGGATCATTGAGGGAGCTTATCATCCGAGAAGCTCATGGAGGAGGACTCATGGGCCACTTTGGTGTCGACAAGACTCTAGCAGTGGTCAAGGAGCACTTCTACTGGCCACACATTAAGAGGACAGTAGAAGCAAATTGTGCAAGATGCATCACTTGCAAGAAGGCAAAGTCCCTAGTGCAACCTCACGGGTTGTATCTCCCACTGCCCATACCTACACATCCATGGGTGGACATCTCAATGGACTTCGTTCTAGGCCTGCCCAAGATCAACCACAAGGATGCAATCTATGTAGTGGTGGATAGATTCTCCAAGATGGCACACTTCATCCCGTGTGCCAATGTCAATGATGCCACGCAAACAGCCGAGCTGTTTTTCAAGGAGATAGTACGGCTTCATGGAGTGCCAAGGACCATCATATCAGACAGGGACACCAAGTTCCTCAGCCATTTCTGGAGGACCCTTTGGAGGAAGCTAGGCACGAAGCTACTCTTCTCTACCACCTGTCATCCTCAAACCGATGGCCAAACTGAAGTTGTCAACAGGACACTATCAACTCTTCTCAGGACTACACTAGGAAGAACCTCAAGACTTGGGTGGAGTGCCTACCATTCATAGAGTTCGCTTACAACCAAGCCGTGTACTCAGCAACCAAGAAGACACCATTTGAAGTAGTATACAGCTTCAACCCTCTCAACCCATTGGAGCAAACGCCACTGCCACCAGCAGAGATGACCAACCTCAACGGAGCATCCAAGGCAGAGTTCATAAGGAAGTTACACCAGAAGGTAACAGAAAACTTGGAGAAGAGGACCGGGCAGTACGTGACTCATGCCAACAAGGGAAGAAAGGAGGTGATCTTTCAACCAGGCGATTGGGTGTGGCTACACCAACGGCAGGAGATGGACCATTCAGAGTGCTGGAGAGGATCAACAACAACGCCTACCGGATCGGGCTCCCAGGTGAGTTTAATGTGTCCAACACATTCAACGTAACTGACTTAGCCCCTTTCCATGCAGATGAACTAGTTTTGACGTCAAAACCTACTGAAGAGGGAGGGGATGATGAGGACATCAGGTCGTATGTCCAGCCAGGAGATCAGACTGGCCGACCAGGAAGCTTGCCCTAGACAGCCGGGCCATCTGGCACGCCTGCCAGCGCAAGCAGTACCGCCGGACCCTCGACAAATAGGACCAGACCAACCAGCACTGCCGGCGGAGAGGCCCAAGCTTCCGGCACACTTGGTGGTGACGTGGATGACACTGCCGGTCCACTTGGTGATGCCGCCGACTCTGGGATCAACTTGGCCAGTCCTGAAGGCATTCCGGCCAGTACCTCGCACATTCCAGCCGATACAGCCGATCCAGCCAAGTGCACGAGCATTTCAACTTCTACACAAGGAAACTCAGACCAGATAAGCTACCAGCTTCAGGACATGCATCTAGAGGAAGTATCCATACCAGTAGTGCCACCAGTAGCAATGACAAGGAGATCAAGAGCACTCTTCCACAAGTTCAGCTTATGGGTGGACAAGGTCCTAGAGGAAGATCGACTAAGGACAATGGGCCAGAAGTACAAAGAAGAGTCCAAAAGCTTCTCAACAATGCAAGGAAATTCAGAGACTTGGGCTTTAGTGGCAAGTGAGGTTAGGGACCAAAGATTCTTAACCCTACTCCAAGTCAAAGACTAGTAGCAAGGCGCGTGCATGCCACAAGGACGGCCACCTTCCATTTCTTGGCCGTGAGGTAAGTAAGGTAAGTTTCAATTCGAATATATGCCTCTTTCTGTTTTGCAGGGTAGGATCTAGATTGTTTACATTTTTGAGTCAAGAACATTTTAGGAATATGTCCTTTTTCGGTTATACACTTTTGTATCTTTTCCATTTGTGCACTTTTGTAAATTTTCCTTTTCTTTATTTGAGTCGACCCTAGAAGGTCAAGCTGTCGAGCATATTAATAAGGCTCCTTCCAGCATTGTAGTACGACAACCTTTTTGCTAATTAATAAAGATCAAATTTTCTTACAAGTTTTCTCTCAAGAATCTTGTGCGCTTAGAACCTAGTTGAGACCAGCCCTCCTAGCTCTAACTTTGTGTTTTATCACGAGGTTCATCACCCCTAGTGTGGTTCACTTAACCCTTCCATCAAATACCAACCCAAAAATCCCTATCCAAAAAGGCTAAGGTCGAGTTTCTCAACTAACCTTCTCCAAACAGCCCACGTGCATATAAGCCTTGAACCAAGGCTTGTATCACTACTCCAGGTCGAAGACTAGGAGCAAGGCGTGGCATGCCACAAGGACGGCCACCTTCCATTTCTTGGCCGTGAGGTAAGTAAGGTAAGTTCTCAATTCGAATATATGCCTCTTTCTGTTTTGCAGGGTAGCATCTAGATTGTTTACATTTTTGAGTCAAGAACATTTTAGGAATATGTCCTTTTTCGGTTATACACTTTTGTATCTTTTCCATTTGTGCACTTTTGTAAATTTTCCATTTCTTTATTTGATTCGACCCTAGAAGGTCAAGCTGTCGAGCATATTAATAAGGCTCCTTCCAGCATTGTAGTACGACAACCTTTTTGCTAATTAATAAAGATCAAATTTTCTTACAAGTTTTCTCTCAATAATCTTGTGCGCTTAGAACCTAGTTGAGACCAGCCCTCCTAGCTCTAACTTTGTGATTTATCACGAGGTTCATCACCCCTAGTATGGTTCACTTAACCCTTCCATCAAATACCAACCCAAAAACCCCTATCCAAGAAGTCTAAGGTCGAGTTTCTCACCTAAGCTTCTCCAAACAGCCCACGCGCATATAAGCCTTGAACCGAGGCTTGTATCACTACTCCAAGTCGAAGACTAGGAGCAAGGCGCGTGCATGCCATAAGGACGGCCACCTTCTATTTCTTGGCCGTGAGGTAAGTAAGGTAAGTTCTCAATTAGAATATTTGCCTCTTTCTGTTTTGCAGGGTAGGATCTAGAATATTTATATTTTTTCGAGTCAAAGACATTTTAGGAATAGGTCCTTTTTCGGTTATGCACTTTTATACATTTTCCATTTGTGCACTTTTGTAATCATTCCTTTTCTTTCTTTGATTCGACCCTAGAAGGTCAAGCTGTCAGCCATATTAATAAGGCTCCTTCCAGCATTGTAGTTCGACAACCTTTTTGATATTAATAAAGATAGAACTTTCTTCCAACAAGTTTTCTCTCTAAGAATCTTGTGCGCTTAGAACCTAGTTCAGACCAGCCCTCCTAGCTCTAAGTTTGTGATTTATCACGAGGTTCATCACCCCTTGTGGGGTTCACTTCACCTTTCCATTGAATACCAACCCAAAAACTCCTATCCAAGAAGTCTAAGGTCGAGTTTCTCACCTAACCTTTTCCAAACAGCCCACGTGCATCCAAGCCTTGAATCGAGGCTTGTATCATTTTGGTATCAGAGCTTAAAGCTCCTAAACCAGGTTGTTTCTATCCTTTTACTTGTTTTGTTTCTTGTTCTTGCATTAGTTTAAGTTTTATTCAAGAAAATAAAAAAATAACATCTAAGTTCATACCGAGTGCATCTAGTTCCTACGTGCATCACTAGGTTCTAGAATCATTCTTGCATTACTATTTTCGAGTTTGCTTTTTGTTAGAATCATATTTCTATTATTTTTAAGTTAAATTAAAAAAAAAATAAAAAGAAAATAGGAAAAATACAAAAGAATTCGAATTGGACAGCTAGCAATAGTTGTCAAGAAAGTTTCTTTTTTATTCAAATCTCCATATTTTCGAATTTTCCAATTCTCATATTTTCCTTTTTGCATTTTTTTCCAATCCCTTATAAAAGAAAACCCTCCTAATAATTTAGGAGCAGCATAACTTGTCTTCTTTCTTTGTCGTACGCAATTTCACGTGATCTTTGAGGGTTAGAAGACTTACTATGCTCTCTCTGGTCACGGGTTTGCTCAGGAGGCTTGCTCTTGAACCGTGATTCGATCTCTATGCTCTTGCCTTTGTCTACGGGCTTGGGGCTATTGCTTGGTGCCCAAAGCGACTTAGGCTTGCTGCGCATGTCTTGGCTCTTACGCCTGATGTGCTGCTCAGCATGGATAGATAGGTGGAACAACTCCTTAAAATCATTGTAGATTTGTCTCTCCACTTTGCGGCTGATTATCTCTTGCAGTCCATACAAGAATTGTGCCATCAATGCCTCTTCATCATCATTGAGCTCCAGCCTGTTCCTTAGCCTCTCAAACTCTTCATAGTACTCTTCTACTGATCTGGTGCCCTGCTTAAAAGTACAAAAACATCGTTGCAAATCCCTATGGAAATAGGGTGGAACAAACCTTTGGCTCATGAGGGTCCTTCATGTCGACCCAAGAGTCTACGGGTCTCAATCACCTCCTCCTTCTGTCAGAAGCCTCACGATCCCACCAGATGAGGGCATTATCCGTGAGTTGTGCTACTGCCATGGTGACTCTCCTAGGGCCTGGTTGGTTGTAATAATCGAAGATGTGGTCCATCCTCCTCTCCCAATCTAGATAGGCTTCGGGGTCTACTTTTCCTGCAAAACTAAGAGGTGTCAATTTCATATCATGATTGTTTACCCGGTTTGATGGGGACATCAGGTCGTATGGCCGGCCAGGAGACCAGGCTGGCCGACCAGGAAGCTTGCCCGAGACAGCCGGGCCCTCGACCAACAGGACCGGACCGATCAGCATTTCCGGCGGAGAGGCCCAAACCTCCGGCACAATTGGTGGCGACGTGCATGACACCGCTGGTCCTCTTGGTGACGCCGCCGACTCCGGGATCAACTTGGCCGGTCCAGAAGGAATTCAGGCTAGCACCTCGCACAGTCTAGCCGGTACAGCCGATCCAGCCGAGTACACGGGCATTTCAGCATCTACACAAGGAGAGTCGGACCAGATAAGCCACCAGCTTCAGGAAATGCATCTAGAGGAAGTCTCTACACCAGTGGTGCCACCAGGAGCAATGACAAGGAGTAGATCAAGAGCACTCTTCCACAAGTTCAGCTTATGGGTCAACAAGCTCCTAGA
>CM032164.1:30035908-30067623 GCA_018901935.1 Pugionium cornutum | reverse complement strand
ACTATTTCAGTTTGGCCATCGGTCTGAGGATGGCAGGTGGTAGAAAAAAGCAGCTTCGTGCCTAGCTTTCTCCAGAGGATCCTGAAGAAGTGGTTGAGAAATTTGGTGTCTCTGTCTGACACGATGGTCCTTGGCACTACATGAAGTCGCACTACCTTCCTGAAAAATAGTTCGGCTGTTTGTGTGGCATCATTGACATTGGCACATTGGATGAAATGTAACCTCTTGGAAAATCTGTCCACCACTACAAAGATAGCATCTTTGTGGTTGATCTTGGGCAGACATAGAACAAAGTCCATGGAAATGTCCACCCATGGATGAGTAGGTATGGGCAGAGGGAGATACAGCCCGTGAGGGTGCACTCGGGACTTCGCCTTCTTGCACGTGATGCACCTTGCACAATGGGATTCTACTGACCTCTTGATGTGTGGCCAGTAGAAGTGCTCCTTGACCACTGCTAGTGTCTTGTCAACACCAAAGTGCCCATAAGACCTCCTACATGAGCTTCTTGTGTGATAAGCTCTCGTAGAGATCCCTGTGGTATGCACAGCCTTCTTTCCCGGAACAAGAACCCATCATGGATGTAGAACTTGCCATGACTCCCTGTGCCACACTCCTTGTAGCTCTCAGCAAAGTTTGGATCATCCTTATACAGGTACTTGATGTGCTCAAATCCTAAGACCTTTGCTTCCATGGTAGATATCAAAGCAAACCATCTTGATAGTGCATTGGCTACCACATTATCCTTGCCCTTCTTGTACTTGATGACGTAAGGGAAGATTTCTATAAACTCCATCCACCTAGCATGTCTTTTCTTGAGATTGGTTTGCCCTCTGAGGTGTTTGAGAGTCTCGTGATCAGTGTGGATCACAAACTCCTTGGACAAAAAGTAATGTTGCCAAGTTTCCAAGGCTCGGACTAGGGCATAGAGCTCCTTGTCGTAGGTGGGATAATTCAGTGAGGCCCCACCTAAATTTTCACTAAAATATGCCACTGGCCTTCCTCCTTGGGTTAGTACTGCTCCTATGCCTATTCCAACGGCATCACACTCCACTTCGAACGTTTTGTTGAAGTCGGGCAGGACTAGTATTGGTGCATGCGTGAGGCTGTCCTTCAAGGCCTGAAATGCCTTCTCTTGAGCATCTCCCCAGCTGAATCCCACATTCTTCTTCACTACTGCCGTCAATGGTGAGGCAATGCTGCTGAAGTTGGGCACGAATCTTCTGTAGAAGCTGGCCACGCCATGGAAGCTTCTCACTTGGCTGATGTTGCTCGGTGTTGGCCATTCCTGTATGGCTCGAATATTTTATTCTTCAACCTGTAAGTCCCGTGAACTTACAACAAAACCTAAGAAAAACAAGCCTGTAAGTACAAAAGGTGCATTTCTTGAGATTGGAATAAAGCTCTTCTTGTTGAAGGGTTTTAAGCACCATCTCAAGATGTGTAAGGTGTTCCTGTAGGCACTTACTGTAGACTAGTATATCACCAAAATAAACCACTACGAACATATTGATGTACGCCCTAAGAACTTGGTTCATAAAACGCATGAAGGTGCTTGGGGCGTTAGTCAAGCCAGATGGCATGACTTTCCACTCGTAGAGCCCTTGCTTTGTCTTGAAAGCAGTCTTCCACTCATCACCCTCTTTCATTCTGACCTAGTGGTATACACTCTTGAGGTCTATCTTGGAGAAGACCGTGGCTCCACTCAGTTCATCTAGCATGTCGTCCAGCCATGGTATAGGATGCCGGTACTTGACTGTGATGTTGTTGATTGCTCGGCAGTCTACGCACATTCTCCACGTCCCATCTGATACAAGCCTTGATTCAAGGATGTATGCGCGTGGGCTGTTTGGAGAAGTTTAGGTGAGAAACTCGACCTTAGACTTCTTGGATAGGGGGTTTTGGGTTGGTATTCGGTGGAAAGGTGAAGTGAACCACACAAGGGGTGATGAACCTCGTGATAAATCACAAACTTAGAGCTAGGAGGGCTGGTCTCAACTAGATTCTAAGCGCACAAGATTCTTGAGAGAAAACTTGTTGGGGAAAAAGTTCTATCTTTATTAATATCAAAAAGGTTGTCGAACTACAATGCTGGAAGGAGCCTTATTAATATGCTCGACAGCTTGACCTTCTAGGGTCGACCCAAATAAGAAAAGGAAAACTTACAAAAATGCACAAAGGAAAAGATACAAAAGTGTATAATCGAAAAAAGACCTATTCCTAAAATGTCTTTGACTCAATAAAAGTAAATATTCTAGATCCTACCATGCAAAACAGAAAGAGGCATATATTCGAATTGAAACTTACCTTAACTTACCTCATGGCCAAGAAATGGAAGGTGGCCGTCCTTGTGGCATGCACGCGCCTTGCTCCTGTCTTGACTTTAGGGTCTTTGGACATCAGGTCGTACATCCAGCCAGGAGACCAGACTGGCCGACAAGGAAGCTTGCCCGAGACAGCCGGACCATCTGGCACGCCTGCCGGCCCAAGCAGTATTGCCGGACCTTCGACCACAAGGACTAGAGCAACCAGCATTGCCGGCGGAGAGGCCCAAGCTTCCGGCACACTTGGTGGCGACATGGATGACACCACCGGTCCCTCTGGTGATGCCGCCAACTCCGGGATCAACTTGGCCGATCCTGAAGGCATTCCGGCCAGTACCTCGCACAGTCCAGCCGGTAAAGCCGATCCAGCCGAGTACACGCGCATTTCCACTTCTACACAAGAGAACTCGGACCAAATGAGCTACCAGCTCCAGGACATGCACTTAGAGGAAGTCTCTACACCAGTGGTACCTCAAGGAGCAATGACAAGAAGCAGATCAAGGGCACTCTTCCACAAATTCAGCTTATGGGTCGACAAGCTTCAAGAGGAAGATCGACTAAGGACAATGGGCCAAAAGTGCAAGGAAGAGTCCAATGGCTTCTCAACAACACAAGAGGCATCAGAGACTTGGGATTTAGTGGCAAGAGAGGTCAGGGCCCAAAGATTTTTAACCCTACTCCAAGTCGAAGACTAGGAGCAAGGTGTGTGCATGCCACAAGGACGGCCACCTTCAATTTCTTGGCCATGAGGTAAGTTAAGGTAAGTTTCAATTCGAATATATGCCTCTTTATGTTTTGCAGGGTAGGATCTAGAATATTTACTCTATTGAGTCAAAGACATTTTAGGAATAGGTCCTTTTTCGATTATACACTTTTGTATCTTTTCCTTTGTGCACTTTTGTATCTTTTCCTTTGTGCACTTTTGTAAGTTTTCCTTTTCTTATTTGGGTCGACCCTAGAAGGTCAAGCTGTCGAGCATATTAATAAGGCTCTTTCCAGCATTGTAGTTCGACAATCTTTTTGATATTAATAAAGATAGAACTTTTTCCCCAACAAGTTTTCTCTCAAGAATCTTGTGCGCTTAGAATCTAGTTGAGACCAGCCCTCCTAGCTCTAAGTATGTGATTTATCACGAGGTTCATCACCTCTCGTGTGGTTCACTTCACCCTTCCATCTTTTACCAACCAGAAAACCCCCATCCAGAAGCCTAAGGTTGAGTTTCTCACCTAATCTTCTACAAACAGCCCACGCGCATACATCCTTGAGTCAAGGCTTGTATCATTTTGGTATCAGAGCTTAAAGCTCCTAAACCAGGTTGTTTCTATCCTTTTGCTTGTTTTGTTTTTAGTTCTTGCATTAGTTTAAATCGCATTCAAGAAAAATAAAAAAAAATAACATCAAACTTCAAACCGAGTGCATCTAGCCTTCTACGTGTATCACTAGGGTTTAGATTCACTTTTGCATTGCCATTCACGTTTTCCTTTTTGTTTAAATCATATTTCCTTTATTTTTAAGAAGAAAAGAAAAAGAAAATAGAAAGAATACTAAAAGAATTCGAATTGGACAGCTAGCACAAGTTGTCAAGAAAGTTTCCTTTTTCTCAAATCTTCATATCTTTGAATTTCTAATTTTCAGATTTTTTCCTTTTTGCAAAATTTTCGAATCCTTATAAAAAGAAAACCCTCCTAATAATTTAGGAACATCCTAACTTGTCTTCTTTCTTTGTAGCACACAATGGCAGAAGAAAATAGAGAAGCAACCGAAGCCATGATGGCCATGTTCACCACACTCCAAACAAAACTCGCATCCATAGGCGAGAGGTTGGAGCGTGTGGAAAGACCGGTGAGATTCCAGGCCATAAGGCACGTGAGAGCTGAGCAAGACCGTCCTGAGGGTCCTGAGCACCTTAGGACATGGCACGAACAGGAGGAACCCCAGCCAGATGGAGAGGAGGACACACAACCTCATAACTATCACCATAGGCCGAGAGGACGTCCACGGCAACCAGAGGCAGAAGATGATGGCTTTGAGCCATATGGTCTTCACCAGAGACCAAGAATGCCTCCTAGACATCATGAGGATGGAGATGAACACACCTACAACCGGGTAAACCATCCTGATGTTAAGCTAACTCCTCCTAGTTTTGCAAGAAAAGTAGACCCCGAGGTTTACCTAGATTGGGAAAAAAGAATAGATCATATCTTTGATCACTACAACCAACCAGGACCTAGGAGAGTCTCAATGGCAGTAGCACAACTCACGGAAAATGCCCTCATCTGGTGGGATCGTGAGGTATCTGACAGAAGGAGGAAGAGAATGAGGCCCGTAGACTCATGGGTCGACATGAAAGACCTCATGCGACAAATGTTTGTTCCACCTTACTTTCTTAGAGATTTGCAACGTTGTTTTCGTACTCTTAAGCAGGGTACCAGATCAGTAGAGGAGTACTATGAAGAGTTCGAGAAGCTAAGGAACAGATTGGAGCTCAATGATGATGAAGAAGCATTGATGGCACAATTCTTGGATGGACTCCAAGAAAGAATCAGCCGCAAAGTGGAGAGGCAAATCTACAATGACTTCAAAGACTTGTTCCACCTATCTGTCCAGGCTGAGCAGCACATCAAACGTAAGAGCCAAGACATCCGCAGCAAGCCTAAGACACCTTGGGCATCAAGCAACATTCCCAAGCCTGTAGACAAAGGCAAGAGCATAGAGATCGAGTCAAGGTTCAAGAGCAAGCCTCCTAAACCCAACCGTGACCAGAGAGAGCCTGGTAAGTCTTCTAACCCTCAAAGATCACGTGACATCACTTGTTTCAAGTGTAGGGGTCGTGGACACATCTCAAGGGAGTGCCCAAAGAACCGGGTCATGCTGATGACGGAGGCTGGAGAATATGAGTCCCAAGATGAAGAGGACTATGAACCAGAAGAGGAATATGGTCGTACTATTAACCAGATGAGGAGGACTATGAACAAGATGAGGAGGACATCAGGTCGTACATCCAGCCAGGAGACCAGACTGGCTGACCAGGAAGCTTGCCCGAGACAGCTGGGCCATTTGGCATGTCTGCCGGACCAAGCAGTACCACAGGACCCTCGACCAATAGGACCAGACCGGTCAGCATTGCCGGCGGAGAGGCCCAAGCTTCCGGCACACTTGGTGGCCACGTGGGTGACACCGCCGGTCCCCTTAGTGATGCCACCAACTCCGGGATCAACTTGGCCGGTCCTGAATGCATTCCGGCCAGTACCTCGTAAATTCCAGCCGGTACAGCCGATCCAGCCAAGTACACGCGCATTTCCACTTCTACACAAGAAGACTCAGACCAGATGAGCTACAAGCTCCAGGACATGCGCCTAGAGGATGTCTCTACACCAGTGGTACCTCAAGGAGCAATGACAAGAAGCAGATCAAGGGCACTCTTCCACAAATTCAGCTTATGGGTCGACAAGCTCCTAGAGTAAGATCAACTAAGGACAATGGGTCAGAAGTGCAAGGAAGAGTCCAATGCCTTCTCAACAACACAAGGAACATCAGAGACTTGGGCTTTAGTGGCAAGAGAGGTCAGGGCCCAAAGATTCCTAACCCTACTCCAAGTCGAAGACTAGGAGCAAGGCGCGTGCATGCCACAAGGACGACCACCTTCCATTTTTTGGCCGTGAGGTATGTAAGGTAAGTTTTCAATAAGAATATTTGCCTCTTCTTTTTTTGCAGGGTAGGATCTAGAATATTTACATTTATTGAGTCAAGAACATTTTAGGAATAGGTCCTTTTTCGGTTATACACTTTTGTATTTTTTCCTTTTGTGCACTTTTGTAAACTTTCCTTTTTCTTATTTGAGTCGACCCTAGTAGGTCAAGCTGTCGAGCATATTAATAAGGCTCCTTCCAGAATTGTAGTTCGACAACCTTTTTGATTATTAATAAAGTAGAACTTTTTCCCTACGAGCTGTCTCTCAAGAGAGACTTGTGCGCTTAGAACCTAGTTGAGACCAGCCCTCCTTCCTCTAAGTTTGTGATTTATCACGAGGTTCATCACCCCTCGTGTGGTTCACCTCACCCTTCCATCGTTTACCAACTAGAAAACCCCTATCCAGAAGCCTAAGGTTGAGTTTCTCACCTAATCTTCTACAAACAGCCCACGCGCATACATCCTTGAATCAAGGCTTGTATCATTTTGGTATCAGAGCTTAAAGCTCCTAAACCAGGTTGTTTGTATCCTTTTGCTTGTTTTGTTTTGTGTTCTTGCATTAGTTTAAGTCGCATTCAAGAAAAAATCAAAAAAATAACCTCAAACTCCAAACCGAGTGCATCTAGCCTCCTATGTGTATCACTAGGGTTTAGATTCACTTTTTGCATTGCATACACGTTTTCCTTTTTGTTTAAGTCATATTTCCATTAGTTTTAAGTTAAATTAAAAAGAAAACAAAAAGAAAAGAAAAGAAAATAGGAAAATACACAAAAGAATTCGAATTGGACAGCTAGCACAAGTTGTCTAGGAAGTTTCCTTTTTTTCGAATTTCCTTTCCTTAGGATTTTCCTTTTGCATTTTTTTCAAATCCCATATAAAAAGAAACTCTCCTAATAATTTAGGAGCACCCTAATTATCTTCTTTCTTTGTAGCACACCATGGGAGAAGAGAATAGAGACGCAGCTGAAGCCATGATGGCCATGTTCACCACACTCCAAACACAACTCGCATCCATAGGCGAGAGGTTGGAGCGCGTGGAGAGACCAGTAAGATTCCAGGCCATAAGGCACGTGAGAGCTGAGCCAGATCGTCCTGAGGGTCCTGAGTACCTTAGGACACGGCACGAACAGGAGGAACCCCAGCCAGATGGAGATGAGGACACGCAACCTCATAACTATCACCACAGGCCGAGAGGACCTCCACGGCAACCAGAGGCAGAAGATGATGGCTTTGAGCCGTATGGTCTTCACCAGAGACCAAGAATGCCTCCTATACGTCATGAGGATGGGGATGAACACACCTATAACCGGGTAATTCATCCTGATGTTAAACTAACTCCTCCAACTTTTGCAGGAAAAGTAGACCCCGAGGGTTACCTAGATTGGGAGAAGCGAATGGATCATATCTTTGATCACTACAACCAACCAGGACCTAGGAGAGTCTCAATGGCAGTAGCACAACTCACGGACAATGCCCTCATCTGGTGGGATCGTGAGGTATCTGACAGAAGGAGGAAAAGAATGAGGCCCGTAGACTCATGGGTCGACATGAAAGACCTCATGCGACAAAGGTATGTTCCACCTTACTTTCATAGGGATTTGCAACGACGTTTTCGTACTCTTAAGCAGGGTACCAGATCAGTAGAGGAGTACTATGAAGAGTTCGAGAAGTTAAGGAACAGATTGGAGCTCAATGATGATGAAGAAGCATTGATGGCGCAATTCTTGGATGGACTCCAAGAAAGGATCAGCTGCAAGGTGGAAAGGCAAATCTACAACAATTTCAAGGACTTGTTCCACCTATCTGTGCAAGCTGAACAGCACATCAAACGTAAGAGCCAAGACATCCGCAGCAAGCCTAAGACACCTTGGGCACCAAGCAACATGCCTAAGACAGTGGACAAAGGCAAAAGCGTAGAGATCGAGTCATGGTTCAAGAGCAAGCCTCCTGAACCCACCCGTGACCAGAGAGAGCCTGGTAAGTCTTCTAACCCTCAAAGATCACGTGACATAACTTGTTTCAAGTGCAGGGGACGTGGACACATCTCAAGGGAGTGCCCAAACAACCGAGTCATGCTGATTACGGAGGCAGGAGAATATGAGTCCCAAGATGAAGAGGACTATGAGCCAGAAGGAGAATATGGTGACATTGAGTACCCTGATGTGGGGTGAAGTGCTGGTCACTCCACAGCCGGCAAAGGAAAGGTATGTAACCTCATCATAGATGGTGGTTCTTGCACTCAGGTGCAATGGTGGATCTTCTGCTAGGAAGACCATGGCAGTTTGACAAAGAGACCAGGCATGATGGCCGAACCAATCTCTACACCTTCGTGCATGACAAGAGAAAGGTCAGCCTAGCTCCTCTTACACCTGCCCAAGTACATGAGCTACAACTCCAAATGAGTAAGGAAAAGAAACTTGTCAAGTCTAACTTTCTTATTCAACCTAGTCATGTCCGGAGAGCTTTAGCCTCAAGGACTTAATGTTACTAATGGTTTTCAAGGAAGTGTTGAGTATAGAACAGGGACAGGTAGAGCTACCTCATGAAGTAGCAACACTCCTCAACAAATTCCAGGATGTATTTCCAGAGGAGATTCCAGCAGGCTTGCCTCCTTTACGTGGCATAGAACACCAGATTGATCTAGTGCCCGGAGCAGCCCTGCCCAACCGGCCAGCCTACCGGATGAGTCCAGAGGAGTCCAAGGAGCTTGAGAAGCAAGTCAAGGAGCTCCTGGAGAAAGGATATGTTCGAGAGAGCCTCAGTCCATGTGCTGTACCAGTGCTACTAGTGCCCAAGAAGGATGGGACTTGGCGCATGTGCGTGGACTGCCGAGCAATCAACAACATCACAGTCAAGTATAGGCATCCAATACCACGACTGGATGATATGCTAGATGAGCTGAGTGGAGCCACGGTCTTCTCCAAGATAGACCTCAAAAGTGGATACCACCAGGTAAGAATGAAGGAAGGTGATGAGTGGAAGACTGCTTTCAAGACAAAGCAAGGGCTCTACGAGTGGACAGTCATGCCATTCGGCTTGACTAATGCCCCAAGCACCTTCATGCGCCTTATGAACCAAGTTCTTAGGGCGTACATCAGTAAGTTTGTAGTAGTTTACTTTGATGACATACTAGTTTATAGTAAGTGCCTACGGGAACACCTCACACATCTTGAGATGGTACTTAAAACCCTTCGACAAGAAGAGCTTTATGCCAATCTCAAGAAGTGCACCTTTTGTACTGATAAGCTTGTCTTTTTAGGTTTTGTTGTGAGTTCACAGGGCCTACAGGTTGATGAAGAGAAGATTCGAGCCATACAAGAATGGCCAACACCAGGAAACATCAGCCAAGTAAGGAGCTTCCACGGACTGGCCAGCTTCTATAGGAGATTCGTGCCCAACTTCAGCAGTATTGCCTCACCACTGATGGCAGTAGTGAAGAAGAACGTGGGATTCAGCTGGGGAGAAGCTCAGGAGAAGGCATTCCAGGCCTTGAAGGACAGCCTTACACACGCACCAGTGCTAGTCCTTCCCGACTTCAACAAGACGTTTGAAGTGGAGTGTGATTCCTCTGGAATAGGCATAGGAGCAGTGCTAACCCAAGGAGGGAGACCAGTGGCATACTTCAGTGAGAAGCTAGGTGGTGCCTCACTGAACTACCCCACTTATGACAAGGAGCTTTATGCCCTTGTCCGAGCATTGGAGACTTGGCAGCATTACTTGCTGTCCAAGGAGTTTGTGATCCACACTGATCATGAGACTCTCAAACACCTCAGAGGGCAAACCAATCTCAAGAGGAGACATGCCAGGTGGATGGAGTTCATAGAGACCTTCCCGTACATCATCAAGTACAAGAAGGGCAAATACAATGTGGTAGCCGATGCACTATCAAGGAGGTTTGCCTTGATATCAACCATGGAGGCAAAGGTCCTAGGATTCGAGCACATCAAGGATCTATACAAGGATGATCCTGACCTTGCTGAGAGCTACAAGGAGTGTAGCACAGGGAGTCATGGCAAATTCTACATCCATGAGGGATTCTTGTTCCGAGAAAGAAGGATGTGCATACCACAGGGATCACTAAGGGAGCTTATCATCCGAGAAGCTCATGGAGGAGGACTCATGGGCCACTTTGGTGTCTACAAGACTCTAGCAGTGGTCAAGGAGCACTTCTACTGGCCACACATCAAGAGGACAGTAGAAGCACATTGTGCAAGATGCATTACTTGCAAGAAGGCAAAGTACCGAGTGCAACCTCACGGGTTGTATCTCCCACTGCCCATACCAACACATCCATGGGTGGACATCTCGATGGATTTTGTTCTAGGTCTGCCCAAGATCAACCACAAAGATGCAATCTTTGTAGTGGTGGACAGATTCTCCAAGATGGCACACTTCATCCCATGTGCCAATGTCAATGATGCCACACAAACAGCTGAGCTGTTCTTCAGGGAGATAGTACGGCTTCATGGAGTGCCAAGGACCATCGTATCAGACAGGGACACCAAGTTCCTCAGCCATTTCTGGAGGACCCTTTGGAGGAAGCTAGGCACGAAGCTACTCTTCTCTACCACCTGTCATCCTCAAACCGATGGCCAAACTGAAGTTGTCAACAGGACACTATCAACTCTTCTCAGGACTACACTAGGAAGAACCTCAAGACTTGGGTGGAGTGCCTACCATTCATAGAGTTCGCTTACAACCAAGCCGTGTACTCAGCAACCAAGAAGACACCATTTGAAGTAGTATACAGCTTCAACCCTCTCAACCCATTGGAGCAAACGCCACTGCCACCAGCAGAGATGACCAACCTCAACGGAGCATCCAAGGCAGAGTTCATAAGGAAGTTACACCAGAAGGTAACAGAAAACTTGGAGAAGAGGACCGGGCAGTACGTGACTCATGCCAACAAGGGAAGAAAGGAGGTGATCTTTCAACCAGGCGATTGGGTGTGGCTACACCTACGGCAGGAGAGGTTCCCAAACCTAAGGAGTTCTAAGCTAGCACCAAGAGGAGATGGACCATTCAGAGTGCTCGAGAGGATCAACAACAACGCCTACCGGATTGAGCTACCAGGTGAGTTTAATGTGTCCAATACGTTTAATGTTACTGACTTTGCCCCTTTCCATGCAGATGAACCAGTTTTGAGGACAAAACCTACTGAAGAGGGAGGGAATGATGAGGACATCAGGTCGTACATCCAGCCAGGAGACCAGACTGGCTGACCAGGAAGCTTGCCCGAGACAGCTGGGCCATTTGGCATGTCTGCCGGACCAAGCAGTACCACAGGACCCTCGACCAATAGGACCAGACCGGTCAGCATTGCCGGCGGAGAGGCCCAAGCTTCCGGCACACTTGGTGGCGACATGGATGACACCACCGGTCCCTCTGGTGATGCCGCCAACTCCGGGATCAACTTGGCCGATCCTGAAGGCATTCCGGCCAGTACCTCGCACAGTCCAGCCGGTAAAGCCGATCCAGCCGAGTACACGCGCATTTCCACTTCTACACAAGAGAACTCGGACCAAATGAGCTACCAGCTCCAGGACATGCACTTAGAGGAAGTATCTACACCAGTGATACCTCCAGGAGCAATGACAAGAAGCAGATCAAGAGCACTCTTCCACAAATTCAGCTTATGGGTCGATAAGCTTCTAGAGGAAGAGCAGCTAAGGACAATGGGCCAGAAGAGCAAATTAGAGTCCAAAGGCTTCTCAACAACACAAGGAACATCAGAGACTTGGGCTTTAGTGGCAAGAGAGGTCAGGGCCCAAAGATATTTAACCCTACTCCAAGTCGAAGACTAGGAACAAGGCGCGTGCATGCCACAAGGACGGCCACCTTCCATTTCTTGGCCGTGAGGTGAGTTAAGGTAAGTTTACATTCGAATATATGCCTCTTTCTGTTTTGCAGGGTAGGATCTAGTTGCTTTACATTTTTGAGTCAAGAACATTTTAGGAATAGGTCCTTTTTTGGTTATACACTTTTGTATTTTTTCCTTTTGTCCACTTTTGTAAACTTTCCTTTTTCTTATTTGAGTCGACCCTAGAAGGTCAAGCTGTCGAGCATATTAATAAGGCTCCTTCCAGCATTGTAGTTCAACAACCTTTTGATTATTAATAAAGTAGAACTTTTTCCCTACGAGCTTTCTCTCAAGAGAGACTTGTGCGCTTAGAACCTAGTTGAGACCAGCCCTCCTAGCTCTAAGTTTGTGATTTATCACGAGGTTCATCACCCCTCGTGTGGTTCACCTCACCCTTCCATCGTTTACCAACCAGAAAACCCCTATCCAGAAGCCTAAGGTTGAGTTTCTCACCTAATCTTCTACAACCAGCCCACGCGCATACATCCTTGAATCAAGGCTTGTATCACCCAAGCTTCCAGCACACTTGGTGGCGATGTGGATGACACCGCCGGTCCCTTTGGAGATGCCGCCAACTCTGGGATCAACTTGGCCGGTCCTGAAGGCATTCTGGCCCGTACCTCGCACAGTCCAGCCGGTACAGCCGATCCAGCCGAGTACACGCGCATTTCCACTTCTACACAAGAGGACTCGGACCAAATGAGCTACCAGCTCCAGGACATGCACTTAGAGGAAGTCTCTACACCAGTGGTACCTCAAGGAGCAATGACAAGAAGCAGATCAAGGGCACTCCTCCACAAATTCAGCTTATGGGTCGACAAGCTCCTAGAGGAAGATCGACAAAGGACAATGGGCCAAAAGTGCAAGGAAGAGTCCAATGGCTTCTCAACAACACAAGAGACATCAGAGACTTGGGCTTTAGTGGCAAGAGAGGTCAGGACCCAAAGATTTTTAACCCTACTCCAAGTCGAACACTAGGAGCAAGGCGCGTGCATGCCACAAGGACGACCACCTTCCATTTCTTGGCCATGAGGTAAGTTAAGGTAAGTTTCAATTCGAATATATGCCTCTTTCTGTTTTGTAGGGTAGGATCGAGAATATTTACTTTATTGAGTCAAAGACATTTTAGGAATAGGTCTTTTTTCGATTATACACTTTTGTATCTTTTCCTTTGTGCACTTTTGTAAGTTTTCCTTTTCTTATTTGGGTCGACCCTAGAAGGTCAAGCTGTCGAGCATATTAATAAGGCTCCTTCCAGCATTGTAGTTCGACAACCTTTTTGATATTAGTAAAGATAGAACTTTTTCCCCAACAAGTTTTCTCTCAAGAATCTTGTGCGCTTAGAATCTAGTTGAGACCAGTCCTCCTAGCTCTAAGTTTGTGATTTATCACGAGGTTCATCACCCCTCATGTGGTTCACTTCACCCTTCCATCTTTTACCAACCAGAAAACCCCCATCCAGAAGCCTAAGGTTGAGTTTCTCACCTAATCTTCTACAAACAGCCCACGCGCATCCAAGCCTTGAATCGAGGCTTGTATCACATCCCCTCCCTCTTCAGTAGGTTTTGTCCTCAAAACTGGTTCATCTGCATGGAAAGGGCTAAGTCAGTAACATTGAACGTATTGGACACATTAAACTCACATGGGAGCTCGATCCGGTAGGCGTTGTTGTTGATCCTCTCGAGCACTCTGAATGGTCCATCTCCTCTTGGTGCTAGCTTAGAACTCCTTAGGTTTGGGAACCTCTCCTGCCGTAGGTGTAGCCACACCCAATCGCCTGGTTGAAAGATCACCTCCCTTCTTCCTTTATTGGCATGAGTCACGTACTGTCCGGTCCTCTTCTCCAAGTTTTCTGCTACCTTCTGGTGTAATCTCCTTATGAACTCTGCCTTGGATGCTCCATTGAGGTTGGTCATCTCAGCTGGTGGTAGTGGTGTTTGCTCCAATGGGGTGAGAGGGTTGAAGCCGTATACTACTTCAAATGGGGTCTTCTTGGTTGCTGAGTGCACAGCTCGGTTGTAAGCGAACTCTATGAATGGCAGACACTCCACCCAAGTCTTTAGGTTCTTCCCTAGTGTAGTTCTGAGAAGGAGTTGATAGTGTCCTGTTGACAACTTCAGATTGGCCATCGGTTTGAGGATGGCAGGTGGTAGAGAAGAGTAGCTGCGTGCCTAGCTTTCTCCAAAGGGTCCTCCAGAAGGGGCTGAGGAACTTGGTGTCCCTGTCTGATACGATGGTCCTTGGCCTTCCATGAAGCCGTACTATCTCCCTGAAGAACAGCTCAGCTGTTTGAGTGGCATCATTGACATTGGCACATGGAATGAAGTGTGCCATCTTGGAGAATCTGTCCACCATTACAAAGATTGCATCTTTGTGGTTGATCTTGGGCAGACCTAGAACAATGTCCATTGAGATGTCCACCCATGGATGTGTAGGTATGGGCAGTGGGAGATACAACCCGTGAGGTTGCACTCGGGACTTTGCCTTCTTGCAAGTGATGCATCTTGCACAATGAGCTTCTACTGTCCTCTTGATGTGTGGCCAGTAGAAGTGCTCCTTGACCACTGCTAGAGTCTTGTAGACACCAAAGTGGCCCATGAGTCCTCCTCCATGAGCTTCTCGGATGATAAGCCCCCTTAATGATCCTTGTGGTATGCACAGCCTTCTTTCTCGGAACAAGAATCCCTCATGGATGTAGAACATGCCATGACTCTCTGTGCCACACTCCTTGTGGCTCTCCGCAAAGTCAGGATCATCCTTGTATAGGTCCTTGATGTGCTCGAACCCTAGGACCTTTGCCTCCATGGTGGATATCAAGGCAAACCTCCTTGATAGTTCATCGGCTACCACATTATCTTTGCCCTTCTTGTACTTGATGACGTATGGGAAGGTCTCTATGAACTCCATCCACCTGGCATGTCTCCTCTTGAGATTGGTTTGCCCTCTGAGGTGTTTGAGAGTCTCATGATCAGTGTGGATCACAAACTCCTTGGACAGCAAGTTACGCTGCCAAGTCTCCAATGCTCTGACAAGGGCATAAAGCTCCTTGTCATAAGTGGGGTAGTTCATTGAGGCACCACCTAGCTTCTCACTGAAGTATGCCACTGGTCTCCCTTCTTGGGTTAGCACTGCTCCTATGCCTATTCCAGAGGCATCACACTCCACTTCAAATGTCTTGTTGAAGTTTGGCAGGACTAGCACTGGTGCATGTGTAAGGCTGTCCTTCAAGGCCTGGAAAGCCTTCTCCTGAGCTTCTCCCCAGCTGAATCCCACGTTCTTCTTCACTACTGCCGTCAATGGTGAGGAAATACTGCTGAAGTTGGGCACGAATCTCTTATAGAAGCTAGCCAGTCTGTGTAAACTCCTTACTTGGCTGATGTTGCCTGGTGTTGGCCATTCTTGTATGGCTCGAATTTTCTCTTCATCAACATGAAGGCCCTGTGAACTTACAACAAAACCTAAAAAGACAAGTTTATCAGTACAAAAGATGCACTTCTTGAGATTGGCATAAAGCTTTTCTTGTCGAAGGGTTTTAAGTACAATCTCAAGATGTGTGAGGTGTTCTCGTAGGCACTTACTATAAACTAGTATGTCATCAAAGTAAACTACTACAAACTTACTGATGTACGCCCTAAGAACTTGGTTCATAAGGCGCATGAAGGTGCTTGGGGCATTAGTCAAGCCAAATGGCATGACTGTCCACTCGTAGAGCCCTTGCTTTGTCCTGAAAGCAGTCTTCCATTCATCACCTTCTTTCATCCTGACCTGGTGGTATCCAATCTTGAGGTCTATCTTGGAGAAGACCGCAGCTCCACTCAGCCCATCTAGCATGTCATCCAGCCGTGGTATTGGATGCCGGTACTTGACAGTGATGTTGTTGATTGCTCGGCACTCCACGCACCTTCGCCAAGTCCCATCTTTCTTGGGCACTAGTAGCACTGGTACGGCACATGGACTGAGGCTCTCTCGAACATATCCTTTCTCCAGGAGCTCCTTGACTTGCTTCTCAAGCTCCTTGGACTCCTCTGGACTCATCTGGTAGGCTGGCCGGTTGGGCAGGACTGCTCCGGGCACTAGATCAATCTGGTGTTCTATGCCACGTAAAGGAGGCAAGCCTGCTGGTATCTCCTCTAGAAATACATCCTGGAACTTGTTGAGGAGAGTTCCTACTTCAGGAGGTAGCTCTACCTGTTCTTTTTCTACATTCAACACTTCTTTGAAAACCATTAGTAACATTAAATCCTTCGAGGCTAAAGCTCTCCGGACATGGCTTGGTTGAATAAGAAAATTAGAATTGGTAAGTTTCTTTTCCTTACTCCTTTGGAGTTGTAGCTCATGTACCTGGGCAGGTGTAAGAGGAGCCAAGCTCACCTTTCTTTTGTCATGCACAAAAGTGTAGAGATTAGTTCGGCCATCATGCCTGGTCTCTTTGTCAAACTGCCATGGTCTTCCTAGCAGAAGATGGCAAGCTTGCATGGGCACCATGTCGCACACGACTTGGTCTTAGTACTTGCCCACACTAAATGGCACAATGACTTGCTCATGGATCTTGAGCTCCACTTTGTCATCCAGCCATCTCAGTCTATATGGTCGAGGATGCCTTGTCTTCTCTAGACCTAGCTTATCAACCATATATGCACTAGCAACGTTAGTGCAAGAACCACCATCTATGATGAGGTTACATACCTTGCCCTTGATGGTGGAACGGCTGTGGAAGATGTTCTCCCTTTGGATGGTCTCTCAAGGATCCACCATTGCACTGATGATGCGTCTAGTGACCAGCACTTCCCCCACATCAGGGTACTCAATGTCACCATACTCCTCTTCTGGTTCATAGTCCTCTTCACCTTGGGACTCATATTCTCCAGCCTCCGTAATCAACATGTCCCGGGTTGTTTGGGCACTCTCTTGAGATGTGTCCACAACCCCTGCACTTGAAACAAGTGATGTCACGTGATCTTTGAGGGTTAGAAGGCTTGCTCTTGAACCTTGACTCGATCTCTATGCTCCTGCCTATGTCTACGGGCTTGGGCATGTTGCTTGATGCCCAAGGTGTCTTAGGCTTGCTGCGGATGTCTTGGTTCTTACGTTTGATGTGCTGCTCAGCCTGGACAGATAGGTGGAACAAGTCTTTGAAGTCATTGTAGATTTGCCTTTCCACCTTACGGCTGATTCTTTCTTGGAGTCCATCCAAGAATTGTGCCATCAATGCTTCTTCATCATCATTGAGCTCCAATCTGTTCCTTCGCTTCTCGAACTCTTCATAGTACTCCTCTACTGATCTAGTACCCTGCTTAAGAGTACGAAAACGACGTTGCAAATCTCTATGAAAGTAAGGTGGAACAAACCTTTGTCGCATGAGGTCTTTCATGTCGACCCATGAGTCTATGGGCCTCATTCTCTTCCTCCTTTTGTCAGATACTTCACGATCCTACCAGATGAGGGCATTGTCCGTGAGTTGTGCTACTGCCATTGAGACTCTCCTAGGTCCTGGTTGGTTGTAATGATCAAAATATGATCCATTCTTCTTTCCCAATCTAGGTAAGCCTCGGGGTCTACTTTTCCTGCAAAACTAGGAGGAATTAGCTTAACATCAGGATGATTTACCCGGTTGTAGGTGTGTTCATCTCCATCCTCATGATGTCTAGGAGGCATTCTTGGTCTCTGGTGAAGACCATATCGCTCAAAGCCATCATCTCCTGCCTCTGGTTGCCGTGGAGGTCCTCTTGGCCTATGGTGATAGTTATGAGGTTGTGTGTCCTCATCTCCATCTGGTTGGGGTTCCTCTTGTTTGTGCCGTGTCCTAAGGTGCTCAGGACCCTCAGGACGGTCTTGCTCAGCTCTCACGTGCCTTATGGCCTGGAATCTCACCGGTCTTTCGACGCGCTCCAACCTCTCGCCTATGGATGCGAGTTGTGTTTGGAGTGTGGTGAACATGGCCATCATGGCTTCGGTGGTTTCTCTATTTTCTTCTGCCATTGTGCTACAAAGAAAGAAGACAAGTTATGATACTCCTAAATTATTAGGAGGGTTTTCCTTTATAAGGGGGGGGGGGGGATTCGAAAATGCAAAAAGGAAAAAATCTGAGAATTGGAAATTCAAAGATCTGAAGATTTAAAAAAAAGGAAACTTTCTTGACAACTATTGCTAGCTGTCCAAATCGAATCCCTTAGGTATTTTTCCTATTTTCTTTTTCTTTTCTATTTAATTAGACTTAAAAATAATGGAAATATGATTCAAACAAAAAGGAAAACGTGAATGGCAATGTAAAAGTGAATCTAAACCCTAATGATGCACGTAGAAGGCTAGATGTACTCGGTTTAGAGTTTGATGTTATTTTTTTTATTTTTCTTGAATGCGACTTAAACTAATGCAAGAACTAAAAACAAAATAAGCTAAAGGATAGAAACAACCTGGTTTAGGAGCTTTAAGCTCTGATACTAAAATGATACAAGCCTTGATTCAAGGATGTATGCGCGTGGGCTGTTTGGAGAAGTTTAGGTGAGAAACTCGACCTTAGACTTCTTGGATAGGGGGTTTTGGATTGGTATTCGGTGGAAAGGTGAAGTGAACCACACGAGGGGTGATGAACCTCGTGATAAATCACAAACTTAGAGCTAGGACGGCTGGTCTCAACTAGATTCTAAGCGCACAAGATTCTTGAGAGAAAACTTGTTGGGGAAAAAGTTCTATCTTTATTAATATCAAAAAGGTTGTCGAACTACAATGCTGGAAGGAGCCTTATTAATATGCTCGACAGCTTGACTTTCTAGGGTCGACCCAAATAAGAAAAGGAAAACTTACAAAAGTGCACAAAAGGAAAAGATACAAAAGTGTATAATCGAAAAAGGACCTATTCCTAAAATGTCTTTGACTCAATAAAAGTAAATATTCCAGATCCTACCCTGCAAAACAGAAAGAGGCATATATTCGAATTGAAACTTATCTTAACTTACATCATGGCCAAGAAATGGAAGGTGGCCGTCCTTGTGGCATGCACGCGCCTTGCTCCTAGTCTTCGACTTGGAGTAGGGTTAAGAATCTTTGGGCCCTGACCTCTCTTGCCACTAAAGCCCAAGTCTCTGATGTCCCTTGTGTTGTTGAGAAGCCATTGGACTGTTCCTTGCATTTTTGGCCCATTGTCCTTAGTCGATCTTCCTCTAGGAGCTTGTCGACCCATAAACTGAATTTGTGGAAGAGTGCCCTTGATCTGCTTCTTGTCATTGCTCCTTGAGGTACCACTGGTGTAGATACTTCCTCTAGGTGCATGTCCTGGAGCTGATAGCTCATTTGGTCCCAGTCCTCTTGTGTAGAAGTGGAAATGCGCGTGTACTTGGCTGGATCGGCTGTACCGGCTGGATTGTGCGAGGTACTGGCCGGAATGCCTTCAGGACCGGCCAAGTTGATCCTGGAGTTGGCGGCATCACCAGAGGGACCGGCGGTGTCATCCAAGTCGCCACCAAGTGTGCCGGAAGCTTGGGCCTCTCCGCCGGCAATGCTGATCGCTCTGGTCCTTGTGGTCGAGGGTCTGGCGGTACTGCTTGGGCCGGCAGGCGTACCAGATGGTCCGGCTGTCTTGGGCAAGCTTCCTGGTCGGCCAGTCTGGTCTCCTGGCTGGATGTACGACCTGATGTCCTCATCACCATCCTTCTTGGAGACTACCAGCACTGGTACGACACATGAACTAAGGCTTTCTCAAACATAGCCTTTCTCCAAGAGCTCCTTAACCTGCTTCTCAAGCTCCTTGGACTCCTCTGGACTCATCCGGTAGACTGGCCGATTGGCTAAGGCTGCTCCGGGCACGAGGTTGATCTGGGGCTCTATGCTGCGTAAGGGAGGCAAGCCTGCTGGTATCTTCTCGGGGAATATATCCTGGAACTTGTTGAAGAGGGCTGCTACTTCAGGAGGTAGCTCTACCTGTTCCTTTTCTACAATCAAAACTTCTTTGAAAACCATTAGCAACATTAAGTCCTTTGAGATTAAAGCTCTCCGGACATGACTCGGTTGAATGAGAAAGTTAGATTTAATGAGTTTCTTTTCCTTACTCATTTGTTGTTGTAGCTCGTGTACCTGGGCAGGTGTGAGAGGAGCTAGGCTGACCTTTCTCTTATCGTGCACAAATGTGTAGAGATTGGTTCGCCCATCATGCCTTGTCTCCTTGTCAAACTGCCATGGGCTTCCTAGCAGAAGATGGCCAGCTTGCATAGATACTACATCACAGACTACCTGGTCCTGGTATCTGCCCACACTGAATGGCACAGTTACTTGCTCATGGATCTTGAGCTCCATCTTGTCATCTAGCCATCTCAGTTTATATGGCCGGGGGTGCCTTGTTGTCTCTAGACCTAGCTTATCAACCATATATGCACTAGCCACATTAGTGCAAGAATCACCATCTATGATGAGATTACATACTTTGCCATTGATGGTGCACCGGCTGTGGAAGATATTCTCCCTTTCTATGGTCTCGGAGGGATCTACCATTGCAGTGAGGATGCGTCTAGTGACCTGCACTTCCCCCACATCAGGGTTCTCAATGTCACCGTATTCTCCTTCTGGTTTAAAGTCCTCTTCATCTTGAGACTCATACTCTCCAGCTTCCGTGATAAGCATCACTCAGTTGTTTGGGCACTCCCTTGAGAGGTGACCGCGACCCCTACACTTAAAACAAGTGATATCACGTGATCTCTGAGGGTTAGAAGACTTACTAGGCTCTCTCTGGTCACGGGTTTGTTCAGGAGGCTTGCTCTTGAACCGTGATTCGTCCTCTATACTCTTGCCCTTGTCTACGGGCTTGGTGCCAATGCTTGGTGTCCAAGGCGTCTTAGGCTTGCTGCGTAGGTCTTGGCTCTTACGCCTGATATGCTGCGCAGCCTGGACAGAGAGGTGGAACAAGTCCTTGAAATCATTGTATATCTGTCTCTCCACCTTTCGGCTGATCCTCTCTTGCAACCCATCCAAGAATTGAGCCATCAATGCTTCCTCATCGTCATTGAGCTCTAGCCTGTTCCTTAACCTTTAATTCAAACTCCTTGTACTACTCCTCTACTGATCTTGTGCCCTGTTTAAGAGTACGAAAACGTTGTTGCACCCTATGGAAATAAGGTGGGACAAACCTTTGCCTCATGAGGTCCTTCATGTCGATCCATGAGTCTACGGGCCTCAATCTTCTTCTCCTATGGTTAGAAGCCTCATGATCCCACCAGACGAGGGCATTATCCATGAGTTGTGCTATTGCCATGGAGACTCTCCTAGGGCCTGGCTGGTTGTAATGGTCGAAGATATGATCCATCCTCCTTTCTCAATCTAGATAGGCATCGGGGTCTACTTTTCCTACAAAACTAAGAGGTGTTAGCTTGACATCATGACTGTTTACCCGATTGTAGGCGTAGTCATCTCCATCCTCATGATGTCTGGGGGGCATCCTTGGTCTCTACTGATGACCATAGGGCTCTTAGGCATTGCCCTCTGCTTCTGGTAGCCGTGGAGGTTCTCTCGGCCTAGCATGATAGCCATGAGGCTGTGCGTCCTCATCTCCATCCGACTGGGGCTCCTCCTGTTCGGGCCGTGTCCTAGGGTAATCAGGACCTTCAGCAGGATCTTGGTCAGTCCTCACGTGCCTTATGGCCTGGAATCTCACTGGCCTTTCCACACGCTCCAGCCTCTCGCCGATTGATGCAAGTTGAGTTTGGACGGTGGTGAACATAGCCATCATGGCCTCGGTTGCATCTTGGTTTCCTTCAGCCATCGTGTGCTACAAGAAAAAAAACAAGTTAATTTGCTCCTAAGAATTTATTAGGAGAGTTTTCTTTTATAGTAGAAGATGCAAATAGAAAAGGAAAATTTTAAAAAAGAAAATGTTCTACAATTAATGTTCAAATCCTAGTAATTAATACAAATCTTCTAGATTTTCTTTTGGCCAAATTTTCTTGATTTTCTTTTCTTTTTTTTGTTGTTTTTGTTTTAACTTAATTAAGGATGAAAAATATACTTTTTAACAAAAGGAAAAACGAAGTTGTAATGCAAAAAATGAATCTAAACCCTAGTGATGCACATAGGAGCTAGATGCACTTGGTTTGAATTTTAGATGTTATTTTTTTGATTTTTTTTAATGAAACTTAAACTGATGCACGAATTGGAAATAAAATTAAAGTAAGGATAGAAACAACCTGGTTTTAGGAGCTTAAGCTCTGATACCAAAATAATACAAGGATTGAATCGAGGCTGTAACACGCGTTGGCTGCTTGGAGAAGATTAGGCGAGAAACCGGCCTTAGGCTTCTGGATGGGGGTTTTCTGGTAGGTATTGGATGGAGAGGTGAAGTGAATCACATGAGAGATGATGAACCTCGTGATAAATCACAACTTAGAAGCTATGAGGATTGGTCTCAACTAGGGTTCTAAGCGCAAGAGCTTTAGGGGAAAACTCTTAGGAAGAAAGTTCTATCTTTATTAATACCAAAAAATTGTCGAACTACAATACTGAGGGAGCCTTATTAATATGCTCGGTAGTTTGACCTTCTAGGGTCAACCCAAATTAGAAAAATAGAAAAGTTACAAAAGTGTACAAAGAAAATTACAAAAATGAAATAATTACAAAAATGAAATATTCGAAAAAGGACAACTACCTAAATTGTTCTTGACTCAAAAATGTAAAACTTCTAATGCCTACCCTGCAAAACAGAAAATGCAAGTATATAATTGAAAACTTACCATTCTTACCTTTCGGCCAAAAAATGGAAGGTGGCCGACCTTGTGGCATGCACACGCCTAGCTCTCAGTCTTCGACTTGGAGTAGGGTTATGAATTGTTGGGCCCTGATCTTTTTTGCCACGAAAACCCAAGTCATTGGAGTCCTTTGCAATGTTGAGAAGCGTTTGGACTCTTCCTTGTACTCTTGGCCCAATGCTACTTGTCGATGATCTTCTAGGAGCTTGTCTACCCACAAACTGAACTTGTGGTAGAGTGCCCTTGTTCTGCTCCTTGTCATGGCTCCTGGTGGCACAACTGGTGTAGAGAGTTCATCCAAGTTCATGCCTTGAAGCTGGTAACTTAGTTAATTCGAGTGTGCTTGTGTAGATGTGGAAATGGTGGTGCAATTGGCTGAACCGGCTGGATTGTGAGAGGAGCTGTCCGAGTTGTCATCGGAACCGGCCAAATTGATTGCTGAGCCGGCGGCTTCACCAGTTGGGCTGGTGGTGTCATCCACGTCGCCTTCAGTTGGGACGGAGGTTTGAGCCTCTCCGGCGAAAATGTTGATCGGCCCGGCCCGGCTGATCATAGGGCCGGCGGTACCGCTTGGACCGGCAGACACGTTAAATGACCCGGCTGTTTCGGGCAAGCATTCTGGTCGGCCATTCTGATCTTCTGGCCGGCCAGACGATCTGATGCCCCCATCAATACATAAACATCTCGATTGTCTTATTCTGTCTTCATCACATACAAGCAACACCTTCTACCAGCCACACTAAACGTTTGACCCAACCATAAAACTTCATCATCACCATTTTGATTACGATTTGTACCTTCATGATCATCACTTTCATCATTAGAATTTTACAAACACTCCAAAATAACATCATCATCCCACACATTTTATCTACTATCAACATCATCATTGTTATCATTCATTTCTTCCCTAGCCATTTCTTTTAAATGGTCTACTAAATTTGGCACCACTTCATCTTCAACTCCAAACCCATCTGCATTCTCAACATTTTCATTTTCTTCCTCACTTTCAAAATTCTCATTATTTTGGTTGTCTTCATATCCATATTATGAAAAAGGGAAACCAAAAAGAGAGAACGAAATCAATAGTCAAGAACTTGTCTAGAGAAGTCCAAAGGTATCACACTTCACAAAGCAAAATGAAAAATTGAAGTATAATCCGAAAATTGAGTTTAAAATTTTCTCTCAATCCTAAATCGGATTACATCAACTGATTATGTGCGGTTTGTGAAATAGATTCTACCGTCGGTGGCATGGCCGATGGAATCTCCGGTGGATTCACTTCTTCTCTTTTCGTTACAGCCTTTCCTCGATGGCGAATCACAATTTTCGTTCTTCATGTCTTGTCTTCACCGCAGAATCATCTTTTCCGTGTAGAACTCACAAAAAATTGTCGGAATTGTCGTCGGATCACCTTCTCTAATTTTGGGATTTCACGCGATGAGATTTGAGATTTTGGGTCTGTTTAATCTTTATTGGTAGCGCATCTTAACATTTGAATAACGTTGATTTATACGGGTTTAATTTTGCTCGGTCAATGAAAACTGTAAGATGTTAATAGAGAGAGACAACGTTAAATGTTGTTTTGGCGCTTTTAGTAAAATACAAAGTGCTTCTGACATTTTTCTCCTAATCTTTTGCCATTTACCAAATTTGCTCTACTAATTATTAGTCTGTTTTACTTTATGAACGAAAAGATGTTAAAATATAAATTTGTTCTGATCATGGCACACGTACTATTTATTTGTTCAAGGGTGAATTGCAAAATAACTCTAAATTTAAGTTCAAATGAGAAATTAATCCTCTTAAATTCCACTTGAAAAAATTAATTTTTTTTCTTTTATATCCCTAAAAATATTTATATTTATAGTTTTTTTCATTACTATATATTTTACGTAATTGAAGAAATTCACATTTGTAAATCAGGTTTCTCGAAAATATGTTTTGCATTTACATTTTTAAAACAAACTTCTCGATAACTATGTTTTGAAAATGTGAAATTTGGTCAATTACAAAACTAACATTTCTGTTTTCAAATCAGATTTATTGATTAATTTGCATAAAACTGTAAATATAAAGCAAACTTCTTAAAAAGTTTATTTTAAAAATGCAAACACTGCTCAATTGCAAAACTAACATTTTTTGCTTTCAAAATAATTTTTTTAAATAAATCTGTGTAAAAACTTAAATATAAAACACATTTCTCGATAAGTTTATTTTGAAAATACGAACTTTGGTTAATTGCAAAACTAATCATTATTTTTTCAAAATATGCATTAAAATATAAATAGAAAACATATTTTTCGAGAATTCTGCTGATCTATATACATTTATAGATCAACAAAAACTATTATATCATGTTGAATTGCTTTCAAGTCTCAGGTCGAGCACGATAAAAAATTCACGCCCGGGCTGCTGAACTAACTGTTCAATTGTCATCGATTAAAAAATATCATTTTTGGATTCTGGAACTTGAGCCAGAAAACACTCGAACCTATTGTTAAAAAACTAGTTTGCCTTGACCGAGTCAATCTCGACGTCTTTGATACTCGTAATACGATCTTAAAATAATGTATATATTATTCATGCATACCAAATATACTTTATTTTATAGTAATAAAGATGTTATCTTGTAAAACTATCTTTTTAATATTTTTATATTTTAGGAAAAAATAAAAAAAACACGTTTTAATATTTAACATATATGGTAAACAAAATATAAAATCCAAACTTTAACCGTAGTGTCGACCGTAGTTGCCTGCGGCGACCAAACAAACAAGACTATAAATAGGAAACTTACATTTGAAATAATGGAGATATAAAACTAGATATATAGCAGCCATTATTTGATCAACTTAACACCATATATCATGACAAACTAATTTTTCTACAATAGATTCAAATTGTAACAAAACATATTACAATTTATATATAATGGAAGAAGATGGCGAAAAAGATGACAACGTTACTAACATGGTTAAACTGATTTTTGAAGATTTCAAGTTCATAAAAGACATGTTTTGGGGAGGTTACTCAATTTAAAACTCACTGCAATGAAAGGGGAAAGCAAGAAAACAAAAGAAAACTATGATAGGTATGAAGTTGTGCACCCACCGGTCATCTACACATAGGTGGTGTCTAGTGGAATGGGATAAGGCACTTAGGCTATTTCAATAATGGAATGGGCTAGATAAATAACCACTTGATGAATAAGTTTGTTATAAATAGGAAGAGAAATAGTAAAGAAAGGGTCATCAAAAGGTTTAAAGAGAATATTGAATTGTTAGTGGAGGGGAGAGACTCCTAAAACCATTCTCTCAAGACCTTGTAATCTCTTTCATATCAATATCATTCAGTGCATCACGAACTGCGACCTTGAACAATCTTACCTAAGAAAAATATAATGGAAAAGGAATCATGGAACGTGTTATGGAGCATTTGCACAAGAGCGATGAACGTATCTTTACACTAGAAATGACAATGGATGACATGAGAAGTGATGAGGTCATTAGATCAAATGGCCGGTCATATTGTGAAAATGGTCGACCAAATTGTGAAGAAGGCTTATCCGAGACAGCCGGGCCGATATGCGACTTGGCCGGGCAAAACGGTATATTCGGCCCGATGAGCAGTAGGGCTGGGCCGACAAACTCCGCCGGCGAAGAGGCCCAAGTGTCCGGCCCAACAGGTGGAGACGTGGCCAACACCACCAGCTCAGCTGGCGACACCACCGGCTCACCTGGCGACACCACCGGCTCACCTAGCATCCTGGTCGGCTTTGATTGCATTTCAGCCAGCTCAACACGTGGCACAGCCGGCTCACGCGATAACACGGTCAGCTCAAGCTTCACACAAAGAGACTCGTACCAGATCATCAGCCAGCTTCAAGGCATGGACGTAGAAGAAAGCTATGCCCCAATGGTACCACCATGAGCTATGAAAAGAAGCAGAAAAAGGGCACTTTTCCCAAAATTCAGCTTATGGGTGGAAAAGCTCTTAGAATACCAAAGACAAGGAACAATGGGCCAAGAATGCAAGGATCAAGTCAAGGGCTTCTCAACTTATCAAAGTGCTCCAAAAATTTGGGCTCTCGTAGAAATGGAGGTCAAGACCCAACAACTATTTAATTAGCTCAAGGCACAAGACTAGGCGCGTGCAAACAAGGTCGGCCACCTTCCATCTCTTGGCCGAAAGGTAAGAAGGTAAGTTTTCAATCATAAAAATTGCCTTTTATGTTTTACAAAGTAGAAACTAGTAGTTTCCTTTTTTGTTGAGTCAAGAAAAATTACGTAGTTTTCCTTTTTGTTGAGTAAAGAACAATTAAGTAGTTGTCCTTTTTCGATTGTTTCCATTTTTGAATTTTCCTTTATACAATTTTGTATCTTTTCCATTTTTCTTTTGGGTTGACACTAGACGTTCAACCTGCCAAGCATATTAATAAGACTCCTTTCAGCATTGTAGTTCGACAACCTTTTTGATAATTAATAAAGAGAGCATTTTTTTGTAAGAGTTTTCTCCATAAAATTCTTATCGCTTAGACCTAGTCGAAACCAGCACTCCTACCTCTAAGTTTGTGATTTATCACGAGATCCTTCATATCTCATGTGGTTCACTTCACCCCACCATCCATCACACACACCAGAAACCCCATCTCTAAAGTTTAAGGCCGAGTTTTTCGCCTAAACTTCTTACAATCTGTCTGAGAGTATCACAACCGTGTATCAAGGCTTGTATCATTTTGGTATCAGAGCTTAAACTCCTAAAATCAGGTTGTCTCTATCCTTTACTTCAGTTTTATTTCAGTTTCGTGTATTCGTTTAGTTTCATTCAAAAAATTATTAAAAAATCACCTAAAAACTAACCGAGTGCATCCTTTCTCCTATGTATATCACAAGGGTTTAGGATCATTTTTTTTCTTACCTCCATTGTTTTTCCTTTTTGCTAAGTTATATTTCCATTAATTCTTAGGTTAAAAACCAGAAAATTGCCCAAAAAGATCTATCAAGAAATCGGCTAGGATTTAAAAAGTTTGCATCAATTAATTGTCTTTTTTTCTTTTTGCAAATTTTTTCTTTTTTCTATTTGCCTTTTCTTTTAAGTTTAACCTACTATAAAACCCCCTCCTATAGAAATTCTTAGGAGCAACGCACCCCTTATTTTTTCTTGTAGCACATGATGGTAGAAAGAGGAAATCAGGATGCAACCGATGTCATGATGGCCATGTTCAACACACTCCAAACCCAACTCGCATCCATTGGCGAGAGGCTTGAGCGTGTGGAACGGCCAATAAGATTCCAGGCCATAAGGCACTTGAGGGCTGGATAAGACCCTACTAAAGGCCCTGAATACCCTAGGCCACGACCAGAACAGGAGGACATCACAGGATGAAGATGAAGGCCACCAGCCTCACGACTATCACCCTAGGCCGAGAGGACCCCTACGGTAACCAGAAGAAGAAGGCAATGGCTACCAGCCATATGGTCATCACCAGAGACCAAGAATGCATCTTAGACATCAAGAAAATGGAGAGGGCTATGCCTAGAACCAGGTAAATCACCATGATGTTAAACTAATCCCTCCGAGTTTTGCAAGAAAAGTAGACCCCGAGGCCTATCTAGATTGGGAACGAAGAATGGATCACATTTTTGACCATTACAACCAACCAGGCCTTAGGAGAGTCTCCATAAAAGTAGCACAATTCATAGATAATGCCCTCATCTAGTGGGATCGTGAAGCTTCTGACCGTAGGAAAAGGAGGTTAAGACCCGTAGACTCATGAGTCGACATGAAGGACCTCATGAGGCAAAGGTTTGTTCCTCCCTATTTTCATAGAGATTTACAACGCTGTTTTCATACTCTTAAATAGGGCACAAGGTCAGTGGAGGAGTACTCTGAGGAGTTCGAGAGACTTAGGAACAAGCTGGAGCTCAATGATGATGATGAAGAACTGATGGCTCAATTCTTGGATGTCTTGCAAGAGAGGATCAGCCGGAAAGTAGAGAGGCAAATCTACAGTGACTTCAAGGATCTATTCCACCTTTCTTCCAGGCTAAACAACACATCAAATGCAAGAGCCAAAATGATACATGCCTCGATTCAATGCTTGGATGCGCGTGGGCTGTTTGTAGAAGATTAGGTGAGAAACTCAACCTTAGGCTTCTGCATAGGGGATTTCTGGTTGGTAAACAATGGAAGGGTGAATTGAACCACACGAGGGGTGATGAACCTCGTGATAAATCACAAACTTAGAGCTAGGAGGGCTGGTCTCGACTAGGTTCTAAGCGCACAAGATTCTTAGAGAGAAAACTTTTAAGGAAAAAGTTCTACTTTATTAATAATCAAAAAGGTTGTCGAACTACAATGCTGGAAGGAGCCTTATTAATATGCTCGACAGCTTGACCTTCTAGGGTCGACACAAATAAAGAAAAAGGAAAGTTTACAAAAGTGCACAAAAGGAAAAGATACAAAAGTGCATAACTGAAAAAGGACCTATTCCTAAAATGTTCTTGACTCAAAAATGTAAAGCAACTAGATCCTACCCTGGAAAACAGAAAGAGGCATATATTCAAATGTAAACTTACCTTAACTCACCTCACGGCCAAGAAATGGAAGGTGGCCGTCCTTGTGGCATGCACGCGCCTTGCTCCTAGTCTTCGACTTGGAGTAGGGTTATAAATCTCTGGGCCTTGACCTCTCTTGCCACTAAAGCCCAAGTCTCTGATGTCCCTTGTGTTGTTGAGAAGCTATTGGACTCTTCCTTGTATTTTTGGCCCATTGTCCTTAGTCGATCTTCCTCTAGTAGCTTGTTGACCCATAGGCTGAATTTGTGGAAGAGCGCCCTTGATCTGCTTCTTGTCATTGCTCCTTGAGGTACCACTGGTGTTGAGACTTCCTCTAAGTGCATGTCCTGGAGCTGGTAGCTCATTTGGTCTGAGTCCTCTTGTGCAGAACTGGAAGTGCGCGTGTACTCGGCTGGATCGGCTGTACTGGCTGGATTGTGCGTGGTACTGGCCGGAATGACTTCAGGACCGGCCAAGTTGATCCCGGAGTCGGCGGTGTCATCAGGGGGACCGGCGGTGTCATTCACGTCCCCACCAAGTGTGGCGGAAGCTTGGGCCTCTCCGCCGGCGATGTTGACCGGTATGGTCCTATAGGTCGAGGGTCCGGCGGTACTGTCTGGTCCGGCAGGCGCGCCAGATGGTCCTGCTGTCTCGGGCAAGCTTCCTGGTCAGCCAGTCTGGTCTCCTGGCTGGATGTACGACCTGATGTCCTCATCATTCCCTCCCTCTTCAGTAGGTTTTGTCCTCAAAACTGGTTCATCTGCATGGAAAGGGGCAAAGTCAGTAACATTAAACGTATTGGACACATTAAACTCACCTGGTAGCTCGATCCGGTAGGCGTTGTTGTTGATCCTCTCGAGCACTCTGAATGGTCCATCTCCTCTTGGTGCTAGCTTGGAACTCCTTAGGTTTGGGAACCTCTCCTGCCGTAGGTGTAGCCACACCCAATCGCCTGGTTGAAAGATCACCTCCTTTCTTCCTTTGTTGGCATGAGTCACGTACTGTCCGGTTCTCTTCTCCAAGTTTTCTGCTACCTTCTGGTGTAACCTCCTTATGAACTCTGCTTTGCATGCTCCGTTGAGGTTGGTCATCTCAGCTGGTGGCAGTGGTGTTTGCTCCAATGGGGTGATAGGGTTGAAACCGTATACCACTTCAAATGGTGTCTTCTTGGTTGCTGAGTGCACGGCTCGGTTGTAGGCGAACTCAATGAATGGCAGGCACTCCACCCAAGTTTTTAGGTTCTTCCCTTGTGTAGTTCTGAGAAGAGTTGATAGTGTCCTATTGACAACTTCAGTTTGGCCATCGGTTTGAGGATGGCAAGTGGTTGAGAAGAGTAGCTTCGTGCCTAGCTTTCTCCAAAGGGTCCTCCAGAAATGGCTGAGGAACTTGGTGTCCCTGTCTGATACGATGGTCCTTGGCACTCCATGAAGCCGTACTATCTCCCTGAAGAACAGCTCAGCTGTTTGCGTGGCATCATTGACATTGGCACATGGGATGAAGTGTGCCATCTTGGAGAATCTGTCCACCACTACAAAGATTGCATCTTTGTGGTTGATCTTGGGACCAGACCTAGAACAAAATCCATCGAGATGTCCACCCATGGATGTGTTGGTATGGGCAGTGGGAGATACAACCCGTGAGGTTGCACTCGGACTTTGCCTTCTTGCAAGTGGTGCATCTTGCACAATGTGCTTCTACTGTCCTCTTGATGTGTGGCCAGTAGAAGTGCTCCTTGACCACTGCTAGAGTCTTGTCGACACCAAAGTGGCCCATGAGTCCTCCTCCATGAGCTTCTCGGATGATAAGCTCCCTTAGTGATCCTTGTGGTATGCACAGCCTTCTTTCTCGGAACAAGAATCCCTCATGGATGTAGAATTTGCCATGACTCCCTGTGCTACACTCCTTGTAGCTCTCAGCAAGGTCAGGATCATCCTTGTATAGATCCTTGATGTGCTCGAATCCTAGGACCTTTTCCTCCATGGTTGATATCAAGGCAAACCTCCTTGATAGTGCATCGGCTACCACATTGTCTTTGCCCTTCTTGTACTTGATGATGTACGGGAAGGTCTCTATGAACTCCATCCACCTGGCATGTCTCCTCTTGAGATTGGTTTGCCCTCTGAGGTGTTTGAGAGTCTCATGATCAGTGTGGATCAAAAACTCCTTGGACAGCAAGTAATGCTGCCAGGTCTCCAATGCTCGGACAAGGGCATAAAGCTCTTTGTCGTAAGTGGGGTAGTTCAGTGAGGCACCACCTAGATTCTCACTGAAATATGCCACTGGTCTCTCTCCTTGGGTTAGCACTGCTCCTATGCCTATTCCAGAGGCATCACACTCCACTTCAAACGTCTTATTGAAGTCGGGCAGGACTAGCACTGGTGCATGTGTAAGGCTGTCTTTCAAGGCCTGGAATGCCTTCTCCTGAGCTTCTCCCCAGCTGAATCTCACGTTCTTCTTCACTACTGCCATCAATTGTGAGGCAATACTGCTGAAGTTGGGCATGAATCTCCTATAGAAGCTGGCCAGTCCGTGGAAGTTCCTTACTTGGCTGATG
>CM032164.1:30012265-30035408 GCA_018901935.1 Pugionium cornutum | reverse complement strand
GAATGGCCAACACCACGAAACACCAGCCAAGTGAGGAGCTTCCACGGACTGGCCAGCTTCTATAGGAGATTCGTGCCCAACTTCAGCAGTATTGCCTCACCACTGACGACAGTAGTGAAGAAGAACGTGGGATTCAGCTGGGGAGAAGCTCAGGAGAAGGCATTCCAGGCCTTGAAAGACAGCCTTACACATGCACCAGTGCTAGTCCTGCCCGACTTCAACAAGATGTTTGAAGTGGAGTGTGATGCCTCTGGAATAGGTAGGAGCAGTGCTAACCCAAGGAGGGAGGCCAGTGGCATACTTCAGTGAGAAACTAGGTGGTGCCTCACTGAACTACCCCACTTATGACAAGGAGCTCTATGCCCTTGTCCGAGCACTGGAGACTTGGCAGCATTACTTGCTGTCCAAGGAGTTTGTGATCCACACTGATCACGAGACTTTTAAACACCTCAGAGGGCAAACCAATCTCAAGAGGAGACATGGCAGGTGGATGGAGTTCATCGAGACCTTCCCGTACATCATCAAGTACAAGAAGGGCAAGGAAAATGTGGTAGCTGATGCACTATCAAGGAGGTTTGCCTTGATATCCACAATGGAAGCCAAGGTGTTAGGATTCGAGCACATCAAGGAACTATATAAGGATGATCCTGACCTCGCCAAGAGCTACAAGGAGTGTGGCACAGGGAGTCATGGGAAGTTCTTCATCCATGAGGGGTTCTTGTTCCGAGAGAGAAGGTTGTGCATACCACAAGGATCATTACGGGAGCTTATCATCGGAGAAGCTCATGGAGGAGTACTCATGGGCCACTTTGGTGTCGACAAGATGCTAGCAGTGGTCAAAGAGCACTTCTACTGGCCACACATCAAGAGGACAGTAGAAGCTCATTGTGCAAGATGCATCACTTGCAAGAAGGCAAAGTCCCGAGTGCAACCTCACGGGTTGTATCTCCCACTGCCCATACCTACACATCCATGGGTGGACATCTCAATGGACATTGTTCTAGGTCTGCCCAAGATCAACCACAAAGATGCAATCTTTGTAATGGTGGACAGATTCTCCAAGATGGCACACTTCATTCCATGTGCCAATGTTAATGATGCCACACAAACAGCTGAGCTGTTCTTCAGGGAAGTATTACGGCTTCATGGAGTGCCAAGGACGATCGTATCAGACAGGGACACCAAGTTCCTCAGCCATTTCTGGAGGACCCTTTGGAGAAAGCTAGGCACGAAGCTACTCTTCTCAACCACTTGCCATCCTCAAACCGATGGCCAAACTGAAGTTGTCAATAGGACACTATCAACTCTTCTCAGAACTACACAAGGGAAGAACCTAAAAACTTGGGTGGAGTGCCTGCCATTCATTGAGTTCGCCTACAACCGAGCCGTGCACTCAGCAACCAAGAAGACACCATTTGAAGTGGTATACGGTTTCAACCCTATCACCCCATTGGAGCAAACACCACTGCCACCAGCTGAGATGACCAACCTCAACGGAGCATCCAAAGCAGAGTTCATAAGGAGGTTACACCAGAAGGTAGCAGGGAACTTGGAGAAGAGGACCGGACAGCACGTGACTCATGCCAACAAGGGAAGAAGGGAGGTGATCTTTCAACCAGGCGATTGGGTGTGGCTACACCTACGGCAGGAGAGGTTCCGAAACCTAAGGAGTTCCAAGCTAGCACCAAGAAGAGATGGACCATTCAGAGTGCTCGAGAGGATCAACAACAACGCCTTCCGGATCGAGCTGCCAGGTGAGTTTAATGTGTCCAATACGTTCAATGTTACTGACTTGGCCCCTTTCCATGCAGATGATCCAGTTTTGAGGACAAAACGTACTGAAGAGGGAGGGAATGATGAGGACATCAGGTCGTACACCCAGCCAGGAGACCAGACTGGCCGACCAGGAAGCTTGTCCGAGACAGCAGGACCATCTGGCGCGCCTGCCGGACCAGACAGTACCGCCGGACCCTCGACCTATAGGACCAGCCCGGTCAACATCGCCGGCGGAGAGGCCCAAGCTTCCGGCACACTTGGTGGGGACGTGAATGACACCGCCGGTCCCCCTGATGACACCGCCGACTCCGGGATCAACTTGGCCGGTCCTGAAGTCATTCCGGCCAGTACTGCACACAATCCAGCCGGTACAGGCCATCCAGCCGAGTACACGCGCACTTCCACTTCTACACAAGAGGACTCGGACCAAATGAGCTACCAGCTCCAGGACATGCACTTAGAGGAAGTCTCAACACCAGTGGTACCTCAAGGAGCAATGACAAGAAGCAGATCAAGGGCGCTCTTCCACAAATTCAGCTTATGGGTCGACAAGCTTCTAGAAGAAGATCGACTAAGGACAATGGGCCAAAAATACAAGGAAGAGTCCAATAGCTTCTCAACAACACAAGGGACATCAGAGACTTGGGCTTTAGTGGCAAGAGAGGTCAAGGCCCAGAGATTTGTAACCCTACTCCAAGTCGAAGACTAGGAGCAAGGCGCGTGCATGCCACAAGGACGGCCACCTTCCATTTCTTGGCCGTGAGGTGAGTTAAGGTAAGTTTACATTTGAATATATGCCTCTTTCTGTTTTGCAGGGTAGGATCTAGTTGCTTTACATTTTTGAGTCAAGAACATTTTAGGAATAGGTCCTTTTTCGGTTATGCACTTTTGTATCTTTTCCTTTTGTGCACTTTTGTAAACTTTCCTTTTCTTTATTTGTGTCGACCCTAGAAGGTCAAGCTGTCGAGCATATTAATAAGGCTCCTTCCAGCATTGTAGTTCGACAACCTTTTGCTAATTAATAAAGATCGAATTTTCTTTACAAGTTATTCTCTCAAAGAAGCTTGTGCGCTTAGAACCTAGTTGAGACCAGCCCTCCTAGCTCTAAGTTTGTGATTTATCACGAGGTTCATCACCCCTCGTGTGGTTCACTTCACCCTTCCATCTTTTACCAACCAGAAAACCCCCATCCAGAAGCCTAAGGTTGAGTTCCTCACCTAATCTTCTACAAACAGCCCACGTGCATACATCCTTGAATCAAGGCTTGTATCACAATGCTATTGAAGTCGGGAACAAATCTCCGGTAGAAGCTGGCCAGGCCGTGAAAGCTCCGTACTTGGCTGAGGTTGCTCGGTGTTGGCCACTCTTGTATGGCTCGAATCTTTTCCTCATCAACCAGTAAATCCTGTGAACTCACAAAAAGATGATGTACGTCCTAAGAACTTGGTTCATAAGGCGCATGAAGGTGCTTGGGTCATTAGTAAAGCCAAATGGCATGACTGTCCACTCGTATACCCCTTGCTTTGTCTTGAAAGCAGTTTTCTACTCATCAGCTTCTTTCATTCTGAGCTGGTGGTATCCACTCTTGAGGTCTATCTTGGAGAAGACCGTGGCTCCACTCAGCTCATCTAGCATGTCATCCAGCCGTGGTATAGGGGGCTGGTACTTGACTGTGATGTTGTTGATGGCTCGACAGTCTACCCACATTCACCAAGTCCTATCCTTCTTGGGGACTAGCAATACCGGTACGACACATGAACTGAGGCTCTCTCGAACATAGCCTTTCTCTAGGAGCTTCTTAACTTGCTTCTCAAGCTCTTTGGACTCCTCTGTACTCATTCGGTAGGCTGGTCGATTGGGCAAGGCTGCTCTGGCCACGAGGTCGATCTCGTGCTCTATGTCGTGTAAGAGAGGCAACCCTGCTGGTATCTCCTCAGGGAATACATCCTGGAACTTGTTGAGGAGGGCTGCTACTTAAGGAGGTAGCTCTACGTGTTCTTTTTCTACACTCAAAGTTTATTTAAAAACCATTAGTAACATTAAGTCCTTTGAGGCCAAAGCTCTCTGGATATGACTCGGTTGAATAAGAAAATTAGATTTAATGATCTTCTTTTCCTTACTCATTTGTAGTTGTAACTCGTGTACCTGGGCAGGTGTGAGAGAGGCTAGGCTGACCTTTCTCTTATCGTGCAAAAAGGTGTATAGATTGGTCCGGCCATCTTGCCTTGTCATCTTGTCCAATTGCCATGGTCTTCCTAGAAGAAGATTGCCAGCTTGCATGGGTACCACGTCATAAACTACCTGGTCTTGGTATCTGCCCACAGTGAATTGCACGGTTACTTGCTCATGGATCTTGAGCTCCACCTTGTCATCTAGCCATCTCAGTCGATATGGCCGGGGGTGCTTTTTCTTCTCTAGACCTAGCTTATCAACCATATATGCACTAGCCACGTTAGTGCAAGAACCACCATTTATGATGAGGTTACATACCTTGCCCTTGATGGTGTACCAGCTGTGGAAGATGTTCTCTCTTTGAATGATCTCAGAGGGGTCTACCATTGCACTGAGGATGCGTCTTGTTACCAGTACCTCTCGCACATCAGGCTACTCTATGTCTCCATATTCTGCCTCTGGTTCGAAATCCTCTTCATCTTGAGACTCATATTCTCCAGCCTCCGTGATGAGCATGACCCGGTTGTTTGGGCACTCTATTGAGATGTGACCGTGACTCTTATACTTAAAACAAGTAATATAACATGATCTCTGAGGGTTAGAATACTTAGTAGGCTCTCTCTGATCACGGGTTTGTTCAGGAGGCTTGCCCTTGAACCGTGATTCTATCTCTATGCTTTTGCCTTTGTCTACGGGCTTGGTGCCATTGTTTGGTGCCCAAGGCGTCTTAGGTCTGTTGCGTAAGTATTGGCTCTTACGCTTGATGCGCTGTTCAGCCTGGACAGAGAGGTAGAACAATCCTTGAAATCACTATAGATTTGTCTCTCCACTTTTCGGCTGATTCTTTCTTGCAATCCATCCAAGAATTGAGTCATCAATGCTTCTTCATCGTCATTGAGCTCCAGCCTATTTCTTAGTCTCTCAAACTCCTCATAGTACTGCTCCACTGATCTTGTACCCTGTTTAAGAGTACGAAAACGGTGTTGCAAATCCCTATGAAAATAAGGTGGAACAAGCCTTTTTCTCATGAGATCCTTCATGTCGACGCAAGACTCTACGTGATACAAGCCTTGATTCAAGGATGTATGCGCGTGGGCTGTTTGTAGAAGATTAGGTGAGAAACTCAACCTTAGCCTTCTGGATGGGGGTTTTCTGGTTGGTAAAAGATGGAAGGGTGAAGTGAACCACTACGAGGGGTGATGAACCTCGTGATAAATCACAAACTTAGAGCTAGGAGGGCTGGTCTCGACTATGGTTCTAAGCGCACAAGTTTCTTGAGAGAAAACTTGTAGAAAGAAAATTCGATCTTTATTAATATCAGAAAAAGGTTGTCGAACTACAATGCTGAAGGAGCCTTATTAATATGCTCGACAGCTTGACCTTCTAGGGTCGACTCAAACAAAGAAAAGGAAAGTTTACAAAAGTGCACAAAAGGAAAAGATACAAAAGTGTATAACCGAAAAAGGACCTATTCCTAAAATGTTCTTGACTCAAAAATGTAAAGCATCTAGATCCTACCCTGCAAAACAGAAAGAGGCAAATATTCGAATTGAAACTTACCTTAACTTACCTCATGGCCAAGAAATGGAAGGTGGCCGTCCTTGTGGCATGCACGCGCCTTGCTCCTAGTCTTCGACTTGGAGTAGGGTTAAAATCTTTGGGCCCTGACCTCTCTTGCCACTAAAGCCCAAGTCTCTGATGTCCCTTGTGTTGTTGAGAAGCCATTGGACTCTTCCTTGTACTTTTGGCCCATTGTCCTTAGTCGATCTTCCTCTAGGAGCTTGTCGACCCATAAGATGAATTTGTGGAAGAGTGCCCTTGATCTGCTTCTTGTCATTGCTCCTTGAGGTACCACTGGTGTAGATACTTCTTCTAGGTGCATGTCCTGGAGCTGGTAGCTCATTTGGTCCGAGTCCTCTTGTGTGGAAGTGGAATTGCGCGTGTACTCGGCTGGATCGGCTGTACCGGCTGGATTGTGCGCTGTACTGGCCGGGATGCCTTCAGGACCGGGCAAGTTGATCGCGGAGTCGGCGGCATCACCAGAGGGACCGGCGGTGTCATCCACGTCCCCACCAAGTGTGCCGGAAGCTTGGGCCTCTCCGCCGGCGATGCTGACCGGTCTGGTCCTATAGGTCGAGGGTCCGGCGGTACTGCCTGGTCCGGCAGACGTGCCAGATGGTCCTGCTGTCTCGGGCAAGCTTCCTGGTCGGCCAGTCTGGTCTCCTGGCTGGATGTACGACCTGATGTGCCTCATCACTACGGGTCTCAACCTCCTTCTCCTATGGTCAAAAGCCTCATGATCTGATGGGGAAATCAGGTCGTATGGCTGGCCAGGAGACCAGAGTGGCCGACCAGGGAGCTTGCCTGAGACAGCCGGGCCATTTGGCACGTCTGCCGGCCCAAGCGGTACCGACGGACCTTCGACCAGCCGGGCCGGACCAACCAACATTGCCGGCGGGGAGGCCCAAACCTCCGGCCCAACTGGTGGCGACATGGATGACACCGCCAGTCCAATTGGTGACGCCGCCGGCTCCGGAATCAACTTGGCCGGCGCAGATGACATTCCGGCCAGTACCTCACAGAATCCAGCCGATCCAGCCGATTGCACCACCATTTCAGCATCTACACAAGGAGACTCGGACCAGATAACCTACCAGCTTCAAAACATGCATCTAGAGGAAGTCTCTACACCAGTGGTGCCACCAGGAGCAATGACAAGGAGCAGATCAAGGGCACTCTTCCACAAGTTCAGCTTGTGGGTCAACAAGCTCCTAGAAGATGCTCGACAAGGAACAGTGAGCCAAGAGTACAAAGAAAAGCCCAAAGGCTTCTCCACAATGCAAGGGACTTCAGAGACGTGGGCTTTAGTGGCAAGAGAGGTCAAGGCCCAAGGATTCGTAACCCTACTCCAAGTCGAAGACTAGGAGCTAGGTGCGTGCATGCCACAAGGTCGGCCACCTTCCATTTCTTGGCCGAGAGGTAAGAACGGTAAGTTTACAAATTATATACTTGTCTCTTTCTGTTTTGCAGGGTAGGATTTAGATTATTTACATTTTTTGAGTCAAAGACATTTTAGGAATAAGTCCTTTTTGGTTATGCACTTTTGTAAGTTTTCCATTTGTGCACTTTTGTAAGTTTTCCATTTCTTTTCTTAAGTCGACCCTAGAAGGTCAAGCTGTCGAGCATATTAATAATGCTCCTTCCAGCATTGTAGTTCGACAACATTTTTGATAATTAATAAAGATTGAATTTTCTTTCTACAAGTTATTCTCTCAAGAGACTTGTGCGCTTAGAACCTAGTTGAGACCAGCCCTCCTAGCTCTAAGTTTGTGATTTATCACGAGGTTCATCACCCCTCGTGTGGTTCACTTCACCCCTCCATCCAATACCAATCAGAAAACCCCTATCCAGAAGCTTAAGGTCGAGTTTCTCACCTAAACTTCTCCAAACAGCCCACGCGCATCCAAGCCTTGAATCGAGGCTTGTGTCATTTTGGTATCAGAGCTTAAAGCTCCTAAACCAGGTTGTTTCTATCCTTTCACTAGTCTTGTTTTTAGTTCTTGCATTAGTTTAAGTCGCATTCAAGAAAAAATCAAAAAAAATAACATCAAACTCCAAACCGAGTGCATCTAGCTTCTACGTGTATCACTAGGGTTTAGATTCACTTTTGCATTACCATTCACGTTTTCCTTTTTGCTTAAATCATATTTCCATTATTTTTAAGTTAAATTAAAATGAAAAGAAAAGGAAAATAGGAAAAATACCAAAAGAATTTGAATTGGACAGCTAGCACAAGTTGTCAAGAAAGTTTCCATTTTTCAAATCTTCCATTTTTTTCAAATCTTTCCTTTTCTCAGATTTTCCTTTTTGCATATTTTTCGAATTCTCTATATAAGCATCCTCCTAATCAATTCTAGGAGCAGAGTAACTTGAATTCTTTCTTGTAGTACGCAATGGGAGAAGAGAATAGAGATGCAGCCGAGGCCATGATGGCCATGTTCACCACACTCCAAACGCAACTCGCATCAATCGGCGAGAGGTTGGAGCGCGTGGAGAGGCCGGTGAGATTCCAGGCTATAAGGCACGTGAGGGCTGAGCAAGGCCGTGCTGAGGGTCCTGAGCACCTTAGGACACGGCACGAACAGGAGGAACCCCAGCCAGAAGGAGATGAGGACGTGCAGCCTCATGACTATCACCATAGGCCGAGAGGACCTCCACGGCAACCAGAGGCAGAAGACGATGGCTTCTGAGTCATATGGTCTTCACCAGAGACCAAGGATGCCTCCTAGACATCATCAGGATTGAGATGAACACGCCTACAACCGGGTAACTCATCCTGATGTTAAGCTAACTCCTCCAAGTTTTGCAGGAAAAGTAGACCCCGAGGCTTACCTAGATTGGGAGGGAAGAATGGATCATATCTTCGATCATTACAACTAACCAGGGCCTAGGAGAGTCTCAATGGCAGTAGCACAACTCACGAACAATGCCCTCATCTGGTGGGATCGTGAGGTATCTGACCGAAGGAGGAAAAGAATGAGGCCCATAGACTCATGGGTCGACATGAAAGATATCATGCGACAAAGGTTTGTTCCACCTTACTTTCATAGGGACTTGCAACGTCGTTTTCGTACTCTTAAGCAGGATACCAAATCAGTAGAGGAGTACTATGAAGAATTCGAGAAGCTAAGGAACAGGCTGGAGCTCAATGATGATGAAGAAGCGTTGATGGCATAATTCTTGGATGGACTGCAAGAGAGGATCAGCCGCAAGGTGGAAAGGCAAATCTACAATGACTTCAAGAATTTGTTCCACCTATCTGTACAGGCTGAGCAGCACATCAAGCGTAAGAGCAAAGACATCCGCAGCAAGCCTAAGACTCCTTGGGCACCAAGCAACATTCCTAAGCCTGTAGACAAGATCAAGAGCATAGAGATCGAGTCAAGGTTCAAGAGCAAGCCTCCTGAACCAACCTGTGACCAGAGAGAGCCTAGTAAGTCTTCTAACCCTCAAAGATCACGTGACATCACTTGTTTCAAGTGTAGGGGTCGTCAACACATCTCAAGGGAGTGCCCAAACAACGGGGTCATGCTGATTACGGAGGCTGGAGAGTATGAGTCCCAAGATGAAGAGGACTATGAACCAGAAGGAGAATACGTTGACATTGAGTACCCTGATGTGGGGGAAGTGCAGGTCACTAGACGCATCCTCAGTGCAATGGTGGATCCTTCAGAGACCATCCAAAGGGAGAATATCTTCCACAGCCGTTGCACCATCCAGGGCAAGGTATGTAACCTCATCATAGATGGTGGTTCTTGCACTAACGTTGCTAGTGCATACATGGTTGATAAGCTAGGTCTAGAGAAGACAAGGCATCCTCGACCATATAGAGTGAGATGGCTCGATGACAAAGTGGAGCTCAAGATCCATGAGCAAGTCACTGTGCCATTCAGTGTCGGCAAGTTCCAAGACCAAGTCGTGTGCGACGTGGTGCCCATGCAAGCTGGCATCTTCTGCTAGGAAGGCCATGGCAGTTTGACAAGGAGACAAGGCATGATGGCCGAACCAATCTCTACACTTTCGTGCATGACAAGAGAAAGGTCAGCCTAGCTCCTCTCACACCTGCCCAGGTACATGAGCTTCAACAGCAAATGAGTAAGGAAAAGAAGCTCATTAAATCTAATTTTCTTATTCAACCAAGTCATGTCCGGAGAGCTTTAGCCTCGAAGGATCTAATGCTACTAATCGTTTTCAAAGAAGTGTTGAATGTAGAGAAATAACAGGTAGATCTACCTCCTGAAGTAGCAGCACTCCTCAACAAGTTCCAGGATGTGTTCCCGTAAGAGATACCAGCAGGCTTACCTCCCCTACGAGGCATCGAGCACCAGATCGACCTCATGCCTGGAGCAGCCCTGCCTAACCGGCCAGCCTACCGGATGAGTCCAGAGGAGTCCAAGGAGCTTGAGAAGCAAGTCAAGGAGCTCCTGGAGAAAGGCTATGTTCGAGAGAGCCTCAGTCCATGTGCCGTACCAGTGCTACTAGTGCCCAAGAAGGATGGGACTTGGCGCATGTGTGTGGACTGCCGAGCAATCAACAACATCACAGTCAAGTACAGGCATCCAATATTACGACTGGATGACATGCTAGATGAGCTGAGTGGAGCCACGGTCTTCTCCAAGATAGACCTCAAAAGTGGATACCACCAGGTAAGAATGAAGGAAGGTGATGAGTGGAAGACTGCTTTCAAGACAAAGCATGGACTCTACGAGTGGACAGTCATGCCATTCGGCTTGACTAATGCCCCAAGCACCTTCATGCGCCTTATGAACCAAGTTCTTAGGGCGTACATCAGTAAGTTCGTTGTAGTTTATTTTGATGACATATTGGTTTAAAGTAAATGCTTAAGGGATCACCTCACACATCTTGAGTTGGTTCTTAAAACCCTTCGACAAGAAGAGCTTTATGCAAATCTCAAGAAGTGCATCTTTTGTACTGATAAACTTGTCTTCTTAGGTTTTGTTGTAAGTTCACAGGGCCTACAGGTTGATGAGGTGAAGATCCGAGCCATACAAGAATGGCCAACACCGAGCAACATCAGCCAAGTGAGGAGTTTCCACGGACCGGCCAGCTTCTTCCGAAGGTTCGTGCCCAACTTCAGCAGTATTTCCTTACCATTGACGGCAGTAGTGAAGAAGAACGTGGGATTCAGCTCGGGAGAAGCTCAGGAGAAGGCGTTCCAGGCCTTGAAGGACAGCCTCACACATGCACCAGTGCTAGTCTTGCACGACTTCAGCAAGACATTCGAAGTAGAGTGCGATGCCTCTGGAATAGGCCTATGAGCGGTGCTGACTCAAGGAGGAAGGCCAGTGGCATACTTCAGTGAGAAGCTAGGTGGTGCCTTACTGAACTACTCCACTTATGACAAGGAGCTTTATGCTCTTGTCCGAGCCTTGGAAACTTGGCAGCATTACTTGCTGTCCAAGGAGTTTGTGATCCACACTGATCACGAGACTTTTAAACACCTCAGAGGGCAAACCAATCTCAAGAGGAGACATGGCAGGTGGATGGAGTTCATCGAGACCTTCCCGTACATCATCAAGTACAAGAAGGGCAAGGAAAATGTGGTAGCTGATGCACTATCAAGGAGGTTTGCCTTGATATCCACAATGGAAGCCAAGGTGTTAGGATTCGAGCACATCAAGGAACTATATAAGGATGATCCTGACCTCGCCAAGAGCTACAAGGAGTGTGGCACAGGGAGTCATGGGAAGTTCTTCATCCATGAGGGGTTCTTGTTCCGAGAGAGAAGGTTGTGCATACCACAAGGATCATTACGGGAGCTTATCATCGGAGAAGCTCATGGAGGAGTACTCATGGGCCACTTTGGTGTCGACAAGATGCTAGCAGTGGTCAAAGAGCACTTCTACTGGCCACACATCAAGAGGACAGTAGAAGCTCATTGTGCAAGGTGCATCACCTGCAAGAAGGCGAAGTCCCGAGTGCACCCTCACGGGTTGTATCTCCCACTGCCCATTCCGACGCATCCATGGGTGGACATCTCAATGGACTTTATTCTAGGTCTGCCTAAGATACCACAAAGATGCAATCTTTGTAGTGGTGGACAGATTCTCCAAGATGGCACACTTCATTCCATGTGCCAATGTGAGTGATGCCATGCAAACAGCTGAGCTGTTCTTTAGGGAGATAGTACGGCTTCATGGAGTGCCAAGGACCATCGTATCAGACAGGGTGATACAAGCCTTGATTCAAGGCTTATATGCATGTGGGCTGTTTGGAGATGGTTAGGTGAGAAACTCGACCTTAGACTTCTTGGATAGGGGTTTTTGGTTTGGTATTGGATGGAAGGGTGAGGTGAACCACATGAGGAGTGATGAACCTCGTGATAAATCACAAACTTAGAGCTAGGAGGGCTGGTATCGACTAGATTCTAAGCGCACAAGTCTCTTTTGAGAGAAAACTTGTTGGAAGAAAGTTCTACTTTATTAATATCAAAAAGGTTGTCGAACTACAATGCTGGAAGGAGACTTATTAATATGCTCCACAGCTTGACCTTCTAGGGTCGACTCAAATAAAGAAAAGGAAAGATTACAAAAGTGCACAAATGGAAAATATACAAAAGTGCATAACCAAAAAAGGACCTATTCCTAAAATGTCTTTGACTAAAAAATGTAAACAATCTAGATCCTACCCTGTAAAACAGAAAGAGGCATATATTCAAATTGAAACCTACCTTATTTACCTCACGGCCAAGAAATGGAAGGTGGCCGTCCTTGTGACATGCACGCGCCTTGCTCCCAGTCTTCGACTTGGAGTAGGGTTAGGAATCTTTGGGCCCTGACGTCTCTTGCCACTAAAGCCTAAGTCTCTGAAGTCCCTTGCAATTTTGAGAAGCCTTTGGACTCTTCTTTTCACTTCTGGTCCATTGTCCTTTTGAGAGCTCCCTCATGAAGTAGTAACACTCCTCAACAAATTCCAGGATGTATTTCCAGAGGAGATACCAGCAGGCTTGCCTCCTTTACGTGGCATAGAACACCAGATTGATCTAGTGCCCGGAGCAGCCCTGCCCAACCGGCCAGCCTACCGGATGAGTCCAGAGGAGTCCAAAGAGCTTGAGAAGCAAGTCAAGGAGCTCCTGGAGAAAGGATATGTTCGAGAGAGCCTCAGTCCATGTGCTGTACCAGTGCTGCTAGTGCTCAAGAAGGATGGGACTTGGCGCATGTGTGTGGACTGCCGAGCCATCAACAACATCACAGTCAAGTATAGGCATCCAATACCACGACTGGATGACATGCTAGATGAGCTGAGTGGAGCCATGGTCTTCTCCAAGATAGACCTCAAAAGTGGATACCACCAGGTAAGAATGAAGGAAGGTGATGAGTGGAAAACCGCTTTCAAGACAAAGCAAGGACTCTACGAGTGGACAGTCATACCATTTGGCTTGACTAATGCCCCCAAGCACCTTCATGCGCCTTATGAACCAAGTTCTTAGGGCGTACATCAGTAAGTTCGTAGTAGTTTACTTTGTTGACATTTTGGTTTATAGTAAGTGCCTACGGGAACACCTCACACATCTTGAGATGGTACATAAAACCCTTCGACAAGAAGAGCTTTATGCCAATCTCAAGAAGTGCACCTTTTGTACTGATAAGCTTGTCTTTTTAGGTTTTGTTGTGAGTTCACAGGGCCTACAGGTTGATGAAGAAAAGATTCGAGCCATACAAGAATGGCCAACACCAGGGAACATCAGCCAAGTGAGGAGCTTCAACGGACTGGCCAGCTTCTATAGGAGATTCGTGCCCAACTTCAGAAGTATTGCCTCACCATTGACGGCAGTAGTGAAGAAGAACATGGGATTCAGCTGGGAAGAAGCTCAGGAGAAGGCATTCAAGGCCTTGAAGGACAGCCTTACACACGCACCAGTGTTAGTCCTTCCCGACTTCAACAAGACGTTTGAAGTGGAGTGTGATGCCTCTAGAATAGGGCATAGGAGCAGTGCTAACCCAAGGAGGGAGACCAGTGGCATACTTCAGTGAGAAGCTAGGTGGTGCCTCACTGAACTACCCCACTTGTGACAAGGAGCTCTATGCCCTTGTCCGAGCACTGGAAACTTGGCAGCATTACTTGCTGTCCAAGGAGTTTGTGATCCACACTGACCACGAGACTCTCAAACACCTCAGAGGGCAAACCAATCTCAAGAGGAGACATGCCTGGTGGATGGAGTTCATAGAAACCTTCCCGTACATCATCAAGTACAAGAAGGGCAAAGACAATGTGGTAGCCGATGCACTATCAAGGAGGTTTGCCTTGATATCAACCATGGAGGCAAAGTCCTAGGATTCGAGCACATCAAGGATCTATACAAGGATGATCCTGACCTTGCTGAGAGCTACAAGAAGTGTAGCACAGGGAGTCATGGCAAATTCTACATCCATGAGGGATTCTTGTTCCGAGAAAGAAGGCTGTGCATACCACAAGGATCACTAAGGGAGCTTATCATCCGAGAAGCTCATGGAGGAGGACTCATGGGCCACTTTGGTGTCGACAAGACTCTAGCAGTGGTCAAGGAGCACTTCTACTGGCCACACATCAAGAGGACAGTAGAAGCACATTGTGCAAGATGCACCACTTGCAAGAAGGCAAAGTCCCGAGTGCAACCTCACGGGTTGTATCTCCCACTGCCCATACCAACACATCCATGGGTGGACATCTCGATGGATTTTGTTCTAGGTCTGCCCAAGATCAACCACAAAGATGCAATGTTTGTAGTGGTGGACAGATTCTCCAAGATGTCACACTTCATCCCATGTGCCAATGTCAATGATGCCACGCAAACAGCTGAGCTGTTCTTCAGAGAGGTAGTACGGCTTCATGGATTGCCAAGGACCATCGTATCAGATAGGGACACCAAGTTCCTCAGCCATTTCTGGAGGACCCTTTGGAGAAAGCTAGGCACGAAGCTACTCTTCTCAACCACTTGCCATCCTCAAACCGATGGCCAAACTGAAGTTGTCAATAGGACACTATCAACTCTTCTCAGAACTACACAAGGGAAGAACCTAAAAACTTGGGTGGAGTGCCTGCCATTCATTGAGTTCGCCTACAACCGAGCCGTGCACTCAGCAACCAAGAAGACACCATTTGAAGTGGTATACGGTTTCAACCCTATCACCCCATTGGAGCAAACACCACTGCCACCAGCTGAGATGACCAACCTCAACGGAGCATGCAAAGCAGAGTTCATAAGGAGGTTACACCAGAAGGTAGCAGAAAACTTGGAGAAGAGAACCGGACAGTACGTGACTCATGCCAACAAAGGAAGAAAGGAGGTGATCTTTCAACCAGGCGATTGGGTGTGGCTACACCTACGGCAGGAGAGGTTCCCAAACCTAAGGAGTTCCAAGCTAGCACCAAGAGGAGATGGACCATTCAGAGTGCTCGAGAGGATCAACAACAACGCCTACCGGATCGAGCTTCCAGGTGAGTTTAATGTGTCCAATACGTTTAATGTCACTGACTTGGCTCCTTTCCATGCAGATGAACTAGTTTTGAGGACAAAACCTACTGAAGAGGGAGGGAATGATGAGGACATCAGGTCATACATCCAGCCAAGAGACAAGACTGGCCGACCAGGAAGCTTGCCCGAGACAGCAGGACCATCTGGCGCTCCTGCCGGACCAGACAGTACCGCCGGACCCTCGACCTATAGGACCAGACCGGTCAACATTGCCGGCGGAGAGGCCCAAGCTTCCGGCACACTTGGTGGGGACGTGAATGACACCGCCGGCCCCCCTGATGACACCGCCGGCCCCCCTGATGACACCGCCGACTCCGGGATCAACTTGGCCGGTCCTGAAGTCATTCCGGCCAGTACCGCGCATAATCCAGCCGGTACAGGCCATCCAGCCGAGTACACGCACACTTCCACTTCTACACAAGAGGACTCGGACCAAATGAGCTACCAGCTCCAGGACATGCACTTAGAGGAAGTCTCAACACCAGTAGTACCTCAAGGAGCAATGACAAGAAGCAGATCAATGGCGCTCTTCCACAAATTCAGCCTATGGGTCAACAAGCTTCTAGAAGAAGATCGACTAAGGACAATGGGCCAAAAATACAAGGAAGAGTCCAAAGGATTCTCAACAACACAAGGAACATCAGAGACTTGGGCTTTAGTGGCAAGAGAGGTCAGGGCCCAAAGATATTTAACCCTACTCCATGTCGAAGACTAGGAGCAAGGCGCGTGCATGCCACAAGGACGGCCACCTTCCATTTCTTGGCCGTGAGGTGAGTTAAGGTAAGTTTACATTCGAATATATGCCTCTTTCTGTTTTGCAGGGTAGGATCTAGTTGCTTTACATTTTTGAGTCAAGAACATTTTAGGAATAGGTCCTTTTTCGGTTATACACTTTTGTATTTTTTCCTTTTGTGCACTTTTGTAAACTTTCCTTTTCTTTATTTGTGTCGACCCTAGAAGGTCAAGCTGTCGAGCATATTAATAAGGCTCCTTCCAGCATTGTAGTTCGACAACCTTTTTGATTATTAATAAAGTAGAACTTTTTCCCTACGAGCTTTCTCTCAAGAGAGACTTGTGCGCTTAGAACCTAGTTGAGACCAGCCCTCCTAGCTCTAAGTTTGTGATTTATCACGAGGTTCATCACCCCTCGTGTGGTTCACTTCACGCTTCCACCGTTTACCAACCAGAAAACCCCTATCCAGAAGCCTAAGGTTGAGTTTCTCACCTAATCTTCTACAAACAGCCCACGCGCATACATCCTTGAATCAAGGCTTGTATCAACTATGAACCAGAAGGAGAGTACGGTGACATTGAGTACCCTGATGTGGGGGAAGTACAGGTCACTAGACGTATCCTCAGTGCAATGGTGGATCCTTCAGAGACCATCCAAATGGAGAACATCTTCCACAGCCGTTGCACCATCAAGGGCAAGGTATGTAACCTCATCATAGATGGTGGTTCTTGCACTAACGTTGCTAGTGCATATATGGTTGATAAGCTAGGTCTGGAGAAGACAAAGCATCCTCGACCATATAGACTGAGATGGCTCGATTACAAAGTGGAGCTAAAGATCCATGAACAAGTCATTGTACCATTCAGTGTGGGCAAGTACCAGGATCAAGTCGTGTGCGACGTGGTACCCATGCAAGCTGGCCATCTTCTACTAGGAAGACCATGGCAGTTTGACAAAGAGACCAGGCATGATGGCCGAACCAATCTCTACACCTTCGTGCATGACAAGAGAAAGGTCAGCCTAGCTCCTCTTACACCTGCTCAGGTACACGAGCTACAACTCCAAATGAGTAAGGAATAGAAACTTATCAAGTCTAATTTTCTTATTCAACCAAGCCATGTCCGGAGAGCTTTAGCCTCGAAGGATTTAATGTTACTAATGGTCTTCAAAGAAGTTTTGAGTATAGAACAGGGACAGGTAGAGCTACCTCCTGAAGTAGCAACTCTCCTCAACAAATTCCAGGATGTATTTCCAGAGGAGATACCAGCAGGCTTGCCTCCTTTACGTGGCATAGAACACCAGATTGATCTAGTGCCCGGAGCAGCCCTGCCCAACCGGCCAGCCTACCGGATGAGTCCAGAGGAGTCCAAAGAGCTTGAGAAGCAAGTCAAGGAGCTCCTGGAGAAAGGATATGTTCGAGAGAGCCTCAGTCCATGTGCCGTACCAGTGCTACTAGTGCCCAAGAAGGATGGGACTTGGCGCATGTGTGTGGACTGCCGAGCAATCAACAACATCACAGTCAAGTACAGGCATCCAATATTACGACTGGATGACATGCTAGATGAGCTGAGTGGAGCCACGGTCTTCTCCAAGATAGACCTCAAAAGTGGATACCACCAGGTAAGAATGAAGGAAGGTGATGAGTGGAAGACTGCTTTCAAGACAAAGCATGGACTCTACGAGTGGACAGTCATGCCATTCGGCTTGACTAATGCCCCAAGCACCTTCATGCGCCTTATGAACCAAGTTCTTAGGGCGTACATCAGTAAGTTCGTAGTAGTTTACTTTGTTGACATTTTGGTTTATAGTAAGTGCCTACGGGAACACCTCACACATCTTGAGATGGTACATAAAACCCTTCGACAAGAAGAGCTTTATGCCAATCTCAAGAAGTGCACCTTTTGTACTGATAAGCTTGTCTTTTTAGGTTTTGTTGTAAGTTCACAGAGCCTACAGGTTGATGAGGAGAAGATTCCAGCCATACAAGAATGGCCAACACCAGGAAACATCAGCCAAGTGAGGAGCTTCCACGGACTGGCCAGCTTCTATAGGAGATTCGTGCCCAACTTCAGCAGTATTGCCTCACCATTGACGGCAGTAGTGAAGAAGAACGTGGGATTCAGCTGGGGAGAAGCTCAGGAGAAGGCATTCCAGGCCTTGAAGGACAGCCTTACACATGCACCAGTGCTAGTCCTTCCCGACTTCAACAAGGCGTTTGAAGTGGAGTGTGATGCCTCTGGAATAGGCATAGGAGCAGTGCTAACCCAAGGAGGGAGACCAGTGGCATACTTCAGTGAGAAGCTAGGTGGTGCCTCACTGAACTACCCCACTTATGACAAGGAGCTTTATGCCCTTGTCCGAGTATTGGAGACTTGGCAGCACTACTTGCTGTCCAAGGAGTTTGTGATCCACACTGATCATGAGACTCTCAAACACCTCAGAGGGCAAACCAATCTCAGGAGGAGACATGCCAGGTGGATGGAATTCATTGAGACCTTCCCGTACGTCATCAAGTACAAGAAGGGCAAAGATAATGTGGTAGCCGATGCACTATCAAGGAGGTTTGCCTTGATATCAACCATGGAGGCAAAGGTCCTAGGGTTCGAGCACATCAAGGACCTATACAAGGATGATCCTGAATTTGCTTAGAGCTACAAGGAGTGTGGCACAGGGAGTCATGGCAAGTTCTACATCCATGAGGGGTTCTTGTTCCGAGAAAGAAGGCTGTGCATACCACAAGGATCATTAAGGGAGCTTATCATCCGAGAAGCTCATGGAGGAGGACTCATGGGCCACTTTGGTGTCGACAAGACTCTAGCAGTGGTAAAGGAGCACTTCTACTGGCCACACATCAAGAGGACAGTAGAAGCTCATTGTGCAAGATGCATCACTTGCAAGAAGGCAAAGTCCCGAGTGCAACCTCACGGGTTGTATCTCCCACTGCCCATACCCACACATCCATGGGTGGACATCTCAATGGACTTTGTTCTAGGTCTGCCCAAGATCAACCACAAAGATGCAATCTTTGTAGTGGTGGACAGATTCTCCAAGATGGCACACTTCATTCCATGTGCCAATGTTAATGATGCCACACAAACAGCTGAGCTGTTCTTCAGGGAAGTATTACGGCTTCATGGAGTGCCAAGGACGATCGTATCAGACAGGGACACCAAGTTCCTCAGCCATTTCTGGAGGACCCTTTGGAGAAAGCTAGGCACGAAGCTACTCTTCTCTACCACCTGCCATCCTCAAACCGATGGCCAAACTGAAGTTGTCAACAGGACACTATCAACTCTTCTCAGAACTACACTAGGGAAGAACCTAAAGACTTGGGTGGAGTGCCTGCCATTCATAGAGTTCGCTTACAACCGAGCCGTGCACTCAGCAGCCAAGAAGACACCATTTGAAGTGGTATACGGCTTCAACCCTCTAACCCCATTGGAGCAAACACCACTACCACCAGCTGAGATGACCAACCTCAACGGAGCATCCAAGGCAGAGTTCATAAGGAGGTTACACCAGAAGGTAGCAGAAAATTTGGTGAAGAGGACCGGACAGTACGTGACTCATGCCAACAAGGAAGAAAGGAGGTGATCTTTCAACCAGGCGATTGGTGTGGCTACACCTGACAGGAGAGGTTCCCAAACCTAAGGAGTTCCAAGCTAGCACCAAGAGGAGATGGACCATTCAGAGTGCTCGAGAGGATCAACAACAACGCCTACCAGATCGAGCTGCCAGGTGAGTTTAATGTGTCCAATACGTTCAATGTTACTGACTTACCCCTTTTCCATGCAGATGAACCAGTTTTGAGGACAAAACCTACTAAAGAGGGAAGGAATGATGAGGACATCATGTCGTACATCCAGCCAGGAGACCAGAATGGCTGACCAGGAAGCTTGCCCGAGACAGCAGGACCATCTGGCATGTCTGCCGGACCAGACAGTACCGCCGGACCCTTGACCTATAGGACCAGACCGGTCAGCATCGCCGGCGGAGAGGCCCAAGCTTCCGGCACACTTGGTGGGGATGTGGATGACACCGCCGGTCCCTCTGGTGATGCCGCCAACTCCGGGATCAACTTGGCCGGTCCTGAAGGCATTCCAGCCAGTACCGCGCACAATCCAGCCGGTACAGCCGATCCAGTCGAGTACACGCGCATTTCCACTTCAACACAAGAGGACTCAGACCAAATGAGCTACCAGCTCCTGGACATGCACCTAGAAGAAGTATCTACACCAGTGGTACCTCAAGGAGCGATGACAAGAAGCAGATCATGGGCACTCTTACACAAATTCAGCTTATGGGTCGACAAGCTCCTAGAGGAAGATCAGCTAAGGACAATGGGCCAGAAGAGCAAAGTAGAGTCCAAAGGCTTCTCAACAACACAAGGAACATCAGAGACTTGGGCTTTAGTGGCAAGAGAGGTCAGGGCCCAAAGATTTTTAACCCTACTCCAAGTCGAAGACTAGGAGCATGGCGCGTGCATGCCACAAGGGCGGCCACCTTCCATTTCTTGGCCGTGAGGTAAGTTAAGGTAAGTTTCAATTCAAATATATGCCTCTTTCTGTTTTGCAGGGTAGGATCTAGATGCTTTACATTTTTGAGTCAAGAACATTTTAGGAATAGGTCCTTTTCGGTTATACACTTTTGTATCTTTTCCTTTTTTGCACTTTTGTAAACTTTCCTTTTCTTTGTTTGAGTCGACCCTAGAAGGTCAAGCTGTCGAGCATATTAATAAGGCTCCTTCCAGCATTGTAGTTCGACAACCTTTTGATTATTAATAAAGTAGAACTTTTCCCTACGAGCTTTCTCTCAAGAGAGACTTGTGCGCTTAGAACCTAGTTGAGACCAGCCCTCCTAGCTCTAAGTTTGTGATTTATCACGAGGTTCATCACCCCTCGTGTGGTTCACTTCACCTTTCCATCGAATACCAACCCAAAACCCCTATCCAAGAAGTCTAAGGTCGAGTTTCTCACCTAAACTTCTCCAAACAGCCCACCCGCATACATCCTTGAATCAAGGCTTGTATCATTTTGGTATCAGAGCTTAAAGCTCCTAAACCAGGTTGTTTCTATCCTTTAGCTTGTTTTGTTTTTAGTTCTTGCATTAGTTTAAGTTGCATTCAAGAAAAATAAAAAAAATAACATCAAACTCCAAACCGAGTGCATCTAGCCTTCTACGTGTATCACTAGGGTTTAGATTCACTTTTGCATTGCCATTCACGTTTTCCTTTTTGTTTAATTCATATTTCTATTAATTTTAAGTTAAATTAAAAAGAAAATAAAAAGAAAAGAAAAGAAAATAGGAAAATACCCAAAAGAGTTCGAATTGGACAGCTAGCACAAGTTGTCTAGGAAGTTTCCTTTTCCTTTTATTCGAATTTCCTTTCCTTAGGATTTTTCCTTTTTGCATTTTTTCGAACCCCTTATAAAAAGAAAACCCTCCTAACAATTTAGGAGCATCCTAACTTGTCTTCTTTCTTTGTAGCACACCATGGGAGAAGAAAATAGAGAAGCAACCAAAGCCATGATGGCCATGTTCACCACACTCCAAACACAACTCACATCCATAGGCGAGAGGTTGGAGCGCGTGGAAAGACCGGTGAGATTCCAGGCCAGAAGCCACGTGAGAGCTGAGCAAGACCGTCCTGAGGGTCCTGAGCACCTTAGGACACGGCACGAACAGGAGGAACCCCAGCTAGATGGAGATGAGGACATACAACCTCATAACTATCACCATAGGCCGAGAGGACCTCCACGGCAACCAGAGGCAGAAGATGATGGCTTCGAGCCATATGGTCTTCACCAGAGACCAAGAATGCCTCCTAGACATCATGAGGATGGAGATGAACGCACCTACAACCGGGTAATTCATCCTGATGTTAAACTAACTCCTCCAAGTTTTGCAAGAAAAGTAGACCCCGAGGCTTACCTAGATTGGGAGAAGAGAATGGATCATATCTTTGATCACTACAACCAACCAGGACCTAGGAGAGTCTCAATGGCAGTAGCACAACTCACGGACAATGCCCTCATCTGGTGGGATCGTGAGGTATCTGACAGAAGGAGGAAGAGAATGAGACCCGTAGACTCATGGGTCGACATGAAAGACCTCATGCGACAAAGGTTTGTTCCACCTTACTTTCATAGGGATTTGCAACGTCGTTTTCGTACTCTTAAGCAGGGTACCAGATCAGTAGAGGAGTACTATGAAGAGTTCGAGAAGTTAAGGAACAGATTGGAGCTCAATGATGATGGAGAAGCATTGATGGCACAATTCTTGGATGGACTCCAAGAAAGGATCAGCCGCAAGGTGGAAAGGCAAATCTACAATGACTTCAAAGACTTGTTCCACCTATCTGTGCAAGCTGAGCAGCGCATCAAACGTAAGAGCCAAGACATCCGCAGCAAGCCTAAGACACCTTGGGCACCAAGCAACATGCCCAAGACCGTGGACAAAGGCAAAAGCGTAGAGATCGAGTCAAGGTTCAAGAGCAAGCCTCATGAACCCAACCGTGACCAGAGAGAGCCTGGTAAGTCTTCTAACCCTCAAAGATCACGTGACATAACTTGTTTCAAGTGCAGGGGACGTGGACACATCTCAAGGGAGTGCCCAAACAACCGAGTCATGCTGATTACGGAGGCAGGAAAGTATGAGTCCCAAGATGAAGAGGACTATGAACCAGAAGGAGAGTACGGTGACATTGAGTACCCTGATGTGGGGGAAGTACTGGTCACTAGACGTATCCTCAGTGCAATGGTGGATCCTTCAGAGACCATCCAAAGGGAGAACATCTTCCACAGCCGTTGCACCATCAAGGGCAAGGTATGTAACCTCATCATAGATGGTGGTTCTTGCACTAACGTTGCTAGTGCATATATGGTTGATAAGCTAGGTCTGGAGAAGACAAAGCATCCTCGACCATATAGACTGAGATGGCTCGATGACAAAGTGGAGCTAAAGATCCATGAACAAGTCATTGTACCATTCAATGTGGGCAAGTACCAAGATCAAGTCGTGTGCGACGTGGTGCCCATGCAAGCTGGCCATCTTCTACTAGGAAGGTGATACATTGCTGTTGAATGAGGCATTAAATCCTTTGAGGCTAAAGCTCTCTGGACATGACTTGGTTGAATGAGAAAGTTAGATTTTATAAGCTTCTTTTCCTTACTCATTTGCTGTTGAAGCTCATGTACCTGGGCAGGTGTGAGAGGAGCTAGGCTGACCTTTCTTTTGTCATGCACAAAAGTGTAGAGATTGGTTTGGCCATCAAGCCTGGTCTTCTTGTCAATTTGCCATGGCCTTCCTAGCAGAAGATGACCAGCTTGCATTGGCACCACGTCGCACACTACCTTATCTTAGTACTTGCCCACACTGAAGGGCACAGTGACTTGCTCATGGATCTTGAGCTCCACTTTGTCATCGAG